>JAECWN010000402.1:0-442500 GCA_018150725.1 Drosophila quadrilineata
GCCAGAATGTTGAACCACATACGTGAAGCTGGTGAGGTGGTGGCTAGCCAAAGGAGATTTTGAAATTCACATCCTCAGCCAACTGCTGTAAGACCCGGATGGCGGGTATAGGCAGCACAATGGTAACTGTGGCGAGCTGATAGTCACGAATATGACCCCCGGCGTCTCCGAATAGAATCCTCTGGCTCGGGCAGACGAGGATTTGTCTGTGCATCTTTGTGATATCCGCATTGAATATAACCTTGAAGAACTGCCACTTGGGAATTTGCCTGGTCAAATCGGACCGTTGGGCCCGAATGAAGGCTTTTCCCGTTGGAACTGAGGCACGAGGCATTAAACACCAGGCGAACTCTGCTGCCAGGCTAATAACAGCGTGATGGCCAGATAATAATAGTTGGTGGAGTTGCAAACTGACTCTACTTGGTGCATGTGACCCGTGTCCCGGCGCTCTCTAATGACCTGATTATACCGCTCCTTTAAAGTTTTGTTTCTGTATAGACGGGCCCTCATTAGTAGAAACTGAGCAAGCGCTGTGCTTCGGAACGACTTAAGTCAATGCTCCTAGGGTCCCGGAACGGATGCGTGTGGAAAACGCCGAGATAAAAGTGGTGGTGGAGTTTGGGACTAGACCTGTTCGGATCCACCCGAAGATGTTGCTCTGCAGTCCCTACGTAGTATGATCGGAAAATATCCGCCTCCCTATTACGATGCCTAACTGGAAGCGCTTGTAGAAAGTGTGGATCTGCCCATTGTAGCTGCTGAAGGTTTAGAGAACCTTTTGGGACCAAAGTTGATAATAGGTTGCTTAAGTCAGGTAATATGAAATAATGTAATAATCTTCACAAATGGATTAGTTGGGGTAGACCCAATTCAGAGGAGCATGGATCTTTTGACGCAAAGAAGTCTTTGCGGAATGGACTGTGGTAGAAGTCAGAGTGTTTATGTGAGCACCTGCCGTATAGGCTCAATTCACGGTGCCTGAGTACTGGGATACGCTTTAAGCGTCAATCAGCGCCCCAGGTGTAAATCTCAGGTTGAAGTAAAATTAGATTGAATTTTTAGTTTATTCCTTTATTTAGTAATGGTGCCGCTTCAATATCAGAACGGTATCTGCTTTTACATTATTCTTTAATTCTAAGTAAGGTCTCGTCAGCTGCCCACAGACGGCGGCAGAGGGACGGCTATGGATATGCTTATGTATATAGGCTGGCGCGCTCTCCTGGGCGTGGGAGCGCGAGGTATATGCACATGTGGTCTATTCATATTACAATTGAAATGATGCTAGCGCTTTCTGTGTGCATAGCGATCGGTTCATTTGTTCACTTGGGTTTATGACCGGGAGTTTTGTATACGCTGCAACAAATTGTTACAGTGTGTACCCTTTAAGTACTTTTTGGTGCAGTGGGTATTCAATATGTGTGCATACTACATCTATCCTTCCCTAATAATAATAATTTTTTTATTTATTTATTTATGTTTTTTTTTTTGTTTTATTAGCGACAAAGAAAATGAAATTACTAAATAGATTTGTATCTATGCATGGCCATACTAAATACAATTATGAAATAAACATTTTTAATCTATCCTTATCCTTTGCTTCTTATTTGATCATATAGTTCTTATTTCTATACTTATTTTTCTTCTAACATAATTCTAGCTCTTTATATGCTACTTCGAGTCTATATTTACTCTCTTTAGCATAGTAATGTATATTATATATTGTTTCTATGTTTATATATACTATTAAATTATTTTGCAAATTATTTGTTTTACCAAATACTTAATCATATGGACAATAATAATTGTGCCATTGAGGGGGTCATGTTGATACTAAAGACGAAATATTGAAGCCATTCAACCCAATCAGTTTTTTTTTTTTATTAAAAGTTCTATGACTTCTTTCGATTGTTCCAATTGTCTGGTGGTGGTGTGCGGTAGATGTTATGTTTTTAATGTTCAAATATTTGCACAAAGTCATTTATAATTGAATTCTTTATTCTGTTCCCATGTCCGTAATGAACGTCTTCATTGGACCGTACTTCAGAATAAATGATCCATAAATTGCTTTAGCGACAGTATTGCGTTCATATTTGCAACTGGTATGACAACTATATATTTTGTTAGGTCACTTATTTAGCGTGACTACATATTCATTGCCCATTTCTGATTTTGGTAGTGGACCAATAGTGTCCACTATCACTCTGTCGAAAACATTTATAGGTATATTGGTTATTGTTAGTGGAGTCTTTGTATGCGATATAATTTTCGCTTTCTGACATTTTGACATTTTCTTACATACTCAGTTATATCTTTTAGACATACTTTTCCAGTAATAGTGTCTTTATACTTTGGCCAAAGTTTTTGATATGCCAGTATGACCTTGAATTGGATCATCATGAAATGTAGACAATATTGCTTCTTTTTCTTTTAAACTTTTTATTTGGGTCACCAGGTTGAGTAGCGCTATTCTCAATGAAATTATTATTTTATTGCCCATTTTTTTAAATTATCAATTGAAACGTGTTCAAAGATAATTTCCCACGGTGCCACCCTTTTAGTTGGCTGATTTTATTTATACCGGCTTGCGTTTCAAGCCTTTGGAAGAATTGACCTAAGTCAATAATCACATTAGTATATAAATCGCTAACATTATATATTGCGATTATTTTCTTACCATGTTTAAGGAAAACATAGCATATTTTTAATCTGCAAGGTCACTACTTTTACGTACTTCGTCATTTTAATGTTGGGCTTAGAAGCTTTTTCAATAGTTTGCTTAGGCAATTCTATTTCTTTATTTTCCGCGCGGAATTTTTGTCTACTTTGATATCTAGTAGTGACTTTCATTAAATGTCCTGTAATACTTTGTAGCTCTTTTATGGTTATTCTTGATAACGCATCAGCTACATAATTGTCTTTCCCCCAAATATTCGACTGTGAAGTCACATTCTTCTAATTCGGAGCCTCATACGTGTCAGTTTGAACTTGGATTGTCTATTGAAAATAGATATATTAGAGATCTGTGGTCTGTTTTAATTGTAAATGTTTTCCATAAATATAAGGTCGAAAATGTAATATTGCCCAATGAATTGCAGATAATTCCTGCTCAGTAGTACATTTATTACTTTATCCTTTTGTAAATGTTCTTGATGCGTGCAATGGGAAGTTGGAGTCCATTATGGTTTTGAGTTAAAACCGCTCCCACACGCTCGCTTGTGATTATACAAATTCTTTAGTAAAATCTGAGTATTATAGCAAAGTAGGTTCCATAAGTTTTGTTTTTAAATATTGGAATGCCTTTTGCCGTCCATTGAAAAGGAACATAATCTTGCTATGTGCCGTGAATAGTCGGCGAAATGTTTATAAAATGTCTATAATAGTTACAAAATGCTACGAAACGTCTAGTGCTGTCCGCGTCGCGGCACTGGGTAATTCATAATGACATCATATTTCTTCTCGTCCTTTATCAGTGCATTTATGACCTAGAAAAGTCTTTTATACATAAAGAATGAACATTTTTCTGGATGCTTTCAGGTTGTATTCCCTACATTTCTCAAAACATCTGCTAAGTTCTTAAGTATATGTTTTTCGGAACAACTGATTACTATTAAGTCATCCATATAGAGAAATGCTTGAGAAGGTTCTCTAGCTCAGAGAATGCAATAGTCATCATTTCTCTAAAATGAGTTAGGAGCTATTTTTAATCCAAAAGGTAATCGTGAAGTGATATGAGCCGTTGCTTGTTGAAAAAGACGTTATATCTCTTGAATTTGATGGAATCCTGACATTAAGTCAAGATATGAAAAGTATTTGCTCGACCTAGTTGATCCAAAATATCAATCAATTCATCATCTTTTAATCCCTCAGTTTTGTTTACAGAAATTGTTTGTAGTTATTGATTCGGTTTCAATCCCCTATATGCTCATGCGCACAAAGCTAGAAAGCTGTGACTTAATCTGTGTAGGGAAGTTTTGAAAGTTGGAGATAATACGGATTTTCCCTCATTTCTAGATTGGTCTGACTACATCGTAGTTCGAAAGTGGTTCATATGTTAGTTTATCTGTAGTGACTATTTGGTCGGCATTGGTTGTATCAAGTAAGCCTTACGAAAGCGTTACTGGATGTTACTATGGTATTTAACAATGTAAATATCATTGTGAATATCTTGATTTGGAATTAAAACACTGTCTTCTTTTGAATTAAGTTGTATTTTTCGAAGGACCCGGGATCTTGCCGGGCAGATATGTTTGAATTATGCCAGAACTGATTGCCGAACGAGCTATTTGCATTAATTGGAAATTTTAAGTTATTGGGTCTAATTAGAGCCAATATTCAGATGGGTTGAAGTCTAATTGACAATCTGGATCTTTTTAATAAAATCGATCTCCTAATATTCCATCACATGGAATATGGAATGGTGAAATCTGCTGCATTCTCGTTGGGCCGGCTGTAGGGTTATCGAGGATCTCAGTGCTGGGTCGACATGCCCGGCGTTGCCATAAGTCTGGGACATCGACCCCCTGATTTTGTAAATGTCACGAACAGCCGATGGACCACGTTAGTGCGGCAAAGAAAAATTCTGCAAATGAACGCAAGTAGCTGGTGGGCGCCCGGTCAATATAATTCAAATAAGATGAAGATCGGCGTTGAAGACGAGGCCAAGGCTTACGACGAGACCATATTGCCAGAAGGCATTATTGTTCACGATAAGCGGGAGCTTTTAAAAATGCCAGGTGAGCGGAGTTCGGCCAAGCAAGTCTCTAAATTTCTAAAGAGTGAAATTTTTTCGCCATAGATCGCCACCAAGGAAGCAGCTTTATCTTGCCGCCACATGGACATCGGACGCATCAAGATGGACGCCGACGACGCCGCTGCCGTCACGTCACCTCCAGCCAGGGGGCAAGATTATTGCGAACATTCGGGTGAGTCCGTCCCATTTGGTGTCGCGTTAGCGAGCAACGTTGGCACCGTGCCAGGCGCAACAAAGGTGCGCCTTCTCCTCCAGCCCCGCGTGCATCCAGTGCATACCCCTGGGGTGCTAGTTCCATCCTCCAACCACGCGGAGGCACAGCAGCAGCCCAGGCTGGGGCGTACTGAGCCCCCATAGCCCTGAGGGGCACGTCGCATCAGGAGGACGCCTTTTCGGCGCACTGCTCCCTTTGCTGACCCCCCCACATCATCCCCCGTCGTTATTTTTTTCATACATATTTACTTTGTTATTTATTTCATTTGTATATTATTTATTTGTGTGTAGTGTCCGATAGGTTAAGCTTTTGTTAGTGCTTTTTACATTTATTGAAGGTAGGCGCATTGCCGAGTAGCAATCTTGCTGCTTGCGTGCAAGCCGACGCGCATTGCAGCCGGACAATAGTCCGGCTGCCAGATAGGTATCCGCCGAAACCCAGGGAGCTCCATCAGGCAGGTTAGGATCCTGAATGCTGTAGTTAGTTTATGTGCGAGGCTATTTGCACTCTTTTGTTTTGCCGCACATAGCGCGTTAAGATTAGCCCTGGCAGACAGGGTCATCCGTCACCCCAGGGCCCCATAATCTAATTCTAAATTAATTTTTTAACAAATATTTGGGAGGGGGAAGAGAAGATCAGAATGCCAGGAATAGTCAGATGACTTTCCTCTATTGGTGATGGACCACAACATTTACGCTTTGGTCCATCGTATGGGGGTGGGGCGTCCCTGGTCATCAACACCAGACCAGCAGTAATTCCACCTAGCTGTAGATTGTTGTTGTTTGTATGCATGCTTGTGTTTGTCGTTGTCTGTGTTATTTTGTTATCGATGCTGTTATCGATGTAGCGAACGAGACTGAACTTGTTCGGGATCTGGCTACGAACTGAGGGCATTGGGACCCAACAATCCATCCCTGGGTACACTGAGCTAGCTGAGGTTGCCCACCGTGAAAATCGGTTCGTAACAAAGTCACTATTATGAAAATCGTCTGGAGTTATATATTTAGTCGTCTGAACCTCACTTAAAACTAGACCTTTCGATTTGGCTATTTCCTTGACTTATTCCTTGTCTATAATATAATTTTCTTGATGTTGAAAAATATCGAAGCCTCTTTTAAAATAATATGTCTGCACCTGTGTCTATTAGAAAGACAAGTAATTTTCCAGTTACCATTGATAAATGAAACGAAAGAATTTTGACTGAGATTAATAGTGTAAACTATCGATAGTTTTTTGTAGTATAGGACACTGTTTATTGTCCAGTCGTTTCTGTGCAAACCATTTACAAATTTTGATACGGCATCATTCATAGTGTTGAAGGAACCAGCTTGCATGATGGGGTTTTACCTTATCGATTGTACAATTTATAGTCACGTTTCTTGACTGCCGGGTTGAGTGGAATAACTTCCTAACCCGAAATAAACCATCTGTCAAATATCCACCTTCTAAAGCTTTTTTGTCATCTGCTCAACCTCTTGTGTATACTGGATAGCAGTTTTATTATGTTACTGTGGTTCATTAGTTTGCTGACAATACTACTTCTACATTTTCGCCTTTGACGTTGCTTTTTAATTTGGAAATCACCTCAGAAATTGTCTGCCCCATTTCCTATTAGATTCCCTGGCGACACCTTTCAGCTTTGTTTTTATTATGGAATTTGCTAATTGTTCGTATTCGCCCTTTATTGACTCATTATTTGTAATGCATCAATAAAACTTTGAAATTTTCAGCTTTACCATCGAAAACTGGTGTTAGCTTGGATGTTGTATTGATAAAATCAATATTAGATTGTGCCATTGTAATATCGTTGCTTGTACTATTTACTATTATGCTTGAACTATCATCAGAATCTTTTGAACTATCTAGATCTGGTATTAATACTGCTGGAAACAGCTATTCAAATCTTTCTTCTATTTTAGGGCCTATTTCTGCAAATTCTTTTGATTCTATTTCATGGTGGTCAGTCCATTATCATTGTTGAACCACTAAGATGTTAGAGTGGCGTTAATAATCATGAAATAAATAATGCACGGTATGAAAGTTTGTTGTTTTGTATCGGGTTTATTGGGTGCATTTTACAACTGTAGAAGAACGTATTGACAATGCGACTGATAAGCTTTGCAGATAGTTATGATAATCATTCTTCGCTTAGAGAATTATTATTTCCACCGCTCTAAGCCGTTGGGCGGCAGAGGAGCCAAAAGCATATATGTTATATACTATATTTGGGAGAGAGAGAGTCTTATGTGCATTATAGGTACTGGTCATGCTGTCAGCGGGAATGCTGACTTAGCGAATGCTCTTGGCTAGTGGGTGATCGTATTTCACGTCCACTTGAGTTTATTTATATAATGCAACAGTGTTGCTAGTTTTAATTATTGTACTTTGTACCCACGATATATGCACACATACTACACCTCCCATCTTTAAAAAATAACGTAATTGAAATGAAGCTATTTTCATGTACAATTTTTGAAAATGTATCTTAATAATATATATATGTGTTTTTAATATCAATGAATTAAAATTATTTTAGTATTGAGTTTTAATGAATAAAGTAAATAAAAATTATTTATTATAAATTTTTTTTTTTTTTTTTAAATTCACAAAATTTGTATATAATTATGTTCCTTATTATATATATATATATATTTATATATCTATATATAAATTAATTAATTTATTACTCCTGATGTCTTACTGTTCTAGTCAGGAGATCAGGAAAGATTTATTGATTATTATTAATAATTTTAACGACTTATTGTCGGAGTTATTAGTGATCAACACTTGGCCGTTTCTTTATTGATCTTAAACTGAAGAATACAATGAAACCTACAAGTTATTTATTTACTTATTTTCATAGCGGCCGCTCGGTACATGCAGCGTCTGCCGGCTATGCATGACATCCGGTCAAATGCGAATTTGGCGATTTTGACTGGTGCTGCAATTGGGTCAGTAACGACATCCGATCAAACTCTGATACATCGATTTTACCGGTGTGAATTGGGGCAATGGCCCTGGAGAATGTTGACTCCTGGTTAACTCCCCCCACGCACCTGGTCCGTCCCCGGCCGTTCCATTTCGGTAATCATCAGTTTTAACTGCTTGGCATTCGTTTTTTGCCATGGTAATTCGTCGATAGGCGAGGCCAATGCAGATGAGTGCGCTTACAGATGGCTATTATAACAAATGCCATACTGCCATGCGATCAGTCTCGGCTGGCTCTTTGAACTGCTGCATCTCTTCTAAAATTGCGCTCATTCAAGCGGGGATGAAGGTATGGGAGGCTTAGAACATCTTGGCTGGCGATGTTTAGTTGGGGAGAGTTGAGCAATTGCAGGAACTTTGTTCTGGACATTATTGCTGTTGATGAAGAGCGTCCCATTGACCATTGCTCGCTTATTGAAGGTAAACGAGTTGAGATCTTGTACCCAGACCTTGATACCGTTATCCACCTGGACTTCAGCCGGACTGTTGTTAATAATTAGAATCCCGTCGTCCACTTCGGTGATTACGCCAAAATTACTTGGTTGGATCCGCAATGCGCAGAACCTCCTGCATGGAGTTCGGTGGCGCAGGTGCTTCCCTGGCTAGGCGGCAGAATGTGGTACCGGGGGCACTGCGGCATTCTTTTGAGAGCGTAGGGTTTTTTCGGGCGGCACTCGGCTATGATGTTGTCCATTGTATTTTCCATTAGACGTAATACATAATTTATGGATGACAGGGAAAATGATGACCTTCCAATCCAACTTAACCATTGGAAACTTAATTATAAAATAGATCATGTTAGTGGATTGCAAAGTTTTTACGGACGAAATAGACATGAGATCCCCCAATGGGGGTGTTGGTGGGTTCTTCTAGCCAAAACCGATTTCCTAAATCTGAGTGATCCAAAATATTTGGCTAACAATGTTGGCTTATGCAAGCGTCTATAGCAAGCATTATATTTTGTAGTTCCATCAATAACATTCTATTCCCAGTCCAAAGCGTTTCCTACAAAAGGCCGGTGTCGATTTTGAACTCTTTCTCAACTTTAAGAATTTGATTTGACTGTATGAGTTAGTTGCAAGAGGTCTTATCTGGTCTTGAACCCTAGTATTTATTTCTATCTGCCTGCTGCTTGAATTTATTAATTGTTGCTCAGAACCTAGTTTTCCCAGATCGCTAGCATCGTGTGCCCGCCACTACCTTAATAAAGAACCCAGGAAGTCCAAGCTCCTGGTGTTTCTTATGTGTGCCCCCAAAGCATCTAAAAGGGTCTTGAGATGAACCGTGTCCAGGCTCAGTGAGTTTCACATGAGATTGTGGGAATATGTCGCTGGAATTGACAAGGTTGGTTGTTTCCTCAACGACGCGCATGTGCCTGAAAGATTCCCGCATGTTTAACATAGGCGAACTCTTCCCATACTAAGATTCTGGCCCATCTATGATGGGAATGTACGCTTGGCGAGTAATCGGTAATTGTGCCGATGTCAGGGATAAACAAGAAGAGGAATACGGCCCGAACCCGTGGGGTGAATGGGTTCAGCTATTAATAAGTCTCGACTAGGAGTAACCCACCACCTCAAGAATAACCTAATGTTTGTTAAAAATAAAAAATTAATAAAGTACTTCTTATGAATCTATGGTAAATTGCCCAAGGAAGGCGATTGTCCTCGTTATTTGATGTTGTCCTGTGTTGTCCTTGACTACTCTCCCTTTAACAAGAGAACCGAGGTCTCTAGGTCCGCTTCCACACATTTTTCCTGACACAGTGGTGTGAGTTTGATTACCATGCCTTCCGATTGTTTTTTTTACTAAAACCTTTTTCCAACCTCTAGAAGACTCTGTTCTGCCGACGATGCATTTTCTCTGGTCCTTGACCGGGCAGCCTGAGCGTCCTAACCTTGCTTCCTATTTCTACTTGCGGTTCGTCTGAGGTGCTTGAGCAACGTCAACTGGCCTTCTCTTGATAACCGAATGGATTGACGTCATTGTATTCTGCTACCGTTAATAAAATCACTCCCCACCGTGTCACTTATTATTCTGTCAATTTTTAAACATCTAGCACGCTCTCGTTATCTGCTGTTATGCGTTCCACCTGCCACATTGGACACACACTGTGTAAGGGAGGGGGATTATGCGATTGTGACCCCAAAGCTATTGCTCAACATTGTTGTTACTGTTCGTTGACTATCCAATGACGGTTCATTGTCACAGTAAATAGTTTTAGCCTTGGGAAAATTCATAAGCTGAAGCAACGTTGTTTTTAAATCCTCAATAGTTCTAGAGGCAATGGGCTGGACCACAGTAAATTTGGAAAACTTGTCAATACAAGTGAGGAAGTATTTCTTGTCGGTAGAGAAAATGTCAATGTGCAACATTTCTCCTGCCTGTGAAGGAACCAGGCTTCGTCTATGTTCTTGTTTCCTTTTAGGGAAAACTGGTCTCCGTATTTACCCTCTAGTACATACCTTTGCAGTTTTATACGATTTGTTGGGACAACATAGCCATTTTTGGAAAAGAATATTCTGTCACAGACTTGCTTAACATTTCTCCTGGGCTGCCCTATGAGCCTTTGGGAGTGTTCTGCAGTAAGCATCTCTCTTCTTTCACTGATACCGAAAATATCTGTCACCATTTTCTTACAGTGCCAAAACTTGGTCGCAGGGAATTCTCCGACTTAACTCATCTTGCACAAGTGCAAGAGTATGTAAACCGCCAAAAATGGCATTTACTGCGTTTCGGTTTGATTACCCACATAAATCGTCGAGCAGTGATTCTTTACATACATAGCTTAAGGAGTGTCTCCTTTGTTTGAAAAACAATGAAAGAGCGCTTTAGTGCGAAGCGTGCTTCCTCAAGAACTATTTGATTCTGATAGCACTTCAACGGCTTCTCAGTGGATTCCCGTGGTGTGGGCAGTGAGGAAAGCTCACTATGCGTCGTTGCTGCCCATGACTCGTTGTCGTGATTGCTCATTGTGTTGGGGGCCGGTTGCCTTGACAAGGCGTCAGCAACTAGATTTTCTTTACCTGGTTTGTAGAAGATTCTCGCATTGGCTTCATCAATGCGTGCTTTCCATCGCTTGACCTTGGCGTTCGAGTTGGATTCTGATACCGCGAACGCCCTGAGTCGATGACCCAGAAGATATTGTGGTCTTTCACACCATATAAATAATGACGTAACTTGCCCAGGGCCCACACAATAGCCAGAAGTTCCCTTTCATTTGTGGCATAATTCGACCTCGGGACTTTTAACGTCCTCGAAATCACTGCGATGGGCCGCCCTTCCTGTGAAAGAACAGCGCCAATGCCGTAACCCGAAGCGTCTGTCGTTAGATCAAATGGCTTCGTGAAGTCAGGGTAACGCAACATGACATCCTCAGAAGTCAATATATTTGTTAGCTTTTTTCAAACGTGTTGCTTTGTGGATGTTAGAAATGGGCTTGGCTATAGCTGCAAAATCCTTTAATAAAGCACCTATAATAGCTGGCCACTCCTTAAGAACGATCTAACTTCAAACACCGTCTTTGGTTCAGGAAACTCCTGAATCGCCTTCGTCTTCTCTGGGTCCGTTGTTGTACCGTTGGAGGTGACGACGAATCCCAGGGAAATTCACGCTTTCCTGAAAAGGCGAGACTTCCCCACCGAGACTCTCTATTTGCATCAAGGAGGGACTTAAGAACCCAACCATCGTGCTTGACATGCACTTCCTCATTTTCTGAGAAGATGATCACATCGTCGACATACACGTAGCAGAATTTACCTATCTGTTCACGTAATATGTCGTCGATGGTCCTTTGAAATATGCTAGCCGCATTTTTCAGACCAAAGGGAGTCTTCGAAATTCGTATTTTCCCCCATCTACTGAAAAGGCAGTCTTCTCACGATCACGCTCAGCGAGAATAATCTGGTGATAGCCGGACTTAAGAACCAGTGTTAAGAAAAACTTATCCTTTTCTAAGTTTCCCATTTTAATTGATATATTTGGTATGGGGTATTTATCAGGAATGGTTTTTCGTTAAGTTTTCGAAAGTCCATTACTAACCTCCTGTCTCGGTTGCCGGCTTCATCCGTGCCCTTTTATCTACCACCCAAATGGGGTTGTTGTAGGGTGAGACTGATTTTGAATTATGCCATCCTTTAGCAGATTTTGAATTTCTATGTTCACGAAATCCGCCACCCCATTGGGTATGGGTAAAGCTTGGCATGGACGGTTTGTTCATCGACCGTCCTAATGGTAGCTACTACCGAGGTATTGTAGGGCGAGGCCTCGTTAGGGTCTGCGAAGGCCTGCTTCCTATTCTCGAATACTCTTAGGTAGGCTTTTCTCACGGATAGGGGTGCTTCCGAGTGATCTACATTCGGTTAACGTTGGTACAGGTGTGAAAAGAAATTTGCTCATCCTCCATACCCCAATTGAGTCGACCCGAGGCTAGAAAGTGAAGCTCCTGCCTCCATCAACAAATCATGCCCTATGATACCATCGAACGTCGACAGGTCTGGTAGTAGAAAAAAGGTTGCCTTTATATTAAACAATGAGACGAACATTTCCTTTGTTGTTTTAGTAGTTCCATGGATCGAATATATTGTAAAGGGAAACTCAACAGAGCGGACGCCTTCTTAACCCTTGTGTGGTCGGATAAAATTCTCTCGACGCGCCCGTGTCTATGAGGAATTTCACATTAGTCCCCGCTACCCTTCGTCTGATGACGGGTAACAGGGACCTCCCCTAAAAAAATTTATTTCGTCGGAATCGTATCCAGTGGTCATTTCATCATCAACCTGTGCTTCTGCGCTCGAAGCAGTGTCAGCATAGGTGTCCGATTCTTTGTCGTGCCTTGTGCTTCAGTGATTCAGTCCCTGCCGCTCCCTTGCGACTACCAGAGCGGCTAGACGTATCCGCTGAAGTTCGGCTAGGCTGCATTACCCTTTGAAGAGGACGAGATCTGATCTTTCATGCTTTCTAGCGCGCCTCTCCCATTCGGGATGCTTAGCTCTATACTGATCAGACTGATCCCCGGACTTATTCTGGGCCTGGCTGAATTGGGGGGTTCCTAGAACCGAATGCCTGCGAGTCCAGGGGCCGCTGAGATTGAATCTCTTGCTGGCGACCCTGCCCTTTGGAAAACGGTTTGCGCTCTTTATCTTCTAGGCTTCTCGCAATACTAGCTGGGAACGTGGCTCTTTCGTGATTAGCTGTCAGCTCTTGCAGTGGAGGGCTATTGCCGCTGGCAAATCTGGGCTTGCTGCAAAGAGAACATCTGTGAGATTACGTTTGAGACCCGGAATGAACACACGCAGAGCGTCTTCCTAAACTTCTCACATAGGCCTTTGCCAATATAGGCTCGTAAACATGTGGACTTTATTCGTCAGTAGCTTGAAAGTTTCTTTTCTACTTCGTCGTAGTATTGAGGAAGAGAGATAGACCCCCTGCCTCAATATGCCTATCTCCTGCTCTATGACCATAGGATCGGTCTCTTGTCGCTATATGTGAAATCAAGGCGACTGATACGGCGTCAAAGCTCAGTACCGTTCCAAATGAGGATAGCAATGAATCGGCTTGACCTTGACCTTACTCCTCACTATGAGTACTGTCTGACAATGACGAGAACTGCCATCATAAGGTTAGCGATGCGGTAGGCAGCGACTAATGCCTGTCTCCCCAAGAGACGTATGCCTCCTGTGCCCCCATGAAATCGGACAAACATTTTACCGCGTCCAAGGGCGTCGTCGCAAGCAGGAGTCACTCTTAATGTCTATCAGCTAATGGATTAAACACCGCGACTGGAAGCTGCAACGTTGCCGCTACTGTGGATAGCCTTTTTCTTCAGCAGGGCTTGCTGTTCGCGCTGGTTACCCGCCGCTTGCTCAGCAAGCGCATTGGCAATCGCCGCTTCCACCATTAACTTGAGTTGCTCTGGGTCCATATTTAAGGAAGGAGCTGAGCGAGCGGACCTGTGCCTGACAATTCTGCTTCTGAGAACCCTAACAAGACTATGTCGGATACGACTCTGACTCCCGAATGATGCGGAGGGAGGCGTTCTATAGTGAAAAAACGGAGAGCTCATGGACCGATACACACAACCTACAATAAATATAAAAAAACGAAGACCCGTGATTGAGCACTTATGTAACATAAATAAAATTCTTAGGGCGACTTGCAAGGCATGTCAAGCACTGATTTTTCTCAGATTTGAATTAGGTTTCCGCCAAAAAATTGCCACTTACATGCTTGTTTAAGTTCCAATTGTCCTAATTAAGTTAAGGACCTGAGGCTTTTCCCGCGCAGCAGTCAATGGTTAATCCGCGGCGTGGGTCTGCTTGTCTGAATACCTTCCGCGGTTTACGATGTTCAGCGTTCAAAACGTTTGGGTAACTCGAAACTACCACTAGTTGGGCGCCAATTAATTAATTTATTACTTCCCTGATCGTCCCTACTGTTTAGTCCAGGAGATCAGGGAAGGCTTTATTGATTATTATTAATAATTTTAACGACTTATTGTCGGAGTGAGTGATCAGCACTTGGCTGTTTCTTTTTTTGATCTTAAACTGAAGAATACAATGAAACCTACAAGCTATTTTATTTAATTATTTTCATACGGCCGCCTCGGTACATGCAGCGTCTGCCGGCTATGCAGTGACATCCGGTCAAAATGCGAATTTGGCGATTTTGACTGTGGTTTGGAGTGAATGACATCCGATCAAACTCCGATACATCGATTTTTGATGAATTGGATACATTTTGGGAACGTTGACTCACTTACTTGCAATGTCTGCTGACTGCAACAACTTCAGTCCATCCTAATTCAGAGGTTTTGACCGGTAATTGTGTCAACATTCTGGAGAATGTTGACTCTGGTTAACTCTTATACCTATATATATATATTTTTTTTTTTAAATTTTATTTTTTGTTTTTTTAGTCTATCTTTATGCACTGCCTGTTGTTTCTTACTTTTCACTTTAATTGTTATGTTATCATTTAATCCCTACATCTAATACGTCATAAGGTCCTTCGTATCAATTGTCAACTTATGACCTGTTTCGTTTTTTAAAAATACCTTATCTTCTACTTGTAGTTCTAGATCTTAGAATTTTTGTCATATTCTAACTTCTTTCAGCCTTTGCCTTTTCTAACATAAGTCTAGCTCCTTTATATGCTATCTCTAATCTAAATCTACTTCTCTAGCGTAATCATCTACATTATAAATTGGTTCTATTTTTTCTAACTCTGTTGAAATCTATGAATTGTTTTGTAATCTTCCAATACTAATTCGTATGGACAATAATTATGCGCCATCGATGGTGTAGTGTTGAAACAATATGTAAAATATTGAATCCAAGTATCCCAGTCGGTTTTGTCGACCGATATGTGCGAACGTACATATTCATTGAAAGTTCGGTGACTGCGCTCTATAGTCCCTAAGGTCTGGTGATGGTGTGCTGTTGATGTTATATTTTTAACATTCATGTATTTGCACAGGTTATTTATCAGTTGATTTTTATATTCGGTACCTTGGTCTGTGATGAACGTCTTCATCGGACCGTACTTTAATATAAAATCTTGGAAATATCGCAATTGTTTTTGAATTTTTATTTGGTACTGGTATGGTGACCAAAATTTAGTCAAATCATATGATTGTAATAGCATACTCATTGCCTTCTTCCGATCTTAGAAGTTGTAATTGTATCTATTATTATATATCAAATGCTGTTGCTGGTGGTGGGGTTGCAGGTTAATGGTGTTTTGGAATGTATTTGTTTTGGCTTTTTACATTTCAAACAAGTCTTTACACACTTAGCTATCGTCTTGATCATTTGGGGCCAATAATAAAATCTTTTAATTTTTAACTGGGTTCCGCGATACCAGTATGGCCTCCTTCTATTGATCGTCATGGAATTTTGTCAAAATTTCCTTAATTTGACTTTCTCATTTTTGTCTATGATTATCACCTTGTAGAATAGCTAGGTTCACCACTTTTTCGAGTACTCGATTGTCCTTTATTTTAAATTCATTTAGTGATACAAATTCAAACATTTGTTCTTGGTGATATACGCATTTTTGTTATTTTATGCATTCCGGCTTTAGAAATGAGCCTTTGAAAGAATTGATTTAGATCAAATGTTTCATTAGAATACAGGTCATTAACATTAAAGCGTGATACAATTGTTTTTCCTCGTTTTAATAAACACTTATGTTTATCTATTTTTGATTAAAACATGTTTCTTTGTGTCATTATTGTTGACAACTTCATAGACTTTGGGCTTTTCTATAATTTGCTCATTGACCATTGTGATCCTTGTAAGTACCGCTGCGTATGCCTGTTTACTAGCATCGGTTGTTATGCAAAATTCTCTGCTTAAATCTGGGTACTGTAGTATTGTTGGTTTTCTTAATTCTCTTTTTAAATATTCGAATACATTATTGCATTCTGTAGTCCATTCGAATTGGACATTCTTTTAGCAAAGCCTCGTTAAGTGGCGAGAGTGGTTAGAAAAATTTTTAATGAAACGTCTAGCACTGTCTGCATCTGTTGGTATAGGATATTTTTCTATAACTTCATATTTGGAGTCATCTGGGAGTATACTTATCAGTACATTTGTGACCCAAATATGTGACTTCTTTCAAAAGAAAAAACATTTCCCAGGATGTAGTTTCAGATTATGTTGTCTACACATAGCTCGAAGACATTTGTTAAATTTTGAGCATATGTTTTTCCTGAACAACCTATTACTACTAAATCATCCATGTATAGAAATGTTTGCGATGGTTCAAGACCAGCAAATGCAAGTGTCATCACACGTTGTAAAGAGTTTGGCGCTATTTTCAGTCCGTATGGTAGTCGCGTGAAGCGATATGAGCCATTGGCTGTTGAAAATGATGTTATATCTCTATACTTTTTCTCTAATTCTATCTGGTGGAATCCAGACATTAGGTCGAGACATGAGAAATATTTTGCTCTTCCTAATTGATCAAGAATATCTTCTATTCTTGGAAGTGGAAACGATAGTCTACTGCTAATCGCCATATTTTTTCCGTTGAATTCGGCAGTGGTTTCTTTGGAACCATCATCTATTAATTTTTTGACTTGTCTAGCGATTTCTGGTTTTGGCTATCTGCCATACGATAGTTTTTTATGTAGACCGGTGTTTTATCTCCAAATCTGAGTTTTTGTTTGTAAAAGTTGTTAGCTGATATTGGTTCTGTTTCTGAACCAAATATCCTAAATTCTGTGCATAAATTGGTTAGTACTGTATTAAACTGATTTGGAAATCTCAGTTGTTTAAATATTTCTTTGGTTCTATTTTTATTTTCTAATGGTGTTTCACATATGTCGTAGTCTTTCATTGATTCACATTTGAAGATTTGATCTTCGCGCCTTCTATTATGGCGTCTTTAGTATTTGTATTTATGATGCGAATCAATGCGTTTTCGCTATCTACTATTGTGCTTGCTATTATTATACCCGGCTGTAGCTCCTGATTTGGTACTACAACCGTTTTTTCGCTGGTGAGTAATTTTACTTGTCTAATTACTTCGCATCTAGCTGGCAACAATAATATGTTGGAATCTAAGTTAAATAAAATTGGAATATTTATGTGTCTATTGAAGTTATTGGGTCTTATTATGAACCAGTCTTGATTACTTTGAAATTCTAATATGCAATTATATTTTTAATGAAATCTAAACCGATTATGCCATCGCATGGTATCGGAAAATTCCTCAGGTACCCATGAAACTCATGGGCACTAGAACATCCTGAATGCGTATGTCCAGATCGACTGTTCCTATAGACTGTACGGACCCCTGCCCACTACCTGTAATATTGGATATGTTTCTGACATTTAAATTGTTATATTCATTTGCTTTGTCTTTTAGCAATGAAATGTCTGCACCTGTGTCTACAATAATAATGTTAGGCTCTGTTCGTTTTGTGGTTATATGCTTTCATGAATATACTCAGATTTAGGTTTAATTTAAACACCCTTTACTGCTGATTGCTTAAGGGGGTCTGGCTGTTTTCCGATTGTACATTACGCACATTTCGGTTGTTGTTTTGGGTTTGATTGTTATATTGGTTTTGGTTACCCTTCGGTTACCTCCACCGCTGTTATTACCGCGGCCGCGATAGCTTCCGCGACCTCTGTTTTATTGTTATAGCTTTTGGTTATAGTTCTGGTTGTAATTATTTCTGCCTCTACTTCGGTAGTTGGCATTATAATTACCTCGTCTGTTGTTTCCATTATAAAATAAAATTGTATTAGAATCCTGATCTCCTTTAGTCAGATCTGTTAACTTTAATGCTGTTACAAACCTGTTTAGATGGAGTTTCTTACCATCGAATTCAGGTATTGTGGCAGATACCTGTTTAAGGTATGCTCTCTGAGCTTCTACTGTATTGGCCATATTTATTATAGCTGGTTGTTGTTTATTGTACTTTATTTCATCATTGATTCTATATCGCTTTCGATATCTAGATCCCTCTTGCAGTTGTGACTCGTCTAGATCTATTAGCTGATTCTCGTCGAATTCCGCTATTTTGGCTATATCCGTTGGGACTTCTATTATAATGCTATGTCTAACACTAGTATTATATAGTCTTTACCGAATAAATTAAGAACTTTTAAGTATTGGGCTTTATGTTCTTCAGTAAGTTTGTCTTTGTTTTTTTAGTATCAGGGTTTGTAACGCGTTATATTTGCGTTATCAATACCTTTTATGTGAAAAATTAGCGTCTGAGTTTTATCAGCGCGTTTTTTGTTGATGCATTTATATGATTTATCAAACGCATCTCTAATATTGATTATGGCTGTTTCTAAATTTAGCCATTCTATGTATGTACATATTAGCGATGTAGTCGCACCTGTACCCTTGTGTGTTATTGGGTATGGATATAATTTTATAATTTTTTTTATATTTTTTATATTTTTCTAGATCATTGGCTCGACTCATGTAGATCTTTCTCGATGATCTTTTTGTGTAGTAGATATATCTTCAGTGACAGATTGATTGCTGATATTATCACTAAAATCAAAAGTAAACAGTGAATCT
The DNA here is from genome assembly GCA_018150725.1 of Drosophila quadrilineata. Lineage (NCBI taxonomy): Eukaryota > Metazoa > Arthropoda > Insecta > Diptera > Drosophilidae > Drosophila > Drosophila quadrilineata. The sequence goes on from JAECWN010000402.1 coordinate 18,999, forward strand.
AAATGTGGGGTTGTGTCCACGACTCTCTACTGTATTTACCACATTTGCGGAGTTGTCGTTTGCTTTCGACTTTGTCCCGCCCATAATGAGAAACTTTTTTTTTTTGTTTTAGTAAAGACATAGAAATATCTTGAATAAGTTATCAATTAAAACTGCTGTTATTTTGAGCTACATTAAAACTCTATACCATTTCCCCTATTTAATGAATGATTTTATTATACTCAGTTTACATAAATAGAATTAGCAATTTTACAATATTTTACTTATATAAAATCTACGACTGAGTATAATGTGTTAGTTATGAAAATGAGGTCCTAATAAGTTAGTAATGTTTGTTATTGCAGCGGGAACCGCATTGGCAACATTAATAATATTTGGGCGGTTGGAGCTATGGCGTTTAACGCAGCTCGCCGCTTTACTTCGCACCACGAAGTTGAATGTTGACAGCCGCAAGTCGCTCTTTATAGCGCTGTCGGTCTTCCTCGATAGTTGCCGTCTTCAGCAAACTCGATGTTAAGTCTTCTTGCACTGAGTAATCTTATACGGCAGCCGTACCTCGCTTTTTAGTGGCTGCTCCCTCGCTGCTGTCCGTGCCTTGTACCTTCAATGGTCAAGGGCTTTGTCCCGCGGTTGATCTACCTCATTGCCTCTCTGAGGCTTGGTAGATCCCTTTGCCTTTCGATAGGAGCAGGGTGTTTGAGGGTCGGCTTGGCGGTCATTCATTAGTTTTTTTGCTTGCTTCTTATGTTCATTTATTATAATTATTTATTACACAGTTTTTCGTTAATATTTATTTTGAATTGCGATTTCCCTATTTTTCTGTGCTTGTTTGGTTTTTTTTTATTTTCTTTTTATATTTTTTCATTCTGTTTGCGACGAATTCCTCAAGGTTTTATGTTTCAATTTTCAATTAATGCAAATTATTGTTTTTTTTTTTGAGATCGTGTTTATTTTTTAAATTGTTGCTGCTTGAGTTGCATACTATTTTATTTATATTTTATTTCATTGTGCATTTCGCTTTTGTGTGTTTCACTTTAGGTTTTCATTTTTCATTTTTTTTTTTTACATCCGAAGAGCCTTAGCTCTTTTTGTCACGGTCGCCATCTGATGTGGTTAGTCCATTATCATTGTTGAACCACTAAGATGTTAGAGTGGCGTTAATAATACGAAATAAATAATGCACGGTTTGAAGTTTGTTGTTTTGTATCGGGTTTATTGGTGCATTTTACAACTGTGAAGAACGTATTGACAATGCGACCGATGTTTTAAGATGTTAAGTGATAATCATTCTTTGCTTATAAAATTATTATTCGCCACCGCTCTGCCGTTGGTAGCGGCAGAGGAGCCAAAAGCATATATATTATATACTATATTTGGGAGAGAGAGTCTTTTATGCATATATATATTGCACGCGGTCAGCGTGGGAATGCTGACTAAGCGTGAATGCTGTCTTGGCTGGTGGTGATCGTATTTCACGTCCACTTGAGTTTATTTATATAATCAACAGTGTTGCTGGTTAATTATTGGTACTTTGGACCTACGATATATGCACATACTACAATTTGGTTGTCAGTTTGTTCTGTTGATTCTGGTTCATCACCAGTTTCAACTGTTAGAGAAGTGTTAAGATAGTCGGTACTGATATATCTAAATTGAACTTTAGTTTAATTCATATTAAATTAGACTTGGGACAAATGATCTTGATTTAATTTTCCCTCTGGCCATGTATTAGTATTCGTGCTTCATTAAAGCATTTTACTAGTATTTCCACATGTTTTTTAATAGTGTTTTTTGAATTGGCCTGTTTTGAGTGAGTGACTTATATGATTTGTCAAAGTTCACTTTTTATGTTATTTATTTGCTTGTATAATTCATTCCATTTCATTGTATTATGGATATGACTACTGAATTCGCTGAAACTAACTGCAGAACTATTTCTTCAAAATAAGGGTCCCTATCATGTGTTTCTTTAATCACCTTTAGCGTAGCCATTCTATAGAAAATATATTTATATTTTTTATATTTGTTTTTATTTTATTTCATTTTCTTTAATTTTAGCAATTGGCAATTATTCATTTCTTATTAAATTTTTGTTCAAATCATTGCCTGGCTCATATATTTCCTTTTTAGATATTTATTATGTATGTAGTTTATAACAATATATATTATTAGCATTATAACAATAATTATTATTAGCAAAGTGTTTATTCATTTTAAGTTAATATTGTTTGGCTCTAACTTTATTAATAACGTTAGTCCACTGACTTAACGTCAACTATTGCCATTTTTGGAATATATTTATGCGATCTATAATAACTATCCTTTTCTGTCAGGAAATTTACTTATTGCATTACTTTGCATATAATTACAGGTTATTCTACCTATCGTTTTGTGTAGCTTTACGGGCTACACTTCTAAGTGGGCGGAAAAGGTTCCGCTCAATTTTACAAATTTTTAAATTATATATATATATATATATTCATATATGCTTTCGCTCCAGTCAGGTATGTCTTCATACTCCAGTTGTATCAGGTGTTATTTATTTTCATTTATTTGTTTGATTACTGAGTGAGCTGGAGCCTTGAGCTTTATTTGTACAAGACTTGATTTAAGAAAATCAAGCTCTTCGTGTAATTTGGGCTGTTGTCCACGGGGGTTGTGGTTGGTTTGTAAAATGTGCTATTCTTTTATTTATTTTATTTTTCACGCCCTCTTATTGCCATGGCTCCATCTCCACTCACTCAGATTTTTATTGCCTCTGATTTGAATTTTTCAATGAAGTAATGTTCAATTTCCAATTGTCCTTTTGCCTATATATCCTGATTTTATTCCGGGTGACTTAGATCTCTGTCACGGTCGCCATGAAGTAAGATTTTATTTAATTTTTAGTTTATTCTTTATTTATTAAGAAGCAGCAATGGTGCTGCTTCAACGGTTTGAACGTATCTGCTTTTTACACTATTCTTTAATTCTAAGTAGGCTAAGTCTGTCACTGCGCTGCCCACAGACGGCGGCAGAGAGACGGCTATTAATATGCTTATGTATATAGGCTATGCTCTCCTAAGCGGGAGCGCGAGGTATATGCACATGGTCTGTTCATATTACAATTGTGCCGATGCTAGCGCTTGCTGCTGCATAGCGATCGGTTCATATTTGACCACTTGGGTTTATGACCCGGAGATTGTATACGCTACAGCAAAGTGTTATAGGTGTACCATTTAAGTACTTTTGGTGCAGTGGATATTCAATATGTGTGCATACTACAAAGTACTAAATAAAGGCCAACTGTTTGGGTTGGTAGATCCCTCTTGGTCGGGGCTAAGACATGACTAAGACCTCTGCCGATCTAGGTATCATTGCCACCGGTTGGAAACAGGAAACTCCGCGCCGAGCTACATGCTCTCTCGCATTTGGGTAGTAAGCCACAGCCACCGCGAGTCTCCCCGAAGGTCCTGCAACCGTAGCCAGGGCAGATAACTGTCCGCGGGCTCCTGACTCCCGTGGTACCAGACATAAAAACGTTTCCGGTCGAACGCGCTACACACATGATGTACAACCAAAATTCAAGGCATCAGCTGGTCGGAATAGTACGCAGTCGGCATGCGAGATCTTACGGTCTTAGAGTATGCATCATGGACATACCACTCCTCACCGTCCAGAGTCGAGGCCTGTTCCTTCCTCTTCCACAAGCGTGGCATTAATAGTTGACATTTCGCCAAATCGCCCAATGACGACCAGCTCACATATAATCAAAGATCAACGCCTGAGGCGCGGTCGTTGAGACCGGCCCGCTTTAACCTCAAAGCGCCTGTGGTACCAGATAGCCCTGGTCAGGCTTCGTGCTCAAGGACACTACCAGTTTTGCCCCATGATACGCGGGACCTGTAACTCATTAGGAGAACGCTGGTCCTTCCGTACATACATTCAATCAACCATCACGATTCATATTCCCCCATTCATCCCACATGCACACATTCATTCATTAACGCCTCCGTGAATACACAAACGGCGCCTCGCAAATGCTCGCACGCAAACTCATTCATCCTCTTCACCCTATCACTGGAGGAGAGTGCTTAACTAACGTCAAACCCGCCACTATCCTGCACAATACCAACATCCGCCAAAGAGCGGATATCCCCATACAACGGGCACTCGCTGAGCACATGCTGCCATGTCTCCTGTGCCGAACCACAAAAATGGCATTCCGTACTGTCCGCCAAGGTTCTTGGATGCACGAACGTATTCAACGAACCATGGCCAGTCAATAAGAATCCAAGGCCTAGGTTGAAATCAAAGTCTGGTCGGCTGGTTACAAACGTGACTCACGAATGTATTTGTGAGTCACACGCCCATTCTCACTTGCATCCCATCTGACTGTCAGTCAGACAGGACACATTCATTCAACTAACTCTTACACACACTAAGCCCTTAACTCTACATCCCTATCAGAGCCATTCATTCTGCAGCAATGGCAGCCGCCTCTTAATCTTATGAAGTAAGGCCCTACTCCTCACCTCCAATTCAATAGGGGCTGCTCCACCACAACACCTGCTGCGCATCCGTCGAAACGGTGCAACGTACAAGTATGCACCCTAACAGAATCCACCGTTGGTAGCCAGCACATTCTTTCTGCCCGCAACTACGCAAGCAACAAACAGACCATCAAATATGGTATGCACTGCGCGCCTGCTCAGGCCCCATTCACTTCCTCAAAATTCTGCGCAATTGTCCAACCACTCCAAGCAATCACGCTCTGAGAACGGTGTGATGTGGCATAAAATTCATTCTCTCACCGATGATTATGCCTAGGATTTTTACCTCCATAACATACCCAATACTGGCGCTTCCCAGCCTGACAACCGGAGGGCGACTAGCGGCTAATCTTAAGCAGCATTGTAACCGTCTTGCCCATTGCCAGACCAACGCCCACATTGTTGCCCCATTCGCAAGCAATGCGCAAACAACGTCCACAGCGACGCCTCATGTCGGCCTACCGATACTGCAGTTCTGCCGGAGAAATAAGCTCTGCCACAGAGCAATCTCCCGATAGCCACATTCACTCAGCCTCCTAATCATACTCGCCCAGCTAGTCGAACGCACCCTTGAGGTCCACAAAGACGTCTAAGCACATACTTAGAGGTGCTGAACTCAACTGATCGTTGCACAAATTTCCAAGCTACCTCTGTGCTCCTGCCCTGTCTAAAACCAAATTGCCTATCAGACATTTGGTCACACACTCTTTCGTGAAGCCTTTCAATCATTACTTTTTTTTTAGCACTTTTCAAAGCACTGGAAGGAGACTGATTCCTCGATATGACCGGAAGATTACTTCTTACTTTGACAGGCGACTTCAGCAGGACAACTACTTTTGCCCTCTTCCACTCATTGGGAAAATGCCCGTCATATAAGCAGTGCTCATACAATGTTGTCAATTTCTCCGGGATCGAGTTCCGCCGTGGTCACGTCCCTATTGGCACTTAGGAATGCGTGCCACTCGGACTCTTTCACATCTACAAGTCTTTGCTTGTATTTACGACTACGCCGACCATAGGTCAGCTCAAGCTGGGCAGCGTTATCATCATTGGCCGCCCGTGCTCTTTGGAAACGTTTTGCTTAGTGCTCTAAGCAACCTTCGCATAACGTCTAACCCACGGTTCCACCACTTCACACGCTTAAGAATGCCTTTCGGCTCCTCCTCAGCAAGCGGTCATTGACACACGTGACCCACCCATTAACGTTGGCGACCTGCTCATCAACGTTCATTGCACTGAAAGTGCTGTGTGGGACTTGCAGAGCCTCCTCCTAACCAATAGCCCATATTGGGCCCACCATGAGTACACCAGTAATTTATCCCCCCACTCTCATTCTGTGTTTCGACATAGGTGAAAACTATCTCAATGGGGCTGTGTTCACTGATACCGAAACTGCCCAACACACACCAGCTAAAAGTGTACACACCAATTGCTGCCCCATTTACAAGAGTGACATCAATGTTCGAGGGGTTCCCCGAACGCGCAATATACACTCGAAACATAAATCCTGGCAAAAACCTACCACTCAGGCACACACACACACCTCTATCGGTTGAGTTCACCAAGGTGCACTCAATACTGACCTCATTCACCACAACAGCCGCATTTGCCTGCTGGCCGGAAATACCCGCATTGCTGCTGGCAATCCCCGTACACAGCCATTAGTTGCAAGGGTTCTAAGCAGGCCCACGAAGTTGCCCTCTCACACATCATATTGCCAAAGTCGCACATTACTGCGTATGACCCCTGGCAATTCAACTGGAGGACTTGCTAGCCATATTAATGTCTAGCGTTAGCCCTCGCAACAATCGCGCTGTAAATCGGGCATGCCGGAGACATCATCATATGTTCCGAAGGCATCCCTTTAAACGCACAATTACGGCAACTAAGAGCATTGCTGCACTTAGCCACGCGATGGCCCACCTGGCCGCAGCGACGGCAGACGTCCTGCTTGGCCCTGCAATCCACCACCTCATGGTTGAAGCCCAGGCAGCGGAAGCAGCTTAAAACTGGATCGAAATTCCTTAGTCGGAATGAGAACCAATTAACATCGCGACGGCCAACCATCAAGCAGAGAGCTGATAGCTTTGCCATCGCCCTCCAACACATCTTCTCCTTGAGGTTCATCTCGTAGAGATCACTCATGAACTCGTCAGGAGGATCTGCGAGTGAACGCCCCTACACCAGAACTTTTGGTCCCAGCTTCTCTTTCACACTCACCTCAAGCCCACACTCTTCAAACTTAGCGATCTCCGCCAAATTTTTTTCCTTCAACCTTCGATGGAGGTGCGTAAGGATCGCTCCTCCATCTTGTAAAGGCTTCATCGAGAAAACCCAGACGCACAGAGTTGGCCCGCAGTCTTGCTGCGCACTACGATGGACTAGGTCTCAACTGGTCGGGGTGGCCGATTACAATCGGCACGAACGTACGGTAATTCGCACAATGCGGTAAAATCGTACAATGCGAATAATATCACAAAAAGAAAAACAGCGAGAGAAAACTGATATCGCTGATATCAAAATTTACGCTGTCCGCGACACGTCTTAACGCTCCGACAGTCAAAACGCAACTGAGTAACTAAAACCTCTGCCGTCTAGGTATCACGGCAGAGCCGGGGATGGTGCTCTACCAAGACACCATTGTAACGGAGGCAAGTTGTGATCCTTCACAAGCACTATGGTGTTAATCGCCAGATTGCCTGCCACTTTCGCCAGAAAGTTTGTCGCATGTGAGAGACACGCTGCCAACGGTTCAGGCTCAACCCGAATTGCGCAGCTCGTGGAAGGATATAATTTTCGATCAATTCGATCAATTCGATCTTAGCTTTGTGGCAGTATCAGTCAACGGTGCGCGGTGTGCCCTGGTGCTGAGGAGTCGCTTAAATGACGTGTTGAATTTACGTAAAACGTCGATAAGCTATACTACCGACGTGGATTTTGAAGTCGTGCTATCAGACAGCGGTGTGGCATGAAGAATTGAGGCAGTTGCGTCTTAAAACGGCGTAGAGCACGACCGTAGAAATCACCAAGTTCCTTGAGACTCGTACTGATGTACGGAATGTTGACCCAATTGAAGTCGTAAATTATCCTCCTTAAACACCTTCTCGAAAGCGATGTCCTTGGAGATTGTGGTGTATCCAACCCAATCCATATCCCAAAAGTGACAAAGGGCCACATATAATCCGTCATACTCCTCCTCGTCAACGCAGAGCGGTTCAGAAAAACCTCCAGAAGCAATCCAGCCATGACGCGTTTTCTGAAGGAAAGGCAGATGACAACCCATACAAAGTTGTCCTCCGCATAGCAGCTCAAAGAATAACTATTATAATAATAATAAGTAGATCCACTCGTTGACTCCTGTTAAAATGACGATCAGCCAGGTCTAAATTCCACGGAATGTTTCAGCTGTCACTGTCAATGTCAAAGTGAGGCTGCTGATTGGTGATGGAGTTGGTGACGATGCAGGTCATGGAAGTCGAAATGCTGCCATCGCAGGATTGAATTCGCAACTCCAAAGCTTTATCAGCAGCCGGAAATGACAACATTGGAATGCCATGTTCTGAGTCGCAGCTGCTTTGCGAGGCGCGAAGATATAAAGCTGAGCTGCGATGCAGAGTCCAGAAGTGCACCACAGGGTATTAGCTTGCTCAATCGAGGTGACCAGAAGTACATACTCCTTGCGAGACGATCCACACGCTTTATATAAAGATGCGGAATGGGTCGTTGACACGTATGCTGTCGCCTATGAAGTTGTATTTGGTAGAGCCAGTGTTACACAAATTTGTGGTGCTTTCCGGAGCAGAGCCTGGAATGGATTGAGTTGTACTGTGCTTGGTTGTGCCCGGACGAAGGCAATTGGTAAAGAATTCATGTCTGACTGATTCCTTGTGCCTGGAAGCTGGAGGTAAAGCTAAAAATACCGGACACATTGTCAGCAATAGAGGCACTTGATGATGAAGGTGCATAAGCTCCTCGCTTGCTGATTTGAGGCGCAAATTGACTACTGTGAGTCTTGACCCCTGGAAATCTCCAAATTCTCTAATATACGGTTGCGTTCTTCAGAAATGAGGGCATGTGGCTTCAGCTAGGCAACTGATCAGTCCATAGCTTTTCCTCCCATTTTACCTGCCTTTGAGAATCCAGCTTCGACGTCACCAATAGCACTAGCTAACTTTCCGCAATTTGGTCGCTGCTAGCCATAGATCAAAGTGCCCCCTTGCACACATCGAAGCCCGAATATGTGCCTCGAAATGAAGATGTTTATTATCAAAACGCTTCATGAGTAACTCATTGGCTCTTTTTTGATTTTCCCCACATGGATCCAAAGACCTGATGGTGTCCAGCGCCGAACCAGTCAAGCATAGCCATAGCCATATCTCCTCATTGTTTCCAATGACTGTATTATATAGCGCGATGAAGTCCGGCTAGTCAACATAAGATCCTGGGAACGTCGGTATCTTCAACTCAGGCAAACGTGTCGACCGCGACGTTGCTCTTGATGATCCAAGATCTCGGGCAATCATCGTTGTATTGGCCTAAGGGGCTTCTACCATGTCACTAGTCGGTTCGACACAGCTGATCGTTGCCGGTGCGTCACCAGCAGCCATTATGATTTTGATTTGCGTCAGAGAGTTGGTGCAAAGCAAATAAAAAAAATGGCAACGACGGGTGACCGTGAAAGCTGACTGCCGTAAGCTGATCACCGTTCGTGTTAGACAAGTAAGAATTTGTTTTTGTGTTTTTTTTATTTTTTTTTTTGTTTTGCATGGTGCGCCATGCGAAATGGTAATCTATCTTCAAAAGATGTATACGGCCCGTACCGTAAAACATGCTGGACTTGCCACTAGGACGGCACAAACCAACTAAAGCCACCCCTACACTCCATACACAACCCCGCGGTATCACTGTTAAGTATTACTTCACGGGGATCACGAAGAGCCACCGTTAGGATGTCGCCTGCTAGTTTCCTACTCTACTTCCTCTTCTCTACGGATTCTTTCCCGTCTTCTCAGGTCTTTTTGAATGCTTACAATAACCCGGCTAACGTGTAGCCAGTTGGCATCCGTCTCCAACATGAACCCCACTAACTGCGACGGGGTGGGTATTCCCCTCGTCATCCCACTGTATCCTCGTGTTGCAGAGAACATTCTGAGCAGTACGAACTTGCTTCATGTCGGAACCTACATAAATGAGAACCTATAACCGCCATGTTCAGTTAAAAACTGGGAAATATGAAAGTTTGAAGCCCCTCTGCTCTACCTATCGACTCCTCTGACACTGGGGATCAGCCTAAAGGTCCATCGTCCTATGCTGCAATCGCGGTAAGCGTTGCTTCCCGCTCCTCCCCTTTGGGCGATATTTAGTTGGGACACTGTTACACCCGACCTTTTCCTTTCATAGACTGCATGCATCTCCTTTGCTAACAGATCTATGGGAATCATGCCTGCAAGCACTAAGGCCGCATCTTCCGAGATCGTTCTGAACCCGGAAATCACCCTTAATGCACTGAGACGATAAGGCGCCGCTAATTTTCTCCTAAGTTCTTTACTTCTATCAAGTGTCGTAGCCCAAATTGGAGCTGCATAGAGCAGCACGGAGGTTACGACCATACCTAAGAGAAGACGCGTTTCCTGCCTAGGCCCTCCTATATTAGACAGCATTCGAGAAAGTGCTGCCTGCAGCTTAGAGGCCTTCTGACTAACATAAATAATATGCTGCTTGAAACTAAGTCGATTATCTAACATGACGCCCAGATACTTTAGAGATGTCGTCGATCTGATCGAGACACATCCTACCTGAACGGTCATATATTCGACTACCTTTCTGCTTGTAAATAGCACAACCTCTGTTTTGTGGCCCGCTAGCTGTAAGCTAGCACTGTGCATCCACAAGCTTATCTGATTAACAGCTGCATTGGCCGCTGCTTCAACTAACCTGATCTCCTTTCCTACTACTACCAGTGCCAAGTCGTCTGCAAAGCCGATTAGCTTGCATCCACTTGGCAGCTCTAGCCTAAGGACCCTATCGTGCATGAGGTCCCAAAGTAACGGTCCTAATACCGATCCTTGTGGCTGTGACCCTGTATCTCCTAATGCCCGTTTCTGTGCCATACTCTAGCACCCTATCCGACAAATAACTCTAATAATTTCTGCTAGATAAATCGGTAGTCCGATCTCATCCAGCTCATCCATTATCCTACTCCAACTGGCGGAGTTAAATGCGTTTTTGATATCCTACGTTATCAGTGCGCAATACTCCTTTGTGCCCCCCTTCCATCAGGTTCCTTCAATCGCCTTTTGGCGATGTCAACAACCACTTTGATGGCATCAATAGTAGATCTGGCTTTCCGGAATCCATATTGGAATTCTGAAAGAGCCTGCTTTTCAACCACAATCTCGAGAAGACGGTTGTACAAAATCTTTTCTAGGACCTTCCCAACCGTGTCTAGTAGAAAAATTGGTCGATACCCCTAAGGTCCGCTAACTAGCTATCCCTTTGGAATGAGGATTAAGCGTTGAATTTTCCACCTTTTTGGAAAAACTCCTGTTCAAGGCATTTCGTGTAGCATTGCACGAAAACATCCGGCCGGCAAGAAATCGCCAGCTTTAGAGCTTTATTGGGAATCCCATCCGACCTGGAGCCTTTTATCTCCTATTGTTTTAGTCGCTGCCATCAGCTCTAACATTGGAACTGGAGGGACATCTTCGTCTGTTCCTATCAAGATCTACCACTGGATGTCTTGGAAACAGTACTGAACCTATTTCCAAGAGTTTGGTGGGGCACGAGACACAGGTAAAGTGCGGATTCCTGGTCCTTTTGTGACTACTTTGTACGCAGTACCCGAGGGATTAATATCGGCCTCTGAGCAGATTTTTTGGAAGCAACGTTTCTTGCTGCTCTTAATAATCTGCTTCAGGGCCAAGCTTATATGTATATTATAACAAAATTTTGCATAAAATGGCATACAACATTTCCCGTTTATTGCCAGTGTCACCAAGTACAGTATCACAACCGATAGAAGACTTGTCGAAAAATTGCGAATTATCACGATTTGACAATTAAATTAGATATGTGCAATCACGTCGGGATCACCAGTGGTTTGAGGAGGTCTTTTATTTTAAAGACACGCTTTTACACAATTTCGGTATTGTCCAAGTATTAACAAAACTTCAATATATTTGCTCCGAAAGTCTTTTTATTTTCCGTCCGTCTAACGCTTCTTCACAATGTGTCAAAATAGCTGTAGTGATAGAGGTACAGAAACAAACATAGAGAGAGCTGCTGATAACAGTATTCACTCCGATTTATGCTAGCTTACATTAACAGAGCACTTAACATAATCCAGCAGACTTTTTGTTTAAAGCTTAGACCCGTCTGCTTCCAACATTATCTAAGACTGAAAACATATCACATATATATTGAAAATAAAGTTAACTATAGACGCAAATTATCTAGAGACATCAAAATGCAAACAAAGAAATAAGGAACATAGAAAATAAAAATGAAATTTACTGTTAAATAAAAGTAACTACACTATATTACGTTATTTTTGAAAAGGAGGGACATTTAGTATGCACATATATCGAGGGTACACTGTACCCAGAATATAATGTATATATAACAGCAACAGATTGTTACATTGCATAAATAAAGCATTTCAACAGAGCGTTCCCACGTTGACCACTTGTACATACCACATATGTGTAAATTAATTATTTTGTATGTTTAATTAAGAAATGGATTTTGCTTTCATGCAAGGCGGGGCCTAGGCAATGAAAAAGACAATGTTGAGTTAGTTTATATTTCTTTATTGCTCAACTCGACTGACGTGTCAAGTTGAGAGATTAAAACAGAACTAACTAAGGGAATACAAATTTTATTGAACAAAGCATAAGCGCAACAGATGGTTACGCGATCAAATCATAGCGGCCACGCAAATATGCTGTGTTTGCCGGCTATACAATCGACATCCGGCCCAATGCTTGGTCAGCAGTTTGGGCTGGTGTCGAGTATCGGACAACAGACTGAAGGTTGTTGATATTATTGCCTGTTGATGTTAGTTAACTGCTCCCCCTTCAAGTGTAAGGCCGCCCTCGGCCGACCCTAGTTCGGCGACCACCTCTCTCAGCTGCCTTGCGGATTCCTCGCTGTTGTAGCCCGTCGATGGGCAAGCCCAACGCAGATGAGCGCGCAACATAAGGCTATCATGATGAAGGCCACTCGGTGCACGTAGTCAGTCTCGGCTGTTTCCTTGAATTTTTGGATCTCCTCCAGGTTGCGTTCATTCAGACGATGAAGGTACGGGAGGCTGAGAACATCTTGGCTGGCAGTGATGTTCAGTAGGGGAGCTGGTTCCCGGAACTCTGTTCTGGTAGTTGTTCTGATTCCTGAACAGTGTCCCATTTATCATGGCTCTGTCGTTGAAGGTGACGAGATGTGTGCCATGTATCCAAACTTCAGTTCCGTTGTCCACTCGAACCCTTGCAGGTTTGTCGTTAATTACGATGATCCCGTCATCCACCTGGGTAATCGCGTCTAGGTTGCTTGGTTGAGTTTCACAGTGGGCAACGCCTCCGGCGTGAAGCTCTCTAGCGCAAGAACTTTTGATGCCAGGCGGCAAAACGTGGCTCCAGGTGAAACAGTGCAACTCTCGGGCGTGTAGATTTCTGTTGCCGCATTCAGCTATAAAGTTGTCATCTATCCCTCAGCATGGTGTTCTTGTGAGAGACTGGATAGATCGTAATTTTCTTGCATGCAAGTTTTATCTTAGGGAATTGGACGATAAAGTGTAATGCGTTAGCGGATTGGAGTACTTTTACGGACGCAACGGACATAAGATCCCTATGGGTGTATTGGTGGGTTCTTCTAACCAAATTGATTTCAAATCTGTGTGATCTAAAATGTTAGGACTAACGATGTGAGCCTTAGCAAGAGTTATAGCAAGCATTAAATTTTGAAGCTCCATCATCAACATTCTATTTCTGGCCAATAAGGTTTCGAATAAGTGGCCGGTATCAACTTGTGAGTTTTTTTTACTTTAAGAATTTGATTGACAGTGGAGGTTAATTGATTTATCTGGTTTTGAACTCTGGTATTAATTTTGATCTGTCTGTATGAGCTTATTAGTTGTGACTCGGTAAACTTAATTCTCTCGAGATCACCAGCGTCTGGTGTTCCCGCCACCACTTTTAGCATAGAACCTAGAAAATCCAAACTCCTGGCTACCCTTGGTGCGCATCTAGTGCTTCTAACAGGTCTCTGGAGATGTGCGGTGTCCACGCCAAGAAGCTTCCTCATGTGTGATTGCGGGAAGCTGTCATCAAGCCCAGCGGTCTCCTCCACTATTCGTAGTTATTCGAGGAGATTGGCCGAATGTCCTAACGTAGGCAAATTCTTCCCACACTAAAACTCGGCCATCCATTATGGGAATGTATTTGGCATGCGAATAGTCAGTGACATGCGCCGAGGCCACGGTTGACCAAAAGAGAATCAAAATCCAAACCTGTAGAATAGAGTTTTCATTTTCTTTTTGTATTCAGCTTGATAAGGAGGTAACCCACCACCAAAATATAGAACTAAAGATAGGTATGCCAGAGTGGCTGGAGATTAGTGTAACTTATAGTACTTGCCAAGTGGCAAAAAGGGACATAGAAGTGTCATTTCAAATTGTCCTTGTGGACCACCCTCCCCCTTAATGAGGACCGCGGTCCCGGGTCTGCTTAAACCGCTCTTTCCTCACATAGAGGCGTGAGCTTGTTTCAAGCCTTCTGTTGGATTTAACCAACACCTTTTCCCCCACCTCAAAAATCCTATTCTGCCCTGAGGTGTTCTCTCTAGATCTGAGCGCAGTTTGAGCGCTTTTGATCTTACCCGAGATGTCTCCTTGTTGTTCGTCAGGGCCCGCCTGTACCACATCAACTGGTCTTTTGTCGATCACCGAATGGATGGACTTGTTGTACTCAGTTGTGGCTAACAGTATGACTTCTACCGTGTCACTTATGCCTCTTTGGATTTTAAGGCACCTGGCTAGCTCTAGTAGAGTGCTATGGAAGCGCTCTACTTGTCCATTTGAGACGCTGTGTAGGGGTGGCGCATTCGATATACTGACGCCATAGTTATTCTCTAGTAAGGTTACGATCGTGTGGGAGTTCAATGACGGCTCATTGTCACAGTATACCGACCTGGCTTTAGGGAAAAGTTCATCAGTTGTAGTATGGCTGGTTTTACGTCTTCAATTGTTCTTGAAGCGATCGGCTGTACTACGGCGAACTTGGAAAACTTGTCTATGCACGTAAGGAAAAATTTCCTATCTGTGGAAAAAATGTCTATGTGTAGCATTTCTCCAACATGCGACGGGATCGGAGTCTCGCCGAGCACTTGTTTCTTGGGGTGTCGGTCGTATTTGGCTTTGGCACATGTCCTGCAATTTTGGACGATTTCACCAGCTAACTTTGCCATTTTGGGGAAATAATATTCAGAGAGTACCTGCTTAACATTCTCCTGGGCTGCCCTGTGGGCTCTGTTATGCTCTGCAGTGAGAATTTCCTTCCTCTCTGAGGTCCCGAATATGTCTACCACTCGATTCTTACAATGCCAGAATCTGGTGGCGGGAAACCGACGAACTAGCTCGTCTTGTACCATTGCGAGCGTATGCAAATCGCAATGTAAGGCGTTTACGCCTTTAGGTACAATTGTTGTTTCGAGTTCATTCAATAATGCCTCTTTGAGGTGAAGTTAATTGAATGGCGCTTTTTGTTTCCAAACAGCACGAATGTGCGTCTTAATGGGAAACGCGCTTCTTCCAGCACTATTTGGTTCTGGAAGCAATTCAACGGCTTTTCCGTTGTTTCAATTGCGTGTGTGGAGAAATCTCACTGTGAATCGTTGCTGCGCAAGATTCAACCTCTTCCTCTTCTATAGCGTTAAGCTGTTGTCTGGATAGGGCATCTGCCACTAAGTTTTCCTTGCCAGGCTTATAGAAGATGCGCGCATTTGATTCTTCAATACGCCTTCCACCTTTTGATCTTTGCGTTTGGATTAGAATCCGAAACCGCGAAAGTCAAAGGTTGGTGGTCTGTGTAAATATTGAGGTCTCTAACCCCGTAAAGGTAATGCCGAAGTTTGGCGAGGGCCCAGATGATGGCCAAAAGCTCCCTTTCATTGGTAGCGTAGTTAACCTCTGGGTCCTTCAAAGTCCGTGATATCATCGTAATGGGGCGGCCCTCTTGGGACAACACTGCCCCTATGCCGTAGGCTGAAGCATCCGTCGTTAGATCGAAAGGCTTCTTGAAGTCAGGGTACCTAAGCATGACATCTTCGGATGCCAGGATGTTACGCAACTTTTCAAATGCCTGTCGCTGCACGTCAGAGAACTGAACTTTGATGTTGCGGGACCTATGTTTGCTGATCGTTCCATTCTCGCCCTTCAAGATACTCGATATGGGCCTGGCTATTGCCGCAAAATCCTTGATGAAACATCTGTAGTAGCTTGCGAGTCCTAAGAACGATCTGACTTCAAATAGTGTTGCCGGTTCTGGGAATTCTTGTATGGCTTTTACCTTCTCTGGGTCTGTCGTAGCGCCATTATTGGTGACTATGAACCCAAGGAAGTTCACGCTTCTCTTAAAGAAACGCGATTTCTCGACCGAAACTCTCATGTTTGCCTCGAGAAGGCTCCGCAGGATCCAGTCCACATGTTTTATGTGGGACTCTTCGTCTTTGGAGAAAATGATTACGTCATCGACGTAAACATAGCAGAACTTGCCAACGTTTTCTCGCAAGATATCATCTAAGGTTCTCTGGAAAATGCTTGCAGCATTCCTTAAGCCGAATGGAAGTCTCTTAAATTCATATTTTCCTCCGTTTACCGAGAAGGAAGTCTTCTCACGGTCGCGTTCAGCGAGCATAATCTGGTGATATCCAGATTTGAGGTCTAGGGTCGAGAAATATCTGGCTTTTCCCAGGTTCCCCAATATCATTGAGATATTTGGCATGGGGTATTTGTCGGGAATCGTTCTTTCGTTTAGCTTACGAAAGTCCATGACCAGTCGCATGTTGCGATTTCCCGCTTCATCAGTGCCTTTCTTATCTACTACCCATATTGGGTTATTGTAAGGGGAGACCGATGGTTGTATTATGCCGTTCGCAAGCAGGTTTTGGATTTCCGTGTTAACGAAATCCGCTGCTCCCATTGGGTATGGGTAAAGCTTGGCATAGATGGGCTGCTCGTTTGTGGTCCTAATGGTGGCCACAACAGAGGTGTTGTACGGCAATGCTTCATTAGGATCAGCGAAAACTTTCTTTCTAGTGCTTAGCATTTCTAAGAATGCGTTTTTTACTAGGGAGGTGCGTCTGAGCAATCCACCTTAGTGAAATTCACGTTAGAACAGGCGTGGAAGGAAATCTGTTCTTCTTCCGCGCCCCATTTGAGCCGCCCTGAAGCTAAGCAAAGTGTCGCCTTTGCTTGCGTTAGTAGGTCGAGGCCTATGATGCCATCGAATGTTGACAAGTCTGGTAGGATGAAAAAATTAGCTTTAATGTTGAATATCGACACAAACACTTGTGCGTGATCTTAGTCACGCCGTGAATAGAGTGAATTGTGAACTCCTTATTGACCGGGCGAACGCCTTTCAATCCTCCGAAAGGGCGGATGAAATTTTCGACGCTCCCGTGTCAATAAGAAATTTCATATCCGTCCCCGCTACTCTTCGTCTGAGAAGGGGTAGCAGGGGATCTTCCCCTAAAAAATTGACTGCATCAGAGTCATAGTCGGAGCCCGCATCGTCTTTGATTTGGGCTTCTGCGCCCGAAGCGGCCTTAGCGTAAGCTTCCGCCCCTTGTTCTCCGTCTTGCCTGACGTGGTTCAGCCGTTGCTGCTTTCTCTGACCGCCTGTGCGATCGGACGTAGCCGGCCTCCTGTTAGCGAATGCTGGTGCCTGGGTTGGCTGAATGACCTTTGAAGATGAAGGGTCTACTTCCATGGGCGTTTGTGCATTATTGCTTTGTTGATGCCTGCCACTTCGTTGGTCGAATTGACCATGTGGCTTGTGTTGATTGGTGAAATGGGGATTCTTGGAACTGCTTGCTTGCGGTTCCGCTTGTTGACAGCCTTGAAGCTTTGCGCCAGATCTGCGCTCTCTGTCCTCAATGCTTTTAGCAAATTGGCCGCGAAGGCGTACCTCTCATGGTTGGATTCAACCTCTTGAGCAAGAGCCAGTGCCGACGGTAAGTCTCTGGGCTTCGCGGCAAAAAGCACATCTGTTAGGCTGCGCTTAAGGCCTGATACAAATACTCGCAATGCGTCATCACGGAACTTTGCACAGAGGCCTTGAGCCAAGTTGGGCTCGTACGACATGTTGACCTTATTGGTCAAAAGCGTAAGTTTCTTCTCAATTTCGTCATAATATTCAAGCAGCGATGTGCTACCCTGCCTCAACGTTCCTAGTTCCTGCTCTATTACATGAATAGGCCGCTTGTCACTGTATGTGAAATCGAGGCGACTGATTATGGCATCAAAGTTCAAGACTGTGCCAAATGACGCTAATACCGCATCAGCTGGGCCTGACCTTACTTCTGATAATCAAAACCGCCTGGTAGTGGCGCGAGCTGCCATTGTAGGGTTTGAATATGTGATAGGCTGCTGACGCTGCCTGTCTCCAAGAGACGTACGATCCCTGTGCACCCGCGAACTCAGGTAAACACTTGACGGCGTCTAACGGCTCGTCACAGTGGATATCTCTTCTTATTTCTATGGTGGAGTATGATTTAACTTCTGGGGACAATGTGCGCTGCCGCAACTTGGTCAGAAAGGTCATTGATTCTTTGTGTTAGGGCCTGCTGCTCTATGCTGTTTACGGCTGCCTGTTCTGCTAGGGCGTTTCTTATCGCCGCATCTATTACCGCTCTTAGTTGGTCAGGGTCCATTATGGTGACTGTCTGAGCTCCAGTGGAGCGCTTTGGTGCTGGGATTCTAAATTATCGTCAGAGTCAGACTCTGAATTGCTAGAGTGTGGGTGGGGGTTTCTGTACTGCGAGAATCGCGAGTTCATCAGTCCCGAACACACTAACAAATAAGCTCAACACTTGTTTACCAAGCTACAATGTTGGAAACACTCGGCGTATCATATTGCAGAGCGCTGAGTGAAACGAAAAGTGGAATGCCACAATATGCTGATTTCAGCAATTAGCAATAATGAAACACAGAAACATGTCAATCGAATTCTCACAAGTTTAATTTTGTTATTGTTAACTTGAATGTAAGTAAAGCTAACACAGATTTAAGAATCAAAAAGTTTAAAATGCCCACTTCATATTTTCCTAAAGCTGAGTTTCGATTTAGGGAGGGATTGCACGAAAATTTCGATTTTCCGGTACTTCAGTCCCACGCAGCAGTCAGAGCACTCGTAGTCGGGTTGTAAATAGCTGGGTTGTAATGGCGTTTGGTAGCCAATAGTTTGTTTCTTGTGTGGCGCTCAGTCACACTTTTTAGTCACAGGTCACAGCACTTTGTGTTTTGCTTGTATTAAGCTCACTGTTCACTGTGCTTGTTGGGTTTTTCGTTGAGTTAAAACGCGTGGGTGATTGTGATTACCACTTGTTCGCACTCCGAAGATATCTTTTATATCTTTATTTTAAACTTTCGCACACGCGTGGGTAATTATTGTTACCACTAGTTGGGCGCCAATTAATTATTTTGTATGTTTAATTAAGAAATGGATTTTGCTTTCATGCAAGGCGGGGCCTAGGCAATGAAAAGACAATGTTGAGTTAGTTTATATTTCTTTATTGCTCAACTCGACCGACGTGTCAAGTTGAGAGATTAAAACAGAACTAACTAAGGAATACAAATTTTATTGAACAAAGCATAAGCGCAACAGATGGTTACGCGATCAAATCATAGCGGCCACGCAAATATGCTGTGTTTGCCGGCTATACAACGACATCCGGCCCAATGTTGGTCAGCAGTTTGGGCTGGTGTCGAGTATCGGACAACAGACTGAAGGTTGTTGATATTATTGCCTGTTGATGTTAGTTAACTTGTATACGCCCATAATTGTCTCTCTCATATACATAAGTAAGTACAGCCACTCTGCTAATGGCTAACCGGCAGCGCTGCCAATATACATACTAAAGAAATGAGAAATTATTGAGGCTAAGCCCTCTCGGTTTAAATTGAATAAAATGATTATTAAAAGACAATTCATTCATAAAGCACAGACGTGCTTGTGTCCTTATTAACTTATACCTACAATATGAAGTACATCGATCTCCACACTTCGGTCTCTGTCCGATCAAAATATTGCAAAAACAAGAATCAGCTGAGGTCACTGCAATGGCGTTGGTTTCAGTTGGTTTTCGAATAAAATGTAATCCACTATTGTAAACCAGGACAGAAAGTCTTAATGGTACACCAGGACAGAAAGTCTTAATGATAGACTTTAATAATAAATAAAGAAATTCCCTTTTTATATGTTCTACTGCAGGCAACAAGAAAGGAAGATTGTAATTGTGATATAAGCGGGCTTAACATTTCGCGCTACTTTATTTTCTTAAGTTGACGGGACTGTTAATATCATATGGGTCCAATTTCATACCAATGTCATTATCAGCTGTGTATTAACTCTTGCTCGTGTTTGCCAATCGACCTTTGCCAACATTTGAGAAAAAAAAGGGGCTTCATAAACATATGTTTCAAATGAGTAATACTAATTACTAACATTATACTAAAAATATCTACATCAAAAATCAACCGTAATCGCTGTTTCTTGCATTCCACATAGTTTGAAACAGCTGTAAGCAGACTTTTGCGTGTAAACTTTAGAGTAGGGTTAAGTTTAAAATTAAAAATTATTTATAAGACATTAATAAAAAATATTGAAAAATATACGTTAATAAAGTGTGATAATTTAATCGTCGAGAAGAGCGAACCTCGTTTGAATAAATAATATATTGGTAAGAAGACAGCAGCACGTCAGTGCCTACGAGTAGTCTGAATGATTCTTATTCTTTATTGAAATTATTTGGTGGGCTTAGCCTAATTACATAATGGTGGACAGCTACTCTGCTGCGGTTGGCAGCGGAGGAAGAGCAGCTGCATATATATATCTTATATACAATATTCGGGAGAGAGAGTCTTATGGGTATAATAATAATAATTTAAGTTGAAAGTTTGATGTCGCATTTTTTCAGGGTGGTCGCAGACTTCTGCGGCTAGGTGTATGTGCAAATTATCCAATACTTCTGGTATGTATGAGACCCGTTTTCAGTAGTCGTCAAATACGAAGAATTGAGTTATGATATTTACATTCCTCTATTACTTTGGTATGCGTGAGACCCGTCGAATCAGAAGTATTAAGTTATGAGATTCATATTTCTTTATTCATCACTTCTTGTCTTGTTAAGAATTACTTATAAACTAACTTATAAATGCAAAATAACTTAACACGACGGATGTGAGCCACGTGGCCGATGGTTATCTTACACAGTGTCGATCTCTTTTTCTTCTGTGCTTCGTATACTCTTGTACTTGCAGTAGTAAAAATGTTTAAAAGAAACAGAAACTGCGTAGTCGTGTTGTCACAAACATACGGCGCGCGGGCCCACTGTTTTTGATTATCATGGATATTACATCCGCCTCCTTTTTGAAAAATAAAGTAACCTAGTAAAAAAATTTTCTATATTTTAATTCGACTGTATTTCAAATGTAAAAACTGTATTTATTAAAATCTCTAAATATTTTTTGTTTTTGTTTATATATATGTATATATATGTTACGAACAGATTATTTACCGGTGGGCAACCTCAGCGTCCAGCTTCGACGTCACCAAATGCACTAGCAAACCCTCCGCAAATTCTTCAGTACTGGCCATAGACCGGAGTGCGCGAAGTGTGAGTTGAGCTTATCGCTTAATTCCCGTAAGCTGCTCGCAACACCCTTTACCACACATCGAAGCCCGAAGATTGCACGAACATGTGCCTGGAAACGAAGAAATTTATTATCACACCTCCAAGTAGCTCTATGGCTGTGTTATATTTTTCTTCTGATGGATCCAACGACCTGATGGTGTCCAGCGCCGAACCAGTCAAGCATGAGCGAAGATGCTGGAATTTTTACAAGTTTGATAGCTCTTCATTGTTTCCAATTACTGTATTATACAACGCAATGAAGTCCGGCCAGTCAACATAGAATCCTGAGAATGTCGATCCAAGATCTTGGGCAATCATCGCTGAATTGGCTCCAAGGAGCTTTTGCCGTCCGGAAAGGCCTCGCATTAACTTTGCTTTCAAATCCATATATGTCACCAGAAATTCCGTCCTTGCTAATGAGTTCCTTTCCAGAAGGTTAATGCGCTCTAAGCTGGTCTGCGCACTTTCAAAATGAGATATCAGTAGCTCTACTGTATCAATTCGAACCGATAATTTCGACTCGTCAATTCGCGTAAACTCCTCGGAATCGCAAAATTTGTTCATTGCAGCCAAATGCCTATGAACACATTCTACCTTTGCATTAAAGAAAGCCATGTCATTAGATGCATTATGATTTAATTTGCGTCAAACAAATGAGCAAAGCAAATGAGAAAGAAGGGCAATGACCGATTGATCGTGAAAGTCGACTGGCGTAAAGTGCTGCTGCGAGCTAAACAGACTATCTGTAAGCTTATTACCGTTCGTATTAGACAAGTGCGCGAGTGTGTGTGTGCGTGCGTGAGAGTGAGGTTTTCGTGCGTATGTGTGTGTGTGTGGCGAATGAAATGCACAGCACAGCAGGGGATGATAAATTCGGCGGGGAAGATGTGCTTAGCTTTAGTTGTACTAAACAGCTAGTTGATATGTATATTATAGCTAACTTTTGTATAATATGACATACAACTTTATCTTTGTGGCCGGTGTCACCAAGCACAGTATCACAAACGATAGATCACGAGCCGAAAAATTGAGAATTATCACGATTTGCGAATTATATAATGATGTAGATCACGTCGGGGTCACCAATGAGGAGGTCTTTTATTGTAAATACATCTTTTCGCATAATTCGCTAGTTTCTAAGTATTAACAAACACTTTGCTTTATTTGTTTTATATCCCCTTTATTTTTGTCCGATCTCAATCGCTTCTTAACAATGTGTGTCGGAACAGCTGCAGTGATAGGTCACAGAAAAGAGAGAGAGAGCGAGCTGCTGATAACATCGTTAGCGGACTTCACTCTCACTTATGCTAGCTTACATTTTCAGTGGACTTAACTAAATTAATGTATAAAATTTTGAGCAATTTGCTTCCAACAGAAACCATCCACAGCTTTCGTTTCCAACTTTATTTAACATAAATTCCCTTAATTTTTAATTACAATCCTTTTTTTAATTCTTTTAATTATTTAATGATTTTACATTAATTTCTATTTTAAATAACCTTCGGGCCAGGTACCGCCACATTGCATCGACAAGATCACATTACAATACACCAGTGTCACATTCGACTTGAATTCATTTTAGTGCCACACTAGACTTTACGGCCTGTTCCATCCGTCTTCTGCCAGTGCCACACTAGACATCTACGGTCTTTTTCACCCGTCTCATTTGCTAGTGCCACACTAGACTTTACGGCCTATTTCATCCGTCTTCTGCCAGTGCCACACTGGACTTCAAAGGTCTTTTTCATCCGTCTCATTTGCTAATGCCACACTAGAGTTTACGGTTTTATTCACCCGTTTCATTCTAAACCAATGCCACACTGGAAATCACGGTCCTCGACCGCTTCAACAAGTGAACTTTATTCACCTCCATCTATGTCTAACTCGTGTGGTACCTGCCCCTCTGGCTCTCATGTGGATATTAACTGTCTCTTGCTTGTTAAAGAATTTAAATTGTATCGATCACCGTCTAACACTTCTGTTACTATAAAAGGTCCACAAAACTTTGGGTCTAACTTAGTTTGTTGTCGCTCACTGTTTTTAAGAATGACGTAATCACCTACAGTAAACTTAACGTCTTGAGCTCTACCTTTGTCAAATCTTGTTTTCTCATATTGAGCTGCATCTTCCATATTTTGTACCGCTTCTATTCTCTGTTTATTTAAATCAACCTCAATCTCCTCGACACAAATAGGTACTAAACCAAGGGGTCGTGAGCACTTGCCGATGAACAGTTCTACCGGACTAGATTTCGTAACTCTATTAATGGTACAATTCAATGACAGCTGTACTTCACGCAAAGCATCATGCTATGACCTTTCAAAGATTCGACCACATCAACCAATTTTTGAAGATCATCCACTTATGCTTTTTAATGCGTCTATGTAGATGTTTGCATCTAATTTAAAAAGTATGGTACAGGTGAACATACTCCGTGAAGCCATCAAACTGAACTATTATAAACTAGTAAAAAAAAATGTAACATGAGTATCAAGCAATTGCGATGGCTTATCAAAAAAAGGAGTAACATGCCGCTTAGATGCAATTCAGATCTGGGGGATCGATACATCTGGGATACCGATACAGAAACAAACTTCTGGGGCACCGCAGGTTACTTGCTTGAAATCTGATTCTGGCTAGACCTTTGAAGCGTCTTAAGACGTAAGGATTTGCCTGATTTGCCTTTAAAATGTTTCTTATTACCAACTCTTAAAACTTTTGACGCAATCCTGGGAAACGACAGTCTTCGCGAATTAGAAGCAGTAATTGATACTGCACAGAAATTATTGATTATTAAAAAGACAAAAAAAGTTTAAATAAAAGAGGAAAAATTTTACTCGCTAAATGTCATTACACCTAGGACAGATCACATGACAGAAACTCAAAAATCACAATTAAATGAACTACTAAGTAAATACCCAAATCTCTTCGCAAAGCCAAATGAAAAACTCACTTATGCAACCAATGTAAGAGCAGAAATCCGAACTTCCAACGAAAATCCCGTCTGCTCCAAAATTTTACCAATACCCGATGTCTTTAAAAAGCGAAATTGATAAACAGGTCAACGAATTATTAGAGGACGGCATAATACAACCTTCGCATTCCCCATACAACTCACCAGTATGGATCGTTCCTAAAAAAACAGACGCCTCTGGAGAAAAGAAATTTAGGATGGTAATCGACTATCGAAAATTAAATAAAGTTACAATCGCAGATAAATATCCAATCCCAGAGATAAATGAAGTTCTTGCACAATTAGGTGAGAAACAAATCCTTCTCCGTTCTCGATCTTAAAAGTGGGTTCCACCAGATCCCACTCAAATCTAGCGATATACCAAAGACCGCCTTCTCCGTCAACAACGGAAAATGTGAGTTTACACGACTTCCCTTTGGTCTTAAAACGCTCCTGCGAATTTTCAAAGGGCTCTTGACGATATACTAAGAGAACATATTGGTAAAATGTGTTTCATCTATATAGACGATATAATAGTTTTTAGCAAAGATTGCGAGTCCCATACAAGAAACCTCGACACTATATTCCAAACACTACAAAAATCCAATATGAAGTGCACATTGGACAAATGAGAGTTTTACAAAAACAAAGTTGAATTTCTGGGATTTGTTATTTCCGAGAAAGGTATTGAAACAGACCCTGATAAAGTTGTGGCAATCGCAAACTATCCTCTACCGAAAACGGTAAAGGATGTACGGGCTTTCCTTGGATAAGCCGGGTACTACCGGAGGTTTATAAGAGACTTTGCTAAGATCCCTAAACCTCTTAGCTCTTTTTAAGAGGGGAAGACGGACATGTGTTCAAAAAAGAATAAAAAAAAGGCTAGTTGATATGAACCCAGAAGCAGTAGAATCCTTCAACAAAATAAAAGCTGCTCTGCTTTCAGACGAAGTTATTCTACAATATCCCGACTTTCACAAAGAGTTCCATTTAACTACTGAAGCTTCTAACTATGCTATAGGCGCCGTATTATCACAAGGGCAAAGGCCAATCTCCTTTATATCCAGGACATTATCGAAGGCTGAAGTCAACTATGCTACCAATGAGAAAGAGATGTTAGCTATAGTCTGGGCCCTAAAGGCACTTAAGAATTACCTATATGGTAAATCAAAAGTCAAAATTTTCACAGACCATCAACATTTGACATACTCGTTGAATAGTTGGAAGGGAAATTCTCGAGTAGAGAGGTGGACGGCATATCTCGAAAAATATGATTATGAGTTAGTGTACAAACCAGGCAAAACAAACGAAGTGGCAGACGCGTTATCAAGGAATGAACAGATAAACTCAGTAACTTCAACACAACATAGTGCAGAAAGTTCAAGCGAACACCATATCCCTTGTATAGAAGTTCCAATTAATGCATTTTGGAACCAACTCTTTATCAACTTTGATCAATCAAGTAATTACAAGTTTAGTATCCCATTCCCAAAATTTCATAGACATTCAATAAATCAGCCAACTTATACCTAACAGGATTTATTAAACATACTGAAAAAAATATTTAAATCCATCCGTCATAAACGGAATTATAACAACAGAAGAAAATATGGGTAAAATTCAAAGACTACATCCATTGCATTTTGAAAATTTCAAAATAAGATTTACATCCCTGCAGGTTAGAGACTGAAACCGAACAAGACGAGGAAATTCTTAAAATTCACAATAGAGCTCACTGCGGTATAGAAGAAAGCAAAATAGAACTATCAGAAAAATTGTATTTCCCAAAGATGAAAGAGAAAATTTCTCTTCTCATCAAACTGTGCAGAGTATGTTTAGAACAAAAGTATGACAGAAAACCACCAAACCCGGAACATAAAGAAACTCCTATCCCACAATACCCAGGTCACATAATTCATCTCGATATTTATTCTGTTTTGAGGAGGTCTTTTACTTTAAAGACACCTTTTCGCACAATTTCGCTACTGTCTAAGTAATTCACAGCACTTCACTTTACTTGTTTTAAATCGCTTTATTTTCGTCCGAACTCAATCGCTTCTTAACAATGTGTGTCCGAACGGAGCTGCAGTGGTAGGTCACAGAATAAAAAGAGAGAGAGAGAGAGAGAGAGCGAGCTGCTGATAACATAATAAGCAGACTTCACTCTCACTTATGCTAGCTTTACATTAACATTGGACTTAACATAAGGCAGCAGGTCCAACACTTAAGATTTGGAGCATTCTGCTTCCAACATATTCAATGGAAAAGAAATTAGTTTTAACGGCAATAGACAAGTTCTCGAAGCTAGCTCAGGGTAGAGTTATAATATCAAAAGCAATTCAGGATATCAAAAGACCCTTACACGAAATTATATTTTACTATGGAGTACCCAAATATATTGTATTAGATAATGAAAAATCATTTAACTCAGAGACAATTACATTCATGCTTCGAGACCAATTAAAATTAGAAATCTATAAAGTTCCACCATATAAAAGTTCGGTAAATGGACAAAGAGAAAGGTTTCACTCAACCCTTTCTGCAATAATGCGGTGTCTCAAAACCAAACAAGAGTCGAGATCATTTGAAGAATTACTTGATAGATCCATATTCGAATATAATTCCACTGTACACTCAGTCACAAAGAAAAAAACCTCTAGACATATTTTTTGGGCGAAACTTATCTATAAATCCGGAAATCTATGAAAAATCTAGGCAAGAAAATATTGACAAAATCAGACAAAAACAAGAAATGGACTTGCAAAATCATAACAAAGAACGTAACCCAATTCGAAACTACCAAGTAGGACAAGAGATTTTTGTGAAGAGAAACGTTAGATTAGGAACTAAGCTATCGGCGAAATTTGTGAGAGAAATAATAAAAGAGGGTAGGGATACAACAGTACTAACCGAGTCTGGGAAAATTGTGAACAAAAACAATATAAAAACTCAATAACTTTTTTTATTTACAGATTGCTGATATTGCTTTCAAGCTCAGTAGATGGGTTTATGGAAATTAAAAACTTTACAGACGCACAAACAATAACTAAGGGAATAGGCAAATTACAATCTTCAACTATAACAATAATTCACGTAATAGACTTATACCAAATAGAAACCACCCTCAATAAATTACAGTTCCATACGGATAATGAATTAAAGAAAAGCAATTTATACAACACCCTTCATCATGAAATAGAACAAGCCTTTAAAAACCTTAATGCATTAACATCATCATTTGATCGTTGGAAAACTAGGTCTATAAATTGGATCGGGTCAGCTTGGAAATATGTAGCTGGTACTCCTAATCATGAGGATTTAGTAACAATAGAAAATAATTTCAATTATACATTTTGAATGTAACGAATTTTTCAAGTTTAAAGACATTTTATAGAACGTACTAAATAAATGCAAAAATGTTGTTAATATTAAGGTATGTATCAAAAATAAACAGAAGAACAACGTGTCAAGATTTTGTCTTTAAAAGCTTTAGAGGCGTTACATATCGATAACATAGAACGTTTGCAAAATCTTCTCAATCAATCCAATATAAACACAATCAGCCTGGTAACCCTCTTCTTGCTGGTCATGATCATCAGTATTGGGCTCTACAAGGTGTGCAGACGAAAAAAAATCGTCATACTTCAAGTCAGTAATATTCCAATGCAACATAAACCGGCAAAGGAAGGAAGAACGGCAACACGTCCAAGGCTACAAGACCTATCCCGATTCCCTATCCCTATTCCGATTCCGATTCAATGACCTTCCATATTTCTGATAACTTGCTTAAAGACAAGCAAAAATTAAGACGGGAAGAGTTAAGAATAAATAAATAACAAGAAATTCGATCTGGTCAATAGCCTCAACTATGTCCACATCGTCACATCAGCACAAAATAGTAAAGTGTTAAATCAGCAATAGCGACACGCGCATCCGTTGGAATGCTGCAGAAGAGCATCACGCCACCACTAGACTCTGCCATCGTCGACTGCTCTGCCAAGAATTTCTTAGCTAGCATAGGGTAGAATTGTTATAAGTAAAATCAGTCTCAAAAGTACCATCAAATAAAGAAGTTTATAAAACTTAAATCGTTATCATCATTTAAGATTTTAACTTATATAACGTCAGAAAGGAAATCTCCTTTACGACACTAACTGTTTGCCTCAAATATATATATATACATATATATATGATGAGTTGGTATGGGAGATCTCTGATAATCTCCGTCTTCCATATTATTGATGTAGCTCAGTAAGTCGCCAGTGATATTCGCAGTTGTAGCTCTTGTCTTCGACTAACTTTTTAAGCGCCGTTACTATGCCGCCTTAGCGCGCCCATTTACCGTTCAACGTCTATTTCACAAATCCGCCGAACTATTTCATTATTCTTGCATATCCCGTTATCCTGCTGAAGCTGTACTCAAATTAACTGTACTCAAATTGTTCAAGCATGAACATGCATTGTATAATAAATATGTATGATCTTAGGACAGTAGGAACATGTTAAATAAGATAAGAAGCATATACTGTCAATAGCCAAGTCAAGTACTTGTATCCTCAACTCACATAAATTATGTAAGGCCTAAGCCACTTGAGTTGACAAAGGGTACTATTTACGACCGCTGGTACCAACGCAAAGATCAATAAAAACATGTACGATTGACATAGGGTTCATGGGTCTCGTCGACCTAGTCCCAAAATAATGTTATGTGACACTGCAGAGGGCCTATCAGGATATAAGATAATATTATATAAATATTGTATGTGAGAAAATATAAGTCCGAGGATCACATTATATATGCCTATTAGCCTATATATTAGTTCTAAGCACATAATTTGTACATAGCAATAAGTACCCAGAAAATGAAATAAAATCAGAGCCGATCCTGAATCGGCAGTCAGTCAGTCAGTTCAGTCAGTTCAGTTCAGTACGACAACTCGACTCATCAGTCTCTTTATTTCAAGACTCTGATTAACATTTGGTCCTTCGAGACAATCTGTTGTTATCCCCACCAGTGGTAAGAAACACAGATTATAAACCAGCGCCTGCATTACAAACAGGCTGCTAAAAATAAAAATAAGTCCTTATTGTTTCCCCACCAGAGGTAAGAAGCAAAGGACAATTATAACAAATTTCTTGCGCTCAATGTTAAAGAAGCAAGTAAATATATCATCAATAAAAAGCACCTAATAGTTTGATTAAACTAAAGGTTGCCGATTAAATATATTCTGTGCAGTGATAAAAGAAAATCACTCACGAAAAATAAAACCAGTGTCTGCCTTACAAACAGGCTGGTATAAATAAATAAAAAAAAATCACATTGTGTAGCGTGTCCGAGGCTGACATCGGACTTCAAAAAAAAAAGAGAGAGTGTACGACGAAGTGGGACACATCCGAAACGGACCAAAAAATTGCCGGCGTAAGGATATCCACAGGAGGTGCATAAACTAGTTGCAACAGAGCGGACTGCAACGGAGACTACAGAGAGACCCAGGTACTTCGAGGGACCACGTAGGACAGGAAATTTCAGGAGCCGAACGGTTAACCCAGACGAAGAGCCATTAACACCACCAAAGTAAGAAGGGTGCTCGCAGCTGTATTCATTATTTTTTTTTTTTCTCATTAACTTAAGAAATTAAAAAAATTGTAAAATGTTGTCGGAAGTGACAATTCAACTGCTAAAGAAGCAGAGCGAGTTGGTAGGAGAAGTAGATCTAATTAGGTCGAGTATAGTTACCAATAGTTCTATCAAAAAACTTGAGGATATTAAGTCTCGATTCATGGCAAACCATGAAAATTTGTTAAAAATAGGAGCAGTGCAACATCAATATTTCACTGAGAAATATTATGATGGCACTCTTCTTAAAATTAAACAAATATTAGAGAAATATGCATGCTCAGAAGTGAAGATAGACCCTGGAACTATGGCGATAGTTCAAGAAAAGAGTCCAATAATCATTGCAGAACTAGATAAATTAGAGGACAAATTTCGAGAATATATTCTAGATATGCAAAAAAATTGCGAGCTAGAAGGGTCAATGATGCGCCAAGTACGCAAAAATAAAATCAATTTCTTATGGAAAAAAATTATAGATCTTTCTAAACAAATAAAGTCAAATGACTCAACATTCGAAAGAGATTTGAGTGAGTTAGAGTTTGACAAAGATAATTGGATAGCAGCGTTAGAAATAGAGAGTCCAATTAAAACGGTAATGTCGAAGGAAAGATCGGAGGAACTACCTTCACTACCAAAGTTGGAGATCCCAGAATTTTCTGGTTCAGCTAAGGAATGGGATCAGTATGTAGAATTATTCACAGAAATAGTTCACAATAGGGAGGACCTCAGCTTAGCCTATAAATTTCATTACCTTAAAATGTCATTAAAAGGTGAAGCTAAAGAGATGGTCTCTCATTTACTGAAAGGATCTCTAGAGAACTACAGTACCGTTTGGGAGTTGCTAACCAAACGGTATGACAATATTAGGAAGGTTTTCTCAGATCAACTAAATAGATTGATCGAGTTACCGAGCCTCGATAACAATTCAATGAAAAAAGTAAAAAGTTAACGAGGCAACATATATAATAAAGTCAAAAGGTAATCTATCCGATGAAACGGATATAATTTTCGCACAGCTGATATTACGCAAATTTAATCCTGAGGCGTTACAGCTGTATGAAAATCATGTAAAAAAAAACGAATAATATCCAGCAGTTGTCCGATGTATTAAATTATTTAGAACAAAGACTTAGTTCATTAAGTTCCATTGGCTTCGAAAAGATAAAGAATTCTAAGATTCCTACTATTAATACAGGAAGTTGTCCGCTTTGCAAAATACCTGGGCACCCGATAATTTACTGTCACAAATTTAGGGCAATGACTCCAGAAGAGCGATATGATAGCTCTCGGGCTCTTGGGCTATGCTTCAAATGCTTGAAAAATAGCAAGGGATGCTCTTGTGAACAACAATGTTCACTCTGCCATAAAGGCCATAATACGATGCTGCATCGCCCTAACATACAAGGAGAAGTAGTAAATACGTGTGTGGTCAAAAGCGAAACTTTATTAGCAACTGCTCTAATTAAAGTTAAAGCAAGTACTGGACAGTACGAAACATACTCAAACTAACGAAAACGAAATCTAAGAGAAAATAACTGGTGTATCGATCAAAAACGGTTGTACATCAAAATATAAGGTAGATTTAAATATAAAAACTGAGGGCTATTCTAAAAAGCCATTAAAAAATGAGGCAATTATTCTGCCTAAATTAATAAAAACACCGGACATTAAGTCGCATAATATAGACATGTCCAAATGGGAGAAATATAAATTAGCAGACCCGGGATTCAACGAAACAAGTAGAATAGATGTTATTCTGGGAGCGGATATATATGCTCGTATAATGAAAGGCGGGATTCAAAAAATTGACGGATTACTCGGACAGAATACTGAGTTCGGGTGGGTAATATCGGGTCGTATAAGACCAAAGGATTATCAAAATAAAGTCAAATTTAAA
Organism: Drosophila quadrilineata; assembly: GCA_018150725.1. Lineage (NCBI taxonomy): Eukaryota > Metazoa > Arthropoda > Insecta > Diptera > Drosophilidae > Drosophila > Drosophila quadrilineata. Next base: position 50,903 of record JAECWN010000402.1, read on the forward strand.
ATGAATAAAATAAAAAATGAAGGAAAGGTATTAGTAAGTACGATTACATTTAAAAGAAAAAAATCCGATCACATCGAGGTAGATAATGCAGAATCCAAAGTACCACAAAACCACCTTGAACTATCGCCTGAAAACCACTCAATTGATAATATTTTATCAAGTAAAAAATTAAAAAAATTGAAGGAATCTAGATTTAATTCAAAAGATCCTGAGTTTCATCATCTTTCTGGGCATGCATCTGTAACTCGAACACTAATTGTATTGCTCATGCTAATAATATTGTATACAATAAGAAAATGTAATGTTCAAAGAGCCTTAGTCTTTCCCGGAACTTAATATATATATATATATATATATATATATATATATATATATATATAAATTAATTAATTTATTACTTCCTGATCATCCTACTGTTTAGTCAGGAGATCAGGGAAGGATTTATTGATTATTATTAATTATTAGATTTATTACTGACTATTGTCAGATTTGTTAATTAATTAATTAATTCCCGATCTTCCTACTGTTAAGTTAGGAGATCCGGGAAAGAACTTCTTTAGTTTATTACTGACTATTGTCAGATTTGTTATTTCACTTCCCGATCGTCCTTCTGTTAAGAAAGGAGATCCTGGAAGGAATTTGGTTAATTTATTACTGACTGTTAATCAGAGTCTCGAAATAAAGAAACTGATGAGTCGAGTTGTTGTACTGAACTGAACTACCGACTCTGGGCCGGTCTCCCTTTTATTTGGTTTTTGTAATCTTATTTTCTATATACAGTATTTATTAATAGACTAGTATCTAAGCTAGTATCTATGCTGAGTTGTACATATGCGAGTATTCTATGATAATCTATTTTAACCCATGATCTCCGTTGATCTCTGTCTTCAGCGTCCAGTGAAAGGGTTTTCCTTAGTTCATTGACAGAATTGAACTCTTATCGTACTTATTCTCAGCGCTTGGTCGTAAAATCTATTTTTGTTCGCTCTTGGACTTCGTGTGACAGTATTACAATATTTTGGTGCACAGTAGTACATTTCTTTTTTAATCTATGTGGATGCTTGAACATTCTGCCAGGGGCCAGAATACAATTTTGAGCGACCATCATTTTTCTTAAAATATGTTTGCTTAATAGTAATACATTAATTATTTAAAATATGTTCATGCTTGAACACTGACTATTGTCAGATTTGTTATTTCGCTTCCTGATCATCCTTCTCTTAAGAAAGGAGATCCGGGAAGGAAAGAATGATTTTAACGACTATCGTCGGAGTAATTAATAATCAGCACTTGGCTGTTTCTTTATTAACCTTAAACTGAACTATACAATGAAACCTACAAGCTATTTATCTAATTATTTTCATAGCGGCCGCTCGGTACATGCAGCGTCTGCCGGCTATGCAGTGACATCCGGTCAAATGCGAATTTGGCGATTTTGACTGGTGTTGCAATTGGGTCAGTAACGACATCCGATCAAACTCTGACACATCGATTTTGATCGGTGTGAATTGGGTCAACATTTTGGGGAACGTTGACTCCAATTACTTGCAACGTCTGCTGACTCCAACGAGTTCCGGTCAAATTCTAATTCAGCGGTTTTGACCGGTGTGAATTGTGTCAATATTCTGGGGCATATTGACTCAGGTTAACTTATATATATATATGTATACGTTAATACATACATACATAATTATACAGTTCACCAAGTAAAAAATTAATATACAACTTAAAAAAAAAAAATTTTAAATACAGTCCACTAAAAGAAGGAAATACATTTATAAAAAAGAGATACAATTAATAAGAAATTGCTTGCCCCTCGGCAGAATGTTCAAGCATGAACATATTTTAAATAATTAATGTAAACATAAAACTCAGATTTACATCGCTCACACCTTTCTTTCGGCCCTTGGCAGAATGTTCAAGCATGAACATGCATTGTATAATAAATATGTATGATCTTAGGACAGTAGGAACATGTTAAATAAGATAAGAAGCATATACTGTCAATAGCCAAGTCAAGTACTTGTATCCTCAACTCACATAAATTATGTAAGGCCTAAGCCACTTGAGTTGACAAAGGGTACTATTTACGACCGCTGGTACCAACGCAAAGATCAATAAAAACATGTACGATTGACATAGGGTTCATGGGTCTCGTCGACCTAGTCCCAAAATAATGTTATGTGACACTGCAGAGGGCCTATCAGGATATAAGATAATATTATATAAATATTGTATGTGAGAAAATATAAGTCCGAGGATCACATTATATATGCCTATTAGCCTATATATTAGTTCTAAGCACATAATTTGTACATAGCAATAAGTACCCAGAAAATGAAATAAAATCAGAGCCGATCCTGAATCGGCAGTCAGTCAGTCAGTCAGTTCAGTCAGTTCAGTCAGTTCAGTCAGTTCAGTCAGTTCAGTACGACAACTCGACTCATCAGTCTCTTTATTTCAAGACTCTGATTAACACAAATGATGCTGACACAACTTTACAGAATGTTAACATACTTTTAACATCGAATCCACTGCCCAATTTCAGTTAAATTCAAATTCAAACTAGCAAATAAACTGACTCTACGATACGTCCTTCCTGACATTTCACACGTCCTCGCGTGTCATTTCTCCATACCTACTCAACCGCAATCGGGATTCACTTCATTATTCAACTTTATTCTTTTCTTCTTCTCCTTAAACTAACATTTCATTTTCATTCGAATCCAATAAGCATTTTCTTTTTCAGCTTTTCTTTTTTACAGCTTTACCATCTTTCAACATATTCATCGCCCATTTTCAAAAACTTCTCTCATTATATCTCTTTACATTGCATCTTTCTTTCAATGATTTTCATCAATTCGTACTTTTCATAAATAGCGCATCTCTCTTAACGCTCTTCATTATCATTCATATTCGTCATATTTAGCGTATCTCTTTCTGGTTTCCTTCTCCAGACCCTCATAGCCCACGCCATGTAGTCACTGCGCAGACAACTACATAGTGCGGCTGTAGCCTTATGAATGATTTAACTTGACCCCATGTCATCTACGAGTGCCTCAACCGGCGATCTCTCGCATTCATCTGCGCACACCTCATCAGGCATCGCACGCAATTGTTCGTGGGCATACTTGTACGATCTCTTACTAGATAAAGACTTCAAAATATATCGGTCACCATCAAGTTGTTCTATAATAACAAATGGTCCTCTATATTTTGGATCCAGCTTTGTTTGGTGCCGTTCTTCGTTCTTGAGCAGGACATGGTCGCCGACATGATATCTTCTAATCTTAGCTTTACTTTTATCAAACTGTTCCTTTTCATAATTAGCATTTTTCTGTATGGCTCTGGTTCTGGTGCACTCAATATCAATCTCCTCCTCTACCATTGGCATCATGCGGTCTAGCTCTTTACCAATTAATAATTCCAGTGGACTAACTTTTGTTTCTCTATTGACCGTGCAATTCATAGCCAATTGCACTTCTTTTAAGGCTTCTTGCCACGACCGCTCACTCGTCTCTACTGCTGTCAACATTGCTTTCATGGTAATCATAACACGCTCTACCTGACCATTCGCTCTGCTGACTCCTGTTGCTATTAAGTGCAAATCTGTTTTCAATGATGAACAAAATTGCTTAAAGTCATTACTAGTAAAACTACGGCCTTGGCCGACAATTACGCGTGGAAGTACTCCGAACATACATATAGTAGGCTTAAGAGCCCTATCAGTGTTAAGGCTAAGCGTGTGATGAAAATGAACGTATTTGGTGAAAGCATCTATTTGCACTATCACATACTCCTTGATGTCATTTTTACCACTCAGTTTGTCAAGGATGTCCATGTGCGCTGTATGCCATGGTATACAGACCTTTGGTATGGGATGAAGTTCTATTTGGGACTTGCCCGTGGATGACTTTGATAGCTTGCACGTAATGCAATTCTCAACAAACTTTCGCACATACTTGGACATATTTGGAAACCAATACTGATTGTACGTCTTATCTAACGTTTTCTCCCATCCTAAGTGCATTATGGCTTCCTGATCATGATTTATTACTGACCACCTAAACGCTCGTGGTATTACCGGCAAACATCGGTTTCGACCATTTCTCTGAATATTTCTAAACAACATGCCAGACCGTATCTCATACGTTTCCGCCTCTTCGTGATTGATTTCGTCGTTTTGCAACCTGGTCAAAATCTCCGAATCTCGATGTTGCTCTGCTGGTAGCCAGTTATTCGTGATATCTGCTAATTCTACACCGACTTCATTTACTTTACCTGCTTTGGCAGGCTCATTTTCTGCTAGTGGATTTCGATGGACCCTTGGTATCAATTCTTTTTGTGTCGACTAGCTTTGAGTGAGTTGCAGTCCGTATACATTACAAATGGACGGCCATGTAGATAATGGCGGAAGTGTTCTACTGCATTATACCACTGACCATATAACATATAGATGGGACATTTCATACAACGAAAACGGCCACGAAATTTCTTAGCGAGATACCCCAGTTTGATTGCCGACATACCCCAGTTCGAAGCGAACAGCTTCCGACAAGTTCGATCTCTCAATGAGCGAACCTATACTGAGTTAGCGTTTTGTTCGTCGTCTAGGGCGGACGCTTCGTATAGAGCCCGCATGTGACTCTCATGATCGCAGGTAGAAAGAGCAAATTTGCATGAGACTCACAGTGAGAGTCCCTCACAACCAATGCTGTTCGCTGTTGAGAGCTTGCTTCTTGCCTGCCTCTCTCATTCTGTTGCCCATTTTCATAGCTATGACAACAAAAACAAATACACTCTCAACATCTTGTACGTACACATAATCGTTACTGTGTGTGTGGGTCCACAGCCGAATTTCATATTTTTGGCTTTTGCTGCTGTCCGAGCTTAGAAAAGTTTTTTTCGACTACCTGCGTAGGATCGACCCAATCGCTGCAAGACGTTGTATGAAATGTCCCATCTATATGTTATATGGTCAGTGATTATACACAGCTAGTGTCTCTAATTCATATGAATGGTATCTTGACTCTGCTCCCGTAGTGCACTTACTATAATATTCTATGACTCGTGGTATTCTATTAATCTTGTACATTAATATAGCACCATAGCCGTTTGCACTAGCGTCTGTGTGCAGTTCGACCGGTAGCCGGGGATCATAGATGATGAGAACCGAATCGCTCACTAATACCAATATTATCTGTTGACGCACCTGTTCGTGCTCATCCAACCACTCAAATTTGCTTTTCTTTGACGTCAAAGTTTCATCAACTCAGAGAATCGTGGGACGAATTGTCGAAAATTTGATGACAATCCAATAAACTGTCTTAGTTGCACTTTTGCTGAGATTGGTATTAATTCACCATTTTCGATTTTATACCCCAAATATTCGACACTTGACTGTAGAAAGCAACACTTGCCTATATTATAAGAGAGTCCGGCACTAGTGAATCTGTGCAACACCTCCTTAAGTCTGACGAAAGCTTCCTCTTTCGATCTAGCAACAATCAGAACATCATCAATGTAGACAACTGCATACCAATATGCCAATTCACCCAAGGCTCGCGTTATAGTTCGGTGAAACACCGATGATGCGTTCTTCAAGCCAAAGGGCATGGCCACAAATTCGTATTGGCCATCTGTCGTAACAAATGCTGTGCGTTCTATCGAGTCGGGATGTATGCGTATTTGGTAGAAACCACTCGCCATGTCGAGACTAGAGAAGTACTTGCCACCGCGCAGTCTATCAATATGACCTGGCTGGCCGCACTTGAAACAGGTTACAGCTGACGTCTCCCTCTTTGGTGTAGAGTAGACGTGTTTCATTTTTTCTCTTAATAAATCACTTGAATTCTATCATTTTTACTTTTTTTTAATACACTTAAAAGATACCAATTTTAACATTAATACTGTCTAGTGCGTTATTACTGGTGGTAGTGTCAAACTACGTGGTATTATAAATTACATTTCTTTGTTATTATATTTACAAATAGTGCGCGTCGCTAACAGCTGTGTTTATTTAATTTTTGCTTACTCTCTTTCGCTTACTTTTCGTCACTCTCCTAAATTGTGCTCTCTCATTGCATGCTTATCTATATAGCTTGCGCTCTTAACGCCAGCTCTTAACATTATTTTATTGACTCTCTCTTGCTTTTTTGAATTGTGTTACTGCTGTTTGTCGTTCTACAGCACTCGACACAAGTTTAGTTACATTTTAAATATAACTCACTTCTTATTATTTCTGGTATCTCCTTACACCATGACATCGTGCTGCATTCAAGTCTGTAAGGTAATGTCCGATCCTAAGGCAGATTTTATAAGCTGCTGGATGTGTGACAATCTAGCGCAAGTGCAGGTTTCACCGTGCGTGTGAAAGATTACATCGCCAATAAGACGGGTCTTAAATGGCGTTGTGAAGCTTGCCGTAAGACGGAAATTAATATTTATTTATTTATTTAATGTCAACTATAAACAGTCGACAGAAATTTAAAATTAAGTGTAAAATTAAAATTAAATTTAAAAATAATTAAATTATTCATATTAAATATTAAAAATATAAAAATTATAATTAAATTGAAAAAAGAAAAAATATAAAATAAAAATAATAAATAAATAGTTCTGGGGTGAGTAAAAGTAAATTGATTCAACATTTGTTGCTAGGATTGGGGAAACCCAGGAAAACCCAATCAAATCAATGACCACCACCAGAGATTAAATTGATTAATGTGTGCGTAAATGTTCTAAGATTAAGGCTTTATTGGTAGAAATAGAAGACTCTAATCTAATAACCCCGTAAAGTCTGTTAAACTCAGAACATAGTACTCTAAAAGGTTCATGCATAAGGTAATTAGTATGGCAAGTGCTAGTTGTTAATAAGGAGTAGAAACGAGTTGATCTAATAGGAAGTGAAAAGTTTAATTTGTTTAGTAAGAAAGGAGAGTCAATATCACCATTTATAAGTTTTTGAATGAAAGTTACACCCAGCATAATGCGACGGTGTGAAAGGGAAGGAAGATTAATTAATAGTAATCTACTAGGATATGGCGGAAGGTTAAGTTGTGGTGACCAGTTTAAGTTTCTTAGTGCGAAAATTAGAAACTTCTTTTGCACCGATTCAATTTTGTCTTTATAAGTCTGATACTGTGGCGACCACAAACAGGACCCATACTCGAGGATGGGACGTACCAGAGAGACATAAAGCTGTTTAGTCATATAAGGGTCATTGAATTCCTTAGACCAACGCTTAATGAAACCTAAGACCTTCATGGCTTAATATGCAATCTTTTGCAATGCACACGCGTAATAATTTCTGTGCTTTAAAAAAAACTGTGGCCTTCTTCATAAGGAATTCCAGGCAATGGAATTTAAGTTTAATAATTTTAAAAATAGTCAACGACTAGACCGGCTTGAAGATATGCTTCTTCAATTAATAAGTTCGCTAAAGAAAAGAAATGACGATTCATCGAACCCCCAACTCCTAAACAGCGCTTCAACCTCACGATGAACAATCTCAAGATCCTAATCTGGAATGCCAATGGCAAAGCAAAAGAAGTTGATCTCTTTGCGCAGAATAACAGGATTGATATTATACTTTTAAGTGAAATAAGGCTCAACAGAGGTGAGGTTTGTCAAAATATATCGATATTCATTCTCTCCAGCGTATTACGGCATAATCATGGCCACGGAGAACCGGCGATGTTGGTGAGAAGCTCTATCATCCACTTCCCACAAAAAGTTATAGAGACAAGATTAGTTCAAGTGTCTACCATTAAAATTGTAACAGGCTTGGATAACATGGAAGTTAGTGCGATATACTGTCCTCCAGGAAATAGACTGCAGGAAAGGGAATTCACTGAAATACTCACTTCTTTTGGTTGGAGGTGACTGGAATGCGCGTCATTGGATGTGGGGCGACAACACTATGTTATTTGATCTAGAGAGCATCAGCTATTTAAATCCATATCAGTTAGAGGAGCTAAAATTCTTGCCACTGGCTCTCCAACTAGTCATACTGCTAAGTGCATTGATTTCGCATTATATCATGGGATACTCAATTTGCAAATAAATATTAATAAAAGCTGGGATCTTGATTCCGATCACATTGCACTTTTAGCCAATCTGCTAACGAATGGAGTTCATGTCAGGCCAAGTCCTCGGCTGATCACAAGTCGGACTGATCTAGTGATTTTTAAACAACATCTTGACATATCGTTTCAGCTGAATACTGCTCTAGACTCTAAAGAAGATATCGAGAATACAGTCGACATTCTAACTGATAATATTCATAGAGCTGATTCGGCTTCAATTCCGGCAGAACCAGATTTTCCAACCAAAAGTTATGGAATTATTCTTACAAGAGAAGCCAGGGAACTTATTAAAAGAAAAAGGCGCCTCCGAAGAAAAGCAATTCGCTCTTAAAATCCTGAGAACCGAGTTTTATGGAACCGGGCGTCAAGAGAATTACGAACTCTTTTAAGGGAACTCCGTAGCGACTTGTTTGAGCAAAAATTGTCATCTATGGATTACACCGTTGATGCCAACTACTCTCTATGGAAGTGCATTAAATCGCTGAAGCAACAACCCCTTAGACAGGTTCTAAAACATTGTCCTGGCGGTAACCTTGCAACAAATGAATTGGAGCAGTCAAATGCTTTCGGCATACATTTGGAGGATCGCTTCAGTCCTTACAACTTTGCTTCGAATGAAGAGACCAGTGCAACTTATCAGAGTTTGGAGGCACCACTGCATTGTCTATCAAGCCCATAAGGGCTAATAATAAAGCATAGGATATGCTACTCTACTCTGGAAGCCTCCCCCATAAGAACAATCCTCTATATACCATTAATTTTTAATGCTATTCTTCGAGCTCAAGAGTTCCCAAAGCAAAGGAAATTAGCAGCGATTCTCATGATTCACAAGTCAGGTAAACCGGAGGCTGACCTGAGTCATATCGACCAATCAATCTCTTACCAGCCTTATCGAAGTTGTGGGAGAAATTAATTGCCAAGAGAATTTCTGTGATAATGAATCAAAATAATATCTTGCCTGATCATCAATTTGGCTTTCGAGGTGGACATGGTACTATTGAACAAGTGCACAGATTGGTAAAGCATATCCCACAAGCCTTTGATGATCTGGAGTACTCCAATGCGGTCTTTATTGACATGCAACAAGCTTTCGATAAGGTTTGGCACGTTGGCTTTCTTTGTAAAATCCAAAACTTCCTACCAGCTCCCTACTTTGGACTTTTAAAATCATATCTGGAAGATTGGGAGTTTAAACACAAAGTTAGGGTTACATATTCTAACAGCTACCCAATGAAAGCAGGAGTTCCGCAGGGCAGTGTGCTTCGGCCGTTGCTTTTTTTGCTGTATACTGCTGATATACCCAGACCCAATAGTCAACATATGGAGACTCCCTCTATGGACCCCATTGCGACTAATGCAGATGACATCGCAGTAATTTACAAATCCAGAAGTCGAATAGAAGCAGCTAATGGCTTGCAGGAGTATCTTGTTGCTCTAACAGCTTGGTGCAAACGGTGGAACATGAAAGTCAATCCGCTAAAAACAACAAACCCATGCATCTAATTTTTAACTTTTGAATATTTTTATATTTAATTTTATTATTTTTAAATTTAATTTTATTGTTACATTTTAATTAATTTCTGTCGACTGTTAATAGTTGTCATCAAATAAAACAAATAAATAAATAAAATATATTTATGATGTTTGATTTTCATTCTCATTGTCTGAGATTATTAAATTGTCTCTTTCTTCTATAGTTTCTACCTTATAGGGCCCTGTGAATTCATAATCTGACTTTTGTCCTACTTTGTTTTTTAATAAAACTTTATCACCTACTTATATATCAATATTTTTTACTTTAAAGTCATAAAATTCCTTATTCTGCTTTTTTATGTTGTTCTAACATAATTCTTGTTCTTTTATAAGCTACTTCTTATCTATATTTACTTAGCATAATCTTTTAAATTATAAATTGGATCTGAATAATTCTTATTGTTGAATTCTTTTGGTAAGTTACTTGTCTTTCCAAATACCAATACATATGGACAATAACTAAGTGCCATTAAAAGTGTAGTACTAAAACAATATACAAAATATTGGAGCCATACATCCCAATCAGTTTTCTCGACTCATATGTAGACTCAGAAAGAGTTCTATGTCTTCTCTCAATGTTTCCAACTGTCTGATGATGATGAGCAGTTGATGTTAATTGCTTATGTTATATTAAGGTATTTACATATATCATTGATTATTGAGTTCTTATATTCTGTTCCCATGCCCGTAATAAACGTCTTCATTTGACAGTACTTTAGAATAAAAGACTCAATTATGGCTTTAGCGACAGTATTTGCATTTTCATTTGCAATTGGTATGGCAACTAAATATTTGATTAGGTCACATATTAGTGTGACTATGCAATGCACTATCATTATCTGATTTTGGTAGTGGACCAATTTTGTCTACTATCACTCTGTCGAAAGCATATGTAGGCGTTTCAGTTAATGTTAATGGAGTTTTTATATGTTTTGTTGTTTTTGATTTCTGGCATTTTTGACATTTTCGTATGTACTCAGAAATATTTCCAGTCATACCTTTCCAATAATAATGACCTTGGCCAAAGTTTTTGCGATGCCATTATGACCTCCTTATATTGGATCGTCATGGTATGTAGACAATATAGCTCCTATTTCTTTTTATTATTTATTACGGTCGCCGGGTGGAGTAACGCTACTCCTTATGATTTCAATATATTATTGCCCATAATTTTTAAATTATCTATTGAAACTTGTTGAAAGATATTTTCCCACGGTGCCACTTTGAGTTGGCTGATTTTATGTATACCGGCTTGCATTTCAAGCCTTTGGTAAAACTGACCTAAGTCGAGGATTCCATTGGTATATAAATCGCTAACATCATATCTTGCAGTAATTTTTTTACAATGTTTAAAAAACATTACATATTTTTTACATGCAAGGTCACTACTTTACGTACTTCGTGATTCTTGATGACTTCATATACGTAGGGCTTTGAAGCTTTATCTATAGATTTCATAGGCAAATCTAATTTTTCATTCTATGCGCAGGATTTTTGTCTACTTTGATATCTTGTATAGACTTTATTTACACATTTTGTAATATTTTGTAGTTCTTTGATGGTTCTTCTTGATAACGCATCTGCTACATAATTATCATTACCCTTTAGAGACTGTACAGTGAAATTATACTCCTCTAATTCAAGCCTCATTCTTGTCGACAGTGAAATGTCTACCATAAATATATGGTCGAAAATGTGTAATTGCCCAGTGGATTACTGCTAATTCTTGCTCAGTTGTGTTCTTGTTACTTTCTCATTTTGTGAATATCCTGATGCTTGCATCACTTATAATACAAAATTCTTTTGTGGAATCTGGGTATTGTAACAGCGTTGGCTTAATAAGTTCAGTTTTTAGATATCAACAGGTGTTTTAACATTGATCTGTCCATTCAAAAGGAACATTCTTTTAAAACAATCTAGTTATGTGCCGCAAATAGCGCTGTCCGCATCATAAGCTTTTCGGATCATCCAATTACGGATAAATCATTTATATAAAGGAATGCGTGTGATGCTTATAGTTTAGAGAATGCTATTGTCATCATTCTCTGAAATGAATTCGGCGCTTTTTTTAAACCAAATGGTAATCGCGTGAAGCGATAGGAGCCATTTCTCGTTGAAAAGGACGTTATATCTCTTGAACTCTTTTCTAATTCGAGTTGGAGAAAACCTGACATTAAGTCAAGGCATGAAAAATATTTTGCTCTACCTAGTTGATCTTAAATATCATCAACTCTAGGTAATGGGAATTTATCAGATAGCAGCTTTTTATTTATCCGGCGGTAGTCAATTACTAATCGCGATTTTTTCTTATGGAATTTCTGTGCAACTATTATATACAGATATGGATGGTTTTACTATTTTATCGATAATGACTTTTTGTACTTGCGCTTGAATTTCTTCTTTATTGCTTTGAGGACTTCTATAATTTTTAATGTAGACTGGTTCATCGTCCTTTGATTTTAGTTTTATTTATAAAAATTATTTGTTTGTTATTGATTCGGTTTCTAGTCCGAATATATCAGTGTAATTGATCCATAAATTGATAAGTTTAGATTTGAACTGTGGAGGGAAATTCTTGGATAATAGAGACATGACATTATTGACCGAGTTTTATGGAACCGGGCGTCAAGAGAACTACGAACTCTTTTAAGGGAACTCCGTAGCGACTTGTTTGACCAAAAATTGTCATCTATGGATTACACCGTCCTTCGCCCCTCTCTTTTTATCAGCAGATTCTTTTCCCTTTTGTTTTGTAATGCAGTCTTGGTCGCGTTCTGCTGAGTCTAATACTTCCGCGCCCAAATCCTGAATCCCTGGCATCTTATCACGGATCAGCCTGTTAAACATTAACTGCGTAGGAGCAGTACCGGTGCTACTATGTGGGGTTACATTATACATCAACACAAATTTTTGTATTTCCTCTTTAAAGTTATTTTTGTGTTGGTATGCGATCTTTAATCGCATCACTAGTGATCTGTTTATATTCTCAACCTCACCATTTGCCTGAGGCCAGTAAGGCGGAGTTCTAATCAGCTCTATGCCACAAATCTTGCAATATTCTTTAACCTCACTACTGATGTACTGCCGTCCATTGTCCGTCCGTAAGTATTTGGGAAATCCAAGTCTGCAGAAAATTTCTTTCATTACATCGATAATAGTCGTTGATGTTATAGAACGCAGGAATTTAAACTCCATGTATCGCGAGCAATAATCAATGAAAACGAGCAAGAATTCGCCATTTGGCAAGGGACCCAACAAATCAGAAGCCACGCATATCCAAGGACCCGTTGGGAACGGTGTTCTGCTCATCGGAGCTGGATTGTTTGCTTGTGAGACTAGAAGGCAATCTCTGCAGGACTTTACAAACTTCTCAGCCGCACGATCTATGCCAGGCCACCAAACCTTGGAGAGTAACCGACGTTTCATTGCGGATTCGCCTGGATGGCCTTCATGGGCTAGCTCTAGCACCTTTTCCCGCAGAGAAGTCGGAAACGGTTTCCCCTCAGTAGGATGTTCCCGATTGTGGAAAGTTCGAGTCGGAACGGGTAGAGGTTATTCGATGTGGCGGAATTCCATGAATCCTCTTGCAAGCAAGTAATGGCATCCACAATTTCTTTATCAAGAATGCTTTTCTCTGCTATCTTTGATATGCTCATTGACATGGGGATTGAGCTCTCCAGTATACGAAAAATGCTATATTCGGCTCTTGACTCGAAATCCTTTGTCGATGATATGTTACACAGACGAGACAAAGTGTCTGAGATGTTTTCCTTCCCAGCTTTATAAATAACTTTGAATTTATAAGACTGTAGTCGCAGAAGCCACCTTTCGATGCGAGCTGGTGGTTTTGATGATGGCTTAAATATTGTATCGAGCGGCTTGTGGTCGGTAACCAACTCAAACTCTAAACCGGCTAAGTAGTAATAAAATTTTTCTACCGCCCATACCAGTGCCAAGCTTTCTTTTTCGGTTTGTGAGTACTGCTTCTCCACATCAGACAAACTTCGGCTGGCAAAAGAGATGATCTGGGGGTTGCCTTCTTCTGTGAATTGAAGTAGGAATATTAGCCATTTAAAGAAGATACCAATAAGGAGCCCGTTGGCCAGTAGCTCCAATCCTGATTCTTTTCCACAGGTACATGTGAATTCACCAGCTGAGTTGACAAACACGGAACAAACGGAACAACAACCAGCACAAACAGCCGGGATGGAACTACCAAGCTTGGACAAAGGATTGAAATTAAAGCTGGTAAAAAAAGGAGGGATGTGGGAACCGGCAGCGAAGAGCGAGGGCGATGGCGGTAGCAGCGACGTCAACAACTGATTCTTCTTATGCATAGCTCATTATGTATAGTAGTCTTATACGTGCGGTTGATGGACCAGCATCGCCAGTCCGCTAATAAAGTGAAATTGCAAACATAATTAACTTATTTATCTATAGTGAGAGGAGGTGATTTGTGGGTTAATACAGAACCTGTCTAAGGGGTTGTTGCTTCAGCGATTTAATGCACTTTCATAGAGAGTAATTGGCATCAACGGTGTAATCCATAGATGACAATTTTTGGTCAAACAAGTCGCTACGGAGTTCCCTTAAAAGAGTTCGTAGTTCTCTTGACGCCCGGTTCCATAAAACTCGGTCAATAATGTCATGTCTCTATTATCCAAGAATTTCCCTCCACAGTTCAAATCTAAACTTATCAATTTATGGATCAATTACACTGATATATTCGGACTAGAAACCGAATCAATAACAAACAAATAATTTTTATAAATAAAACTAAAATCAAAGGACGATGAACCAGTCTACATTAAAAATTATAGAAGTCCTCAAAGCAATAAAGAAGAAATTCAAGCGCAAGTACAAAAAGTCATTATCGATAAAATAGTAAAACCATCCATATCTGAATATAATAGTTGCACAGAAATTCCATAAGAAAAAATCGCGATTAGTAATTGACTACCGCCGGATAAATAAAAAGCTGCTATCTGATAAATTCCCATTACCTAGAGTTGATGATATTTAAGATCAACTAGGTAGAGCAAAATATTTTTCATGCCTTGACTTAATGTCAGGTTTTCTCCAACTCGAATTAGAAAAGAGTTCAAGAGATATAACGTCCTTTTCAACGAGCAATGGCTCCTATCGCTTCACGCGATTACCATTTGGTTTAAAAAAAGCGCCGAATTCATTTCAGAGAATGATGACAATTCTCTGAACTATAAGCATCACACGCATTCCTTTATATAAATGATTTATCCGTAATTGGATGATCCGAAAAGCTTATGATGCGGACAGCGCTATTTGCGGCACATAACTAGATTGTTTTAAAAGAATGTTCCTTTTGAATGGACAGATCAATGTTAAAACACCTGTTGATATCTAAAAACTGAACTTATTAAGCCAACGCTGTTACAATACCCAGATTCCACAAAAGAATTTTGTATTATAAGTGATGCAAGCATCAGGATATTCACAAAATGAGAAAGTAACAAGAACACAACTGAGCAAGAGTTAGCAGTAATCCACTGGGCAATTACACATTTTCGACCATATATTTATGGTAGACATTTCACTGTCGACAAGAATGAGGCTTGAATTAGAGGAGTATAATTTCACTGTAGAGTCTCTAAAGGGTAATGATAATTATGTAGCAGATGCGTTATCAAGAAGAACCATCAAAGAACTACAAAATATTACAAAATGTGTAAATAAAGTCTATACAAGATATCAAAGTAGACAAAAATCCTGCGCATAGAATGAAAAATTAGATTTGCCTATGAAATCTATAGATAAAGCTTCAAAGCCCTACGTATATGAAGTCATCAAGAATCACGAAGTACGTAAAGTAGTGACCTTGCATGTAAAAAATATGTAATGTTTTTTAAACATTGTAAAAAAATTACTGCAAGATATGATGTTAGCGATTTATATACCAATGGAATCCTCGACTTAGGTCAGTTTTACCAAAGGCTTGAAATGCAAGCCGGTATACATAAAATCAGCCAACTCAAAGTGGCACCGTGGGAAAATATCTTTCAACAAGTTTCAATAGATAATTTAAAAATTATGGGCAATAATATATTGAAATCATAAGGAGTAGCGTTACTCCACCCGGCGACCGTAATAAATAATAAAAAGAAATAGGAGCTATATTGTCTACATACCATGACGATCCAATATAAGGAGGTCATAATGGCATCGCAAAAACTTTGGCCAAGGTCATTATTATTGGAAAGGTATGACTGGAAATATTTCTGAGTACATACGAAAATGTCAAAAATGCCAGAAATCAAAAACAACAAAACATATAAAAACTCCATTAACATTAACTGAAACGCCTACATATGCTTTCGACAGAGTGATAGTAGACAAAATTGGTCCACTACCAAAATCAGATAATGATAGTGCATTGCATAGTCACACTAATATGTGACCTAATCAAATATTTAGTTGCCATACCAATTGCAAATGAAAATGCAAATACTGTCGCTAAAGCCATAATTGAGTCTTTTATTCTAAAGTACTGTCAAATGAAGACGTTTATTACGGGCATGGGAACAGAATATAAGAACTCAATAATCAATGATATATGTAAATACCTTAATATAACATAAGCAATTAACATCAACTGCTCATCATCATCAGACAGTTGGAAACATTGAGAGAAGACATAGAACTCTTTCTGAGTCTACATATGAGTCGAGAAAACTGATTGGGATGTATGGCTCCAATATTTTGTATATTGTTTTAGTACTACACTTTTAATGGCACTTAGTTATTGTCCATATGTATTGGTATTTGGAAAGACAAGTAACTTACCAAAAGAATTCAACAATAAGAATTATTCAGATCCAATTTATAATTTAAAAGATTATGCTAAGTAAATATAGATAAGAAGTAGCTTATAAAAGAACATGAATTATGTTAGAACAACATAAAAAAGCAGAATAAGGAATTTTATGACTTTAAAGTAAAAAATATTGATATATAAGTAGGTGAAAGTTTTATTAAAAAACAAAGTAGGACAAAAGTCAGATTATGAATTCACAGGGCCCTATAAGGTAGAAACTATAGAAGAAAGAGACAATTTAATAATCTCAGACAATGAGAATGAAAATCAAACATCACAAATATATTTTATTTATTTATTTGTTTTATTTGATGACAACTATTAACAGTCGACAGACATTAATTAAAATGTCACAATAAAATTAAATTTAAAAATAATAAAATTAAATATAAAAATATTCAAAAGTTAAAAATTAGATGCATGGGTTTGTTGTTTTTAGCGGATTGACTTTCATGTTCCACCGTTTGCACCAAGCTGTTAGAGCAACAAGATACTCCTGCAAGCCATTAGCTGCTTCTATTCGACTTCTGGATTTGTAAATTACTGCGATGTCATCTGCATTAGTCGCAATGGGGTCCATAGAGGGAGTCTCCATATGTTGACTATTGGGTCTGGGTATATCAGCAGTATACAGCAAAAAAAGCAACGGCCGAAGCACACTGCCCTGCGGAACTCCTGCTTTCATTGGGTAGCTGTTAGAATATGTAACCCTAACTTTGTGTTTAAACTCCCAATCTTCCAGATATGATTTTAAAAGTCCAAAGTAGGGAGCTGGTAGGAAGTTTTGGATTTTACAAAGAAAGCCAACGTGCCAAACCTTATCGAAAGCTTGTTGCATGTCAATAAAGACCGCATTGGAGTACTCCAGATCATCAAAGGCTTGTGGGATATGCTTTACCAATCTGTGCACTTGTTCAATAGTACCATGTCCACCTCGAAAGCCAAATTGATGATCAGGCAAGATGTTATTTTGATTCATTATCACAGAAATTCTCTTGGCAATTAATTTCTCCCACAACTTCGATAAGGCTGGTAAGAGATTGATTGGTCGATATGACTCAGGTCAGCCTCCGGTTTACCTGACTTGTGAATCATGAGAATCGCTGCTAATTTCCTTTGCTTTGGGAACTCTTGAGCTCGAAGAATAGCATTAAAAATTAATGGTATATAGAGGATTGTTCTTATGGGGGAGGCTTCCAGAGTAGAGTAGCATATCCTATGCTTTATTATTAGCCCTTATGGGCTTGATAGACAATGCAGTGGTGCCTCCAAACTCTGATAAGTTGCACTGGTCTCTTCATTCGAAGCAAAGTTGTAAGGACTGAAGCGATCCTCCAAATGTATGCCGAAAGCATTTGACTGCTCCAATTCATTTGTTGCAAGGTTACCGCCAGGACAATGTTTTAGAACCTGTCTAAGGGGTTGTTGCTTCAGCGATTTAATGCACTTCCATAGAGAGTAGTTGGCATCAACGGTGTAATCCATAGATGACAATTTTTGCTCAAACAAGTCGCTACGGAGTTCCCTTAAAAGAGTTCGTAATTCTCTTGACGCCCGGTTCCATAAAACTCGGTTCTCAGGATTTTAAGAGCGAATTGCTTTTCTTCGGAGGCGCCTTTTTCTTTTAATAAGTTCCCTGGCTTCTCTTGTAAGAATAATTCCATAACTTTTGGTTGGAAAATCTGGTTCTGCCGGAATTGAAGCCGAATCAGCTCTATGAATATTATCAGTTAGAATGTCGACTGTATTCTCGATATCTTCTTTAGAGTCTAGAGCAGTATTCAGCTGAAACGATATGTCAAGATGTTGTTTAAAAATCACTAGATCAGTCCGACTTGTGATCAGCCGAGGACTTGGCCTGACATGAACTCCATTCGTTAGCAGATTGGCTAAAAGTGCAATGTGATCGGAATCAAGATCCCAGCTTTTATTAATATTTATTTGCAAATTGAGTATCCCATGATATAATGCGAAATCAATGCACTTAGCAGTATGACTAGTTGGAGAGCCAGTGGCAAGAATTTTAGCTCCTCTAACTGATATGGATTTAAATAGCTGATGCTCTCTAGATCAAATAACATAGTGTTGTCGCCCCACATCCAATGACGCGCATTCCAGTCACCTCCAACCAAAAGAAGTGAGTATTTCAGTGAATTCCCTTTCCTGCAGTCTATTTCCTGGAGGACAGTATATCGCACTAACTTCCATGTTATCCAAGCCTGTTACAATTTTAATGGTAGACATTTGAACTAATCTTGTCTCTATAACTTTTTGTGGGAAGTGGATGATAGAGCTTCTCACCAACACCGCCGGTTCTCCGTGGCCATGATTATGCCGTAATACGCTGGAGAGAATGAATATCGATATATTTTGACAAACCTCACCTCTGTTGAGCCTTATTTCACTTAAAAGTATAATATCAATCCTGTTATTCTGCGCAAAGAGATCAACTTCTTTTGCTTTGCCATTGGCATTCCAGATTAGGATCTTGAGATTGTTCATCGTGAGGTTGAAGCGCTGTTTAGGAGTTGGGGGTTCGATGAATCGTCATTTCTTTTCTTTAGCGAACTTATTAATTGAAGAAGCATATCTTCAAGCCGGTCTAGTCGTTGACTATTTTTAAAATTATTAAACTTAAATTCCATTGCCTGGAATTCCTTATGAAGAAGGCCACAGTTTTTTTTAAAGCACAGAAATTATTACGCGTGTGCATTGCAAAAGATTGCATATTAATTTCCGTCTTACGGCAAGCTTCACAACGCCATTAAGACCCTGCACTTGCGCTAGATTGTCACACATCCAGCAGCTTATAAAATCTGCCTTAGGATCGGACATTACCTTACAGACTTGAATGCAGCACGATGTCATGGTGTAAGGAGATACCAGAAATAATAAGAAGTGAGTTATATTTAAAATGTAACTAAACTTGTGTCGAGTGCTGTAGAACGACAAACAGCAGTAACACAATTCAAAAAAGCAAGAGAGAGTCAATAAAATAATGTTAAGAGCTGGCGCAAGCTATATAGATAAGCATGCAATGAGAGAGCACAATTTAGGAGAGTGACGAAAAGTAAGCGAAAGAGAGTAAGCAAAAATTAAATAAACACAGCTGTTAGCGACGCGCACTATTTGTAAATATAATAACAAAGAAATGTAATTTTATAATACCAAACACACGTAGTTTGACACTACCACCAGTAATAACGCACTAGACAGTATTAATGTTAAAATTGGTATCTTTTAAGTGTATTAAAATACAGTAAAAATGATAGAATTCAAGTGATTTATTAAGAGAAAAAATGAAACACGTCTACTCTACACCAAAGAGGGAGACGTCAGCTGTCACCTGTTTCAAGTGCGGCCAGCCAGGTCATATTGATAGACTGCGCGGTGGCAAGTACTTCTCTAGTCTCGACATGGCGAGTGGTTTCTACCAAATACGCATACATCCCGACTCGATAGAACGCACAGCATTTGTTACGACAGATGGCCAATACGAATTTGTGGCCATGCCCTTTGGCTTGAAGAACGCATCATCGGTGTTTCACCGAACTATAACGCGAGCCTTGGGTGAATTGGCATATTGGTATGCAGTTGTCTACATTGATGATGTTCTGATTGTTGCTAGATCGAAAGAGGAAGCTTTCGTCAGACTTAAGGAGGTGTTGCACAGATTCACTAGTGCCGGACTCTCTTATAATATAGGCAAGTGTTGCTTTCTACAGTCAAGTGTCGAATATTTGGGGTATAAAATCGAAAATGGTGAATTAATACCAATCTCAGCAAAAGTGCAAGCATTAGCTGCGTGGCCACCACAACAGACGGTTGCACAACTAAGACAGTTTATTGGATTGTCATCAAATTTTCGACAATTCGTCCCACGATTCTCTGAGTTGATGAAACTTTAACGTCAAAGAAAAGCAAATTTGAGTGGTTGGATGAGCACGAACAGGTGCTCTATCTATGATCTATGATCCCCGGCTACCGGTCGAACTGCACACAGACGCTAGTGCAAACGGCTATGGTGCTATATTAATGCACAAGATTAATAGAATACCACGAGTCATAGAATATTATAGTAAGTGCACTACGGGAGCAGAGTCAAGATACCATTCATATGAATTAGAGACACTAGCTGTGTATAATGCAGTAGAACACTTCCGCCATTATCTACTTGGCCGTCCATTTGTAATGTATACGGACTGCAACTCACTCAAAGCTAGTCGACACAAAAAAGAATTGATACCAAGGGTCCATCGAAATCCACTAGCAGAAAATGAGCCTGCCAAAACAGGTAAAGTAAATGAAGTCGGTGTAGAATTAGCATATATCACGAATAACTGGCTACCAGCAGAGCAACATCGAGATTCGGAGATTTTGACCAGGTTGCAAAACGACGAAATCAATCACGAAGAGGCGGAAACGTATGAGATACGGTCTGGCATGTTGTTTAGAAATATTCAGAGAAATGGTCGAAACCGATGTTTGCCGGTAATACCACGAGCGTTTAGGTGGTCAGTAATAAATCATGATCAGGAAGCCATAATGCACTTAGGATGGGAGAAAACGTTAGATAAGACGTACAATCAGTATTGGTTTCCAAATATGTCCAAGTATGTGTGAAAGTTTGTTGAGAATTGCATTACGTGCAAGCTATCAAAGTCATCCACGGGCAAGTCCCAAATAGAACTTCATCCCATACCAAAGGTCTGTATACCATGGCATACAGCGCACATGGACATCCTTGACAAACTGAGTGGTAAAAATGACATCAAGGAGTATGTGATAGTGCAAATAGATGCTTTCACCAAATACGTTCATTTTCATCACACGCTTAGCCTTAACACTGATAGGGCTCTTAAGCCTACTATATGTATGTTCGGAGTACTTCCACGCGTAATTGTCGGCCAAGGCCGTAGTTTTACTAGTAATGACTTTAAGCAATTTTGTTCATCATTGAAAACAGATTTGCACTTAATAGCAACAGGAGTCAGCAGAGCGAATGGTCAGGTAGAGCGTGTTATGATTACCATGAAAGCAATGTTGACAGCAGTAGAGACGAGTGAGCGGTCGTGGCAAGAAGCCTTAAAAGAAGTGCAATTGGCTATGAATTGCACGGTCAATAGAGAAACAAAAGTTAGTCCACTGGAATTATTAATTGGTAAAGAGCTAGACCGCATGATGCCAATGGTAGAGGAGGAGATTGATATTGAGTGCACCAGAACCAGAGCCATACAGAAAAATGCTAATTATGAAAAGGAACAGTTTGATAAAAGTAAAGCTAAGATTAGAAGATATCATGTCGGCGACCATGTCCTGCTGAAGAACGAAGAACGGCACCAAACAAAGCTGGATCCAAAATATAGAGGACCATTTGTTATTATAGAACAACTTGATGGTGACCGATATATTTTGAAGTCTTTATCTAGTAAGAGATCGTACAAGTATGCCCACGAACAATTGCGTGCGATGCCTGATGAGGTGTGCGCAGATGAATGCGAGAGATCGCCGGTTGAGGCACTCGTAGATGACATGGGGTCAAGTTAAATCATTCATAAGGCTACAGCCGCACTATGTAGTTGTCTGCGCAGTGACTGCATGGCGTGGGCTATGAGGGTCTGGAGAAGGAAACCATGTCGCAAGAGGCGTGCATTGGGAGCGTTGAAAGAGATACGCTAAATATGACGAATATGAATGATAATGAAGAAAGTACGAATTGATGAAAATCATTGAAAGAAAGGTGCAATGTAAAGAGATATAATGAGAGAAGTTTTTGAAAATGGGCGATGAATATGTTGAAAGATGGTAAAGCTGTAAAAAAAGAAAAGCTGAAAAAGAAAATGCTTATTGGATTCGAATGAAAATGTAATGTTAGTTTAAGGAGAAGAAGAAAAGAATAAAGTTGAATAATGAAGTGAATCCCGATTGCGGTTGAGTAGGTATGGAGAAATGACACGCGAGGACGTGTGAAATGTCAGGAAGGACGTATCGTAGAGTCAGTTTATTTGCTAGTTTGAATTTGAATTTAACTGAAATTGGGCAGTGGATTCGATGTTAAAAGTATGCTAACATTCTGTAAAGTTGTGTCAGCATCATTTGAGTACAGTTAATTTGAGTACAGCTTCAGCAGGATAACGGGATATGCAAGAATAATGAAATTGTTCGGCGGATTTGTGAAATAGACGTTGAATGGTAAAATGGGCGCGCTAAGGCGGCATAGTAACGGCGCTTAAAAAGTTAGTCGAAGACAAGAGCTACAACTGCGAATATCACTGGCGACTTACTGAGCTACATCAATAATATGGAAGACGGAGATTATCAGAGATCTCCCATACCAACTCATCATATATATATGTATATATATATATTTGAGGCAAACAGTTAGTGTCGTAAAGGAGATTTCCTTTCTGACGTTATATAAGTTAAAATCTTAAATGATGATAACGATTTAAGTTTTATAAACTTCTTTATTTGATGGTACTTTTGAGACTGATTTTACTTATAACAATTCTACCCTATGCTAGCTAAGAAATTCTTGGCAGAGCAGTCGACGATGGCAGAGTCTAGTGGTGGCGTGATGCTCTTCTGCAGCATTCCAACGGATGCGCGTGTCGCTATTGCTGATTTAACACTTTACTATTTTGTGCTGATGTGACGATGTGGACATAGTTGAGGCTATTGACCAGATCGAATTTCTTGTTATTTATTTATTATTAACTCTTCCCGTCTTAATTTTTTGCTTGTCTTTAAGCAAGTTATCAGAAATATGGAAGGTCATTGAATCGGAATCGGAATAGGGATAGGGAATCGGGATAGGTCTTGTAGCCTTGGACGTGTTGCCGTTCTTCCTTCCTTTGCCGGTTTATGTTGCATTGGAATATTACTGACTTGAAGTATGACGATTTTTTTTCGTCTGCACACCTTGTAGAGCCCAATACTGATGATCATGACCAGCAAGAAGAGGGTTACCAGGCTGATTGTGTTTATATTGGATTGATTGAGAAGATTTTGCAAACGTTCTATGTTATCGATATGTAACGCCTCTAAAGCTTTTAAAGACAAAATCTTGACACGTTGTTCTTCTGTTTATTTTTGATACATACCTTAATATTAACAACATTTTTGCATTTATTTAGTACGTTCTATAAAATGTCTTTAAACTTGAAAAATTCGTTACATTCAAAATGTATAATTGAAATTATTTTCTATTGTTACTAAATCCTCATTATTAGGAGTACCAGCTACATATTTCCAAGCTGACCCGATCCAATTTATAGACCTAGTTTTCCAACGATCAAATGATGATGTTAATGCATTAAGGTTTTTAAAGGCTTGTTCTATTTCATGATGAAGGGTGTTGTATAAATTGCTTTTCTTTAATTCATTATCCGTATGGAACTGTAATTTATTGAGGGTGGTTTCTATTTGGTATAAGTCTATTACGTGAATTATTGTTATAGTTGAAGATTGTAATTTGCCTATTCCCTTAAGAATAGTTATTGTTTGTGCGTCTGTAAAGTTTTTAATTTCCATAAACCCATCTACTGAGCTTGAAAGCAATATCAGCAATCTGTAAATAAAAAAAGTTATTGAGTTTTTATATTGCTTTTGTGCACAATTTTCCCAGACTCGGTTAGTACTGTTGTATCCCTACCCTCTTTTATTATTTCTCTCACAAATTTCGCCGATAGCTTAGTTCCTAATCTAACGTTTCTCTTCACAAAAATCTCTTGTCCTACTTGGTAGTTTCGAATTGGGTTACGTTCTTTATTATGATTTTGCAAGTCCATTTCTTGTTTTTGTCTGATTTTGTCAATATTTTCTTGCCTAGATTAGAAAATATGTCTAGAGGTTTTTTCTTTGTGACTGAGTGTACAGTGGAATTATATTCGAATATGGATCTATCAAGTAATTCTTCAATTGATCTCGACTCTTGTTTGGTTTTGAGACACCGCATTATTGCAGAAAGGGTTGAGTGAAACCTTTCTCTTTGTCCATTTACCGAACTTTTATATGGTGGAACTTTAAAGATTTCTAATTTTAATTGGTCTCGAAGCATGAATGTAATTGTCTCTGAGTTAAATGATTTTTCATTATCTAATACAATATATTTGGGTACTCCATAGTAAAATATAATTTCGTGTAAGGGTCTTTTGATATCCTGAATTGCTTTTGATTTTATAACTCTACCCTGAGCTAGCTTCGAGAACTTGTCTATTGCCGTTAAAACTAATTTCTTTTCCATTGAATAAATATCAAGATGAATTATGTGACCTGGGTATTGTGGGATAGGAGTTTCTTTAAGTTCCGGGTTTGGTGGTTTTCTGTCATACTTTTGTTCTAAACATACTCTGCACAGTTTGATGAGAAGAGAAATTTTCTCTTTCATCTTTGGGAAATAAAATTTTTCTGATAGTTCTATTTTGCTTTCTTCTACACCGCAGTGAGCTCTATTGTGAATTTTAAGAATTTCCTCGTCTTGTTCGGTTTCAGTCTCTAACCTGCAGGGATGTAAATCTTATTTTGAAATTTTCAAAATGCAATGGATGTAGTCTTTGAATTTTACCCATATTTTCTTCTGTTGTTATAATTCCGTTTATGACGGATGGATTTAAATATTTTTTCAGTATGTTTAATAAATCCTGTTAGGTATAAGTTGGCTGATTTATTGAATGTCTATGAAATTTTGGGAATGGGATACTAAACTTGTAATTACTTGATTGATCAAAGTTGATAAAGAGTTGGTTCCAAAATGCATTAATTGGAACTTCTATACAAGGGATATGGTGTTCGCTTGAACTTTCTGCACTATGTTGTGTTGAAGTTACTGAGTTTATCTGTTCATTCCTTGATAACGCGTCTGCCACTTCGTTTGTTTTGCCTGGTTTGTACACTAACTCATAATCATATTTTTCGAGATATGCCGTCCACCTCTCTACTCGAGAATTTCCCTTCCAACTATTCAACGAGTATGTCAAATGTTGATGGTCTGTGAAAATTTTGACTTTTGATTTACCATATAGGTAATTCTTAAGTGCCTTTAGGGCCCAGACTATAGCTAACATCTCTTTCTCATTGGTAGCATAGTTGACTTCAGCCTTCGATAATGTCCTGGATATAAAGGAGATTGGCCTTTGCCCTTGTGATAATACGGCGCCTATAGCATAGTTAGAAGCTTCAGTAGTTAAATGGAACTCTTTGTGAAAGTCGGGATATTGTAGAATAACTTCGTCTGAAAGCAGAGCAGCTTTTATTTTGTTGAAGGATTCTACTGCTTCTGGGTTCATATCAACTAGCCTTTTTTTTATTCTTTTTTGAACACATGTCCGTCTTCCCCTCCTAAAAAAGAGCTAAGAGGTTTAGGGATCTTAGCAAAGTCTCTTATAAACCTCCGGTAGTACCCGGCTTATCCAAGGAAAGCCCGTACATCCTTTACCGTTTTCGGTAGAGGATAGTTTGCGATTGCCACAACTTTATCAGGGTCTGTTTCAATACCTTTCTCGGAAATAACAAATCCCAGAAATTCAACTTTGTTTTTGTAAAACTCTCATTTGTCCAATGTGCACTTCATATTGGATTTTTGTAGTGTTTGGAATATAGTGTCGAGGTTTCTTGTATGGGACTCGCAATCTTTGCTAAAAACTATTATATCGTCTATATAGATGAAACACATTTTACCAATATGTTCTCTTAGTATATCGTCAAGAGCCCTTTGAAAATTCGCAGGAGCGTTTTAAGACCAAAGGGAAGTCGTGTAAACTCACATTTTCCGTTGTTGACGGAGAAGGCGGTCTTTGGTATATCGCTAGATTTGAGTGGGATCTGGTGGAACCCACTTTTAAGATCGAGAACGGAGAAGGATTTGTTTCTCACCTAATTATGCAAGAACTTCATTTATCTCTGGGATTGGATATTTATCTGCGATTGTAACTTTATTTAATTTTCGATAGTCGATTACCATCCTAAATTTCTTTTCTCCAGAGGCGTCTGTTTTTTTAGGAACGATCCATACTGGTGAGTTGTATGGGGAATGCGAAGGTTGTATTATGCCGTCCTCTAATAATTCGTTGACCTGTTTATCAATTTCGCTTTTTAAAGACATCGGGTATTGGTAAAATTTTGAGCAGACGGGATTTTCGTTGGAAGTTCGGATTTCTGCTCTTACATTGGTTGCATAAGTGAGTTTTTCATTTGGCTTTGCGAAGAGATTTGGGTATTTACTTAGTAGTTCATTTAATTGTGATTTTTGAGTTTCTGTCATGTGATCTGTCCTAGGTGTAATGACATTTAGCGAGTAAAATTTTTCCTCTTTTATTTAAACTTTTTTTGTCTTTTTAATAATCAATAATTTCTGTGCAGTATCAATTACTGCTTCTAATTCGCGAAGACTGTCGTTTCCCAGGATTGCGTCAAAAGTTTTAAGAGTTGGTAATAAGAAACATTTTAAAGGCAAATCAGGCAAATCCTTACGTCTTAAGACGCTTCAAAGGTCTAGCCAGAATCAGATTTCAAGCAAGTAACCTGCGGTGCCCCAGAAGTTTGTTTCTGTATCGGTATCCCAGATGTATCGATCCCCCAGATCTGAATTGCATCTAAGCGGCATGTTACTCCTTTTTTGATAAGCCATCTCAATTGCTTGATACTCATGTTACATTTTTTTTTACTAGTTTATAATAGTTCAGTTGGATGGCTTCACGGAGTATGTTCACCTGTACCATACTTTTAAATTAGATGCAAACAGCTACATAGACGCATTAAAAAGCATAAGTGGATGATCTTCAAAAAATTGGTTGCTGTGGTCGAATCTTTTGAAAGGTCATAGCATGATGCTTTGCGTGAAGTACAGCTGTCATTGAATTGTACCATTAATAGAGTTACGAAATCTAGTCCGGTAGAACTGTTCATCGGCAAGTGCTCACGACCCCTTGGTTTAGTACCTATTTGTGTCGAGGAGATTGAGGTTGATTTAAATAAACAGAGAATAGAAGCGGTACAAAATATGGAAGATGCAGCTCAATATGAGAAAACAAGATTTGACAAAGGTAGAGCTCAAGACGTTAAGTTTACTGTAGGTGATTACGTCATTCTTAAAAACAGTGAGCGACAACAAACTAAGTTAGACCCAAAGTTTTGTGGACCTTTTATAGTAACAGAAGTGTTAGACGGTGATCGATACAATTTAAATTCTTTAACAAGCAAGAGACAGTTAATATCCACATGAGAGCCAGAGGGGCAGGTACCACACGAGTTAGACATAGATGGAGGTGAATAAAGTTCACTTGTTGAAGCGGTCGAGGACCGTGATTTCCAGTGTGGCATTGGTTTAGAATGAAACGGGTGAATAAAACCGTAAACTCTAGTGTGGCATTAGCAAATGAGACGGATGAAAAAGACCTTTGAAGTCCAGTGTGGCACTGGCAGAAGACGGATGAAATAGGCCTTAAAGTCTAGTGTGGCACTAGCAAATGAGACGGGTGAAAAAGACCGTAGATGTCCAGTGTGGCACTGGCAGAAGACGGATGGAACAGGCCGTAAAGTCTAGTGTGGCACTAAAATGAATTCAAGTCGAATGTGAGACTGGTGTATTGTAATGTGATCTTGTCGATGCAATGTGGCGGTACCTGAAGGTTATTTAAAATAGAAATTAATGTAAAATCATTAAATAATTAAAAGAATTAAAAAAAAGGATTGTAATTAAAAATTAAGGGAATTTATGTTAAATAAAGTTGGAAACGAAAGCTGTGGATGGTTTCTGTTGGAAGCAAATTGCTCAAAATTTTATACATTAATTTAGTTAAGTCCACTGAAAATGTAAGCTAGCATAAGTGAGAGTGAAGTCCGCTAACGATGTTATCAGCAGCTCGCTCTCTCTCTCTTTTCTGTGACCTATCACTGCAGCTGTTCCGACACACATTGTTAAGAAGCGATTGAGATCGGACAAAAATAAAGGGGATATAAAACAAATAAAGCAAAGTGTTTGTTAATACTTAGAAACTAGCGAATTATGCGAAAAGATGTATTTACAATAAAAGACCTCCTCATTGGTGACCCCGACGTGATCTACATCATTATATAATTCGCAAATCGTGATAATTCGCAATTTTTCGGCTCGTGATCTATCGTTTGTGGTACTGTGCTTGGTGACACCGGCCACAAAGATAAAGTTGTATGTCATATTATACAAAAGTTAGCTATAATATACATATCAACTAGCTGTTTAGTACAACTAAAGCTAAGCACATCTTCCCCGCCGAATTTATCATCCCCTGCTGTGCTGTGCATTTCATTCGCCACACACACACATACGCACGAAAACCTCACTCTCACGCACGCACACACACTCGCGCACTTGTCTAATACGAACGGTAATAAGCTTACAGATAGTCTGTTTAGCTCGCAGCAGCACTTTACGCCAGTCGACTTTCACGATCAATCGGTCATTGCCCTTCTTTTTCATTTGCTTTGCTCATTTGTTTGACGCAAATTAAATCATAATGCATCTAATGACATGGCTTTCTTTAATGCGAAGGTAGAATGTGTTCATAGGCATTTGGCTGCAATGAACAAATTTTGCGATTCCGAGGAGTTTACGCGAATTGACGAGTCGGAATTATCGGTTCGAATTGATACAGTAGAGCTACTGATATCTCATTTTGAAAGTGCGCAGACCAGCTTAGAGAGCATTAACCTTCTCGAAAGGAACTCATTAGCAAGGACGGAATTTCTGGTGACATATATGGATTTGAAAGCAAAGTTAATGCGAGGCCTTTCCGGACGGCAAAAGCTCCTTGGAGCCAATTCAGCGATGATTGCCCAAGATCTTGGATCGACATTCTCAGGATCCTATGTTGACTGGCCGGACTTCATTGCGTTGTATAATACAGTAATTGGAAACAATGAAGAGCTGTCAAACTTGTAAAAATTCCAGCATCTTCGCTCATGCTTGACTGGTTCGGCGCTGGACACCATCAGGTCGTTGGATCCATCAGAAGAAAAATATAAAACAGCCATAGAGCTACTTGTGAGGTGTTTTGATAATAAATTTCTTCGTTTCCAGGCACATGT
The DNA here is from genome assembly GCA_018150725.1 of Drosophila quadrilineata. Taxonomy (NCBI): domain Eukaryota; kingdom Metazoa; phylum Arthropoda; class Insecta; order Diptera; family Drosophilidae; genus Drosophila; species Drosophila quadrilineata. Next base: position 80,438 of record JAECWN010000402.1, read on the forward strand.
TCGTGCAATCTTCGGGCTTCGATGTGTGGTAAAGGGTGTTGCGAGCAGCTTACGGGAATTAAGCGATAAGCTCAACTCACACTTCGCGCACTCCGGTCTATGGCCAGTACTGAAGAATTTGCGGAGGGTTTGCTAGTGCATTTGGTGACGTCGAAGCTGGACGCTGAGGTTGCCCACCGGTAAATAATCTGTTCGTAACATATATATACATATATATAAACAAAAACAAAAAAATATAAGAGATTTTAATAAATACAGTTTTTACATTTGAAATACAGTCGAATTAAAATATAGAAAATTTTTTTTACTAGGTTACTTTATTTTTCAAAAGGAGGCGGATGTAATATCCATGATAATCAAAAACAGTGGGCCCCGCGCGCCGTATGTTTGTGACAACACGACTACGCAGTTTCTGTTTCTTTTAAACATTTTTACTACTGCAAGTACAAGAGTATACGAAGCACAGAAGAAAAAGAGATCGACACTGTGTAAGATAACCATCGGCCACGTGGCTCACATCCGTCGTGTTAAGTTATTTTGCATTTATAAGTTAGTTTATAAGTAATTCTTAACAAGACAAGAAGTGATGAATAAAGAAATATGAATCTCATAACTCAATACTTCTGATTCGACGGGTCTCACGCATACCAAAGTAATAGAGGAATGTAAATATCATAACTCAATTCTTCGTATTTGACGACTACTGAAAACGGGTCTCATACATACCAGAAGTATTGGATAATTTGCACATACACCTAGCCGCAGAAGTCTGCGACCACCCTGAAAAAATGCGACATCAAACTTTCAACTTAAATTATTATTATTATACCCATAAGACTCTCTCTCCCGAATATTGTATATAAGATATATATATGCAGCTGCTCTTCTGCCGCTGCCAACCGCAGCAGAGTAGCTGTCCACCATTATGTAATTAGGCTAAGCCCACCAAATAATTTCAATAAAGAATAAGAATCATTCAGACTACTCGTAGGCACTGACGTGCTGCTGTCTTCTTACCAATATATTATTTATTCAAACGAGGTTCGCTCTTCTCGACGATTAAATTATCACACTTTATTAACGTATATTTTTCAATATTTTTTATTAATGTCTTATAAATAATTTTTAATTTTAAACTTAACCCTACTCTAAAGTTTACACGCAAAAGTCTGCTTACAGCTGTTTCAAACTATGTGGAATGCAAGAAACAGCGATTACGGTTGGATTTTTGATGTAGATATTTTTAGTATAATGTTAGTAATTAGTATTACTCATTTGAAACATATGTTTATGAAGCCCCTTTTTTTTCTCAAATGTTGGCAAAGGTCGATTGGCAAACACGAGCAAGAGTTAATACACAGCTGATAATGACATTGGTATGAAATTGGACCCATATGATATTAACAGTCCCGTCAACTTAAGAAAATAAAGTAGCGCGAAATGTTAAGCCCGCTTATATCACAATTACAATCTTCCTTTCTTGTTGCCTGCAGTAGAACATATAAAAAGGGAATTTCTTTATTTATTATTAAAGTCTATCATTAAGACTTTCTGTCCTGGTGTACCATTAAGACTTTCTGTCCTGGTGTACAATAGTGGATTACATTTTATTCGAAAACCAACTGAAAGACAGCGCCATTGCAGTGACCTCAGCTGATTCTTGTTTTTGCAATATTTTGATCGGACAGAGACCGAATTGTGGAGATCGATGTACTTCATATTGTAGGTATAAGTTAATAAGGACACAAGCACGTCTGTGCTTTATGAATGAATTGTCTTTTAATAATCATTTTATTCAATTTAAACCGAGAGGGCTTAGCCTCAATAATTTCTCATTTCTTTAGTATGTATATTGGCAGCGCTGCCGGTTAGCCATTAGCAGAGTGGCTGTACTTACTTATGTATATGAGAGAGACAATTATGGGCGTATACATACATATGTAGGTATGTACAAGTGGTCAGCGTGGGAACGCTCTGTTGAAATGCTTTTATTTATGCAATGTAACAATCTGTTGCTGTTATATATACGTTATATTCTGGGTACAGTGTACCCTCGATATATGTGCATACTAAATGTCCCTCCTTTTCAAAAATAACGTAATATAGTGTAGTTACTTTTATTTAACAGTAAATTTCATTTTTATTTTCTATGTTCCTTATTTCTTTGTTTGCATTTTGATGTCTCTAGATAATTTGCGTCTATAGTTAACTTTATTTTCAATATATATGTGATATGTTTTCAGTCTTAGATAATGTTGGAAGCAGACGGGTCTAAGCTTTAAACAATAAGTCTGCTGGATTATGTTAAGTGCTCAGTTAATTTAAGCTAGCATAAATCGGAGTGAATACTGTTATCAGCAGCTCTCTCTATGTTTGTTTCTGTACCTCTATCACTACAGCTATTTTGACACATTGTGAAGAAGCGTTAGACGGACGGAAAATAAAAAGACTTTCGGAGCAAATATATTGAAGTTTTGTTAATACTTGGACAATACCGAAATTGTGTAAAAGCGTGTCTTTAAAATAAAAGACCTCCTCAAACCACTGGTGATCCCGACGTGATTGCACATATCTAATTTAATTGTCAAATCGTGATAATTCGCAATTTTTCGACAAGTCTTCTATCGGTTGTGATACTGTGCTTGGTGACACTGGCAATAAACGGAAATGTTGTATGCCATTTTATGCAAAATTTTGTTATAATATACATATAAGCTTGGCCCTGAAGCAGATTATTAAGAGCAGCAAGAAACGTTGCTTCCAAAAAATCTGCTCAGAGGCCGATATTAATCCCTCGGGTACTGCGTACAAAGTAGTCACAAAAAAGACCAGGAATCCGCACTTTACCTGTGTCTCGTGCCCCACCAAACTCTTGGAAATAGGTTCAGTACTGTTTCCAAGACATCCAGTGGTAGATCTTGATAGGAACAGACGAAGATGTCCCTCCAGTTCCAATGTTAGAGCTGATGGCAGCGACTAAAACAATAGGAGATAAAAAGGCTCCAGGTCCGGATGGGATCCCCAATAAAGCTCTAAAGCTGGCGATTTCTTGCCGGCCGGATGTTTTCGTGCAATGCTACACGAAATGCCTTGAACAGGGAGTTTTTCCAAAAAGGTGGAAAATTCAACGCTTAATCCTCATTCCAAAAGGGGATAGCCAGTTAGCGGACCTTAGGGGTATCGACCAATTTTTCTACTAGACACGGTTGGGAAGGTCCTAGAAAAGATTTTGTACAACCGTCTTCTCGAGATTGTGGTTGAAAAGCAGGCTCTTTCAGAATTCCAATATGGATTCCGGAAAGCCAGATCTACTATTGATGCCATCAAAGTGGTTGTTGACATCGCCAAAAAGGCGATTGAAGGAACCCGATGGAAAGGGGGCACAAAGGAGTATTGCGCACTGATAACGTAGGATATCAAAAACGCATTTAACTCCGCCAGTTGGAGTAGGATAATGGATGAGCTGGATGAGATCGGACTACCGATTTATCTAGCAGAAATTATTAGGAGTTATTTGTCGGATAGGGTGCTAGAGTATGGCACAGAAACGGACATTAGGAGATACAGGGTCACAGCCACAAGGATCGGTATTAGGACCATTACTTTGGAACCTCATGTGCGATAGGGTCCTTAGGCTAGAGCTGCCAAGTGGATGCAAGCTAATCGGCTTTGCAGCCGACTTGGCACTGGTAGTAGTAGGAAAGGAGATCAGGTTAGTTGAAGCAGCGGCCAATGCGGCTGTTAATCAGATAAGCTTGTGGATGCACAGTGCTAGCTTACAGCTAGCGGGCCACAAAACAGAGGTTGTGCTATTTACAAGCAGAAAGGTAGTCGAGTATATGACCGTTCAGGTAGGATGTGTCTCGATCAGATCGACGACATCTCTAAAGTATCTGGGCGTCATGTTAGATAATCGACTTAGTTTCAAGCAGCATATTATTTATGTTAGTCAGAAGGCCTCTAAGCTGCAGGCAGCGCTTTCTCGAATGCTGTCTAATATAGGAGGGCCTAGGCAGGAAACGCGTCTTCTCTTAGGTATGGTCGTAACCTCCGTGCTGCTCTATGCAGCTCCAATTTGGGCTACGACACTTGATAGGAGTAAAGAACTTAGGAGAAAATTAGCGGCGCCTTATCGTCTCAGTGCATTAAGGGTGATTTCCGGGTTCAGAACGATCTCGGAAGATGCGGCCTTAGTGCTTGCAGGCATGATTCCCATAGATCTGTTAGCAAAGGAGATGCATGCAGTCTATGAAAGGAAAAGGTCGGGTGTAACAGTGTCCGAACTAAATATCGCCCAAAGGGAGGAGCGGGAAGCAACGCTTACCGCATGGCAGCATAGGACGATGGACCTTTAGGCTGATCCCCAGTGTCAGAGAGTCGATAGGTAGGCAGAGGGGGCTTCAAACTTTCATACTTCCCAGTTTTTAACTGAACATGGCGGTTATTAGTTCTATTTATGTAGGTTCCGACATGAAGCAAGTTCGTACTGCTCAGAATGTTCTCTGCAACACGAGGATACAGTGGGATGACGAGGGGAATACCCACCCCGTCGCAGTTAGTGGGGTTCATGTTGGAGACGGATGCCAACTGGCTACACGTTAGCCGGGTTATTGTAAGCATTCAAAAAGACCTGAGAAGACGGGAAAGAATCCGTAGAGAAGAGGAAGTAGAGTAGGAAACTAGCAGGCGACATCCTAACGGTGGCTCTTCGTGATCCCCGTGAAGTAATACTTAACAGTGATACCGCGGGGTTGTGTATGGAGTGTAGGGGTGGCTCTAGTTGGTTTGTGCCGTCCTAGTGGCAAGTCCAGCATGTTTTACGGTACGGGCCGTATACATCTATTGAAGATAGATTACCATTTCGCATGGCGCACCATGCAAAACAAAAAAAAATAAATAAAAAAACACAAAAACAAATTCTTACTTGTCTAACACGAACGGTGATCAGCTTACGGCAGTCAGCTTTCACGGTCACTCCGTCGTTGCCATTTTTTTTATTTGCTTTGCACCAACTCTCTGACGCAAATCAAATCATAATGCCTGCTGGTGACGCACCGGCAACGATCAGCTGTGTCGAACCGACTAGTGACATGGTAGAAGCCCCTTAGGCCAATACAACGATGATTGCCCGAGATCTTGGATCATCAAGAGCAACGTCGCGGTCGACGCGTTTGCCTGAGTTGAAGATACCGACGTTCTCAGGATCTTATGTTGACTAGCCGGACTTCATCGCGCTATATAATACAGTCATTGGAAACAATGAGGAGATATGGCTATGGCTATGCTTGACTGGTTCGGCGCTGGACACCATCAGGTCTTTGGATCCATCTGGGGAAAATCAAAAAAGAGCCAATGAGTTACTCATGAAGCGTTTTGATAATAAACATCTTCATTTCCAGGCACATATTCGGGCTTCGATGTGTGCAAGGGGGCACTTCGATCTATGGCTAGCAGCGACCAAATTGCGGAAAGTTAGCTAGTGCTATTTGTGACGTCGAAGCTGGATGCTCAAAGGCAGGTAAAATGGGAGGAAAAGCTATAGACTGATCAGTTGCCTAGCTGAAGCCACATGCCCTCATTTCTGAAGAACGCAACCGTATATTGGAGAATTTGGAGATTTCCAAGGGGGTCAAGACTCAAAGTAGTCAATTTGCGCCTCAAATCAGCAAGCGAGCAGCTTATGCACCTTCATCATCAAGTGCCTCTATTGCTGACAATGTGTCCGGAAAAGCTATAGACTGATAAGTTGCCTAGCTGAAGCCACATTCCTTCATTTCTGGAGAACGCAACCGTATATTGGAGAATCTGGAGATTTCCAAGAGGGTCAAGTCTCACAGTAGTCAATTTGCGCCTCAAATCAGCAAGCGAGGAGCTTATGCACCTTCATTATCAAGTGCCTCTATTGCTGACAATGTGTCCGGTATCCTCCGGTATTCTTTACCAATTGCCTTCGTCCGGGCCACAACCAAGCACAGTACAACTCAATCCATTCCAGGCTCTGCTCCGGAAAGCACCACACATTTGTGTAACACTGGCTCTACCAAATACAACTTCATATGCGACAGCATGCGTGTCAACGACCCATTCCGCATCTTTATATAAAGCGTGTGGATCGTCTCGCAAGGAGTATGTACTTCTGGTCACCTCGATTGAGCAAGCTAATACCCTGTGGTGCACTTCTGGACTCTGCATCGCAGCTCAACTTTATATCTTCGCGCCTCGCAAAGCAGCTGCGACTCGGAACATGGCATTCCAATATTGTCATTTCCGGCTGCTGATAAAGCTTTGGAGTTGCGAATTCAATCCTGCGATGGCAGCATTTCGACTTCCATGACCTGCATCGTCACCAACTCCATCACCAATCAGCAGCCTCACTTTGACATTGACAGTGACAGCTGAAACATTCCGTGGAATTTAGACCTGGCTGATCGTCATTTAAACAGGAGTCAACGAGTGGATCTACTTATTATTATTATAATAGTTATTCTTTGAGCTGCAATGCGGAGGACAACTTTGCATGGGCTGTCAGCTGCCTTTCCGTCAGAAAACGCGTCATGGCTGGATTGCTTCTGCAGGTGGACCGCTCTGCGTTGACGAGGAGGAGTATGACGGATTATATGTGGCCCTTTGTCACTTTTGGGATATGGATTGGGTTGGATACACCACAATCTCCGAGGGCATCGCTTTCGAGAAGGTGATTAAGGAGGATTATTTACGACTTCAATTGGGTCAACATTCCGTACATCAGTACGAGTCTCAAGGAACTTGGTGATTTCTACGGTCGTGCTCTACGCCGTTTTAAGACGCAGCTGCCTCAATTCTTCATGCCACACCACTGTCTGATAGCACGACTTCAAAATCCACGTCGGTAGTATAGCTGATCGACGTTTTACGTAAATTCAACACGTCATTTAAGCGACTCCTCAGCACCAGGGGCACACCGCGCACCGTTTGACTGATACTGCCACAAAGCTAAGATCGAATTGATCGAATTGATCGAAAATTATATCCTTCCACGAGCTGCGCAATTCGGGTTGAGCCTGAACCATTGGCAGCGTGTCTCTCACATGCGACAAACTTTCTGGCGAAAGTGGCAGGCAATCTGGCGATTAACACCATAGTGCTTGTGAAGGATCACAACTTGCCTCCGTTACAATGGTGTCTTGGTCGAGCACCATCCCCGGCTCTGCCGTGATACCTAGGTCGGCAGAGGTTTTAGTTAGGCCTCGGCCCCGACCAAGGGCGAAGCTACCAACCCAAACAGTTGGCCTTTATTTGGTACTTGAGGTTTCCACCTTGAGGGCGCTGATTGAAGCTTAAATCGTATCCCAGTGCTCGGGCACCGTGAGATTGAGCCTACACGGCGCTCACGTTAAACACCCCTTGACTTTTGATGGTACTCAGTTGCGTTTTGACTGTCGGAGCGTTAAGACGTGTCGCGGACAGCGTAAATTTTGATATCAGCGATATCAGTTTTCTCTCGCTGTTTTTCTTTTGTGCTATTATTCGCATCGTACGATTTTACCGCATTGTGCGAGTTACCGTACGTTCGTGCCGATTGTAATAGGCTGCGGAAAGGCACGCGTGTGCTTGCGTTCGCGTGTGTGTATGTGAAAAATAGATAAGGGCACGCTGCGCGTGGTAAGTAACAGCGACAAGACCAATCTTGTTTATGATACAGTTTTTATAGTTATCTTTTTGTGAATTTGTGTTGAGCGAACACGTGTGGTTGGTAGGCAGCAATATGCCACCCGTTAAGCCGGCTGTTGGTGCTACTGATGACGGTGAGCCGTTGTCTGCGGTTGACGGGGGAAGGTGCGGCGGAATCAAGGGCCTGCGGTGGTGATGAAAAAGGTTAGGAAGGTAGCTTCCCTAACCTCTGTTGACGCGTCGGCAAGCGTAGGTGAGGGCAGCGTGGTAGGCAGCATTAGCACTGCTAATAGCGAATGCTCTGTGATGATGAGTGAAAAGGACCTGCCTGCTTGTTCGGTGGAGGCGACCCCGTTGGGCTGCATTGAGAGCTTCGTGGGGGCAACTTGGGCACCAGAGGCGACATCGGCTCATATGAGTAGACTGGCGCCAAAGAGGCATACGGGCTTGCCCATTGAACGACAGAAAGCGATCAGCAAGGACGTGGTCACGTACGGTCTTGCTGAAGGTATGGGTGGTATGGCCATTGGTAGTCTGGTGGACTATCTGGCCGAGCTGGAGGTACTCCTCTTCACGCAGATAGCGGAGAACGAGTGCCTAAAGAGGACTGTTGCTCCTCGGAGCTTGCCTGTGCGTCGTCTAACCTGGAGACACCCCGACCAGTTGAGACCTAGTCCATCGTAGTGCGCAGCAAGACTGCGGGCCAACTCTGTGCGTCCGGGTTTTCTCGATGAAGCCTTTACAAGATGGAGGAGCGATCATACGCACTCCATCCAAGGTTGAGAGGAAAAAATTTAGCGGAGATCGCTAAGTTTGAAGAGTGTGGGCTTGAGGTGAGTGTGAAAGAGAAGCTGGGACCAAAAGTTCTGGTGTAGGGCGTTCACTCGCAGATCACTCCTGACGAGTTCATGAGTGATCTCTACGAGATGAACCTCAAGGAGACGATGTGTTGGAGGGCGATGGCAAAGCCATCAGCTCTCTGCTTGATGTTGGCCGTCGCGATGTTAATTGGTTCTCATTCCGACTAAGGAATTTCGATCCAGTTTTAAGCTGCTTCCGCTGCCTGGGCTTTAACCATGAGGTGGCGGATTGCAGGGCCAAGCAGGACGTCTGCCGTCGCTGCGGCCAGGTGGGCCATCGCGTGGCTAAGTGCAGCAATGCTCTTAGTTGCCGTAATTGTGCGTTTAAAGGGATGCCTTCGGAACATATGATGATGTTTCCGGCATGCCCGATTTACAGCGCGATTGTTGCGAGGGCTAACGCTAGACATTAATATGGCTAGCAAAGTCCTCCAGTTGAATTGCCAGGGGTCATACGCAGTAATGTGCGACTTTGGCAATATGATGTGTGAGAGGGGCAACTTCGTGGCCCTGCTTCAGGAACCCTTTGCAACTAATGGCTGTGTACGGGGATTGCCAGCAGCAATGCGGGTATTTCCGGCCAGCAGGGCAAATGCGGCTGTTGTGGTGAATGAGGTCAGTATTGAGTGCACCTTGGTGAACTCAACCGATAGAGGTGTGTGTGTGTGCCTAAGTGGTAGGTTTTGCCAGGATTTATGTTTCGAGTGTATATTGCGCGTTCGGGGAACCCCTCGAACATTGATGTCACTCTTGTAAATGGGGCACCAATTAGTGTGTACACTTTTAGCTGGTGTGTGTTGGGCGGTTTCGGTGTGTGTTGGGCGGTTTCTTAAGCGAGTGAAGTGGTGGAACCGTGGGTTAGGCGTTATGCGAAGGTTGCTTAGAGCACTAAGCAAAACGTTTTCAAAGAGCACGGGCGGCCAATGATGATAAAGCTGCCCAGCTTGAGGCTGACTATGGTCGGCGTAGTCGTGAATACAAGCAAAGACTTGTAGATGTGAAAGAGTCCGAGTGGCGCAGAGGTAGCTTGGAGATTTGTGCAACGACCAGTTGAGTTCAGCACCTCTAAGTATGTCTTAGGCGTCTTTGTGGACTTCAAGGGTGCGTTCGACTAGCTGGGCGAGTATGATTAGGAGGCTGAGTGAATGTGGCTATCGGGAGATTGCTCTGTGGCAGAGCTATTTCTCCGGCAGAACTGCAGTATCGGTAGGCCGACGTGAGAGCGTCGCTGTGGACGTTGTTTGCGCATTGCTTGCGAATGGGGCAACAATGTGGGCGTTGGTCTGGCAATGGACAAGACGGTTACAATGCTGCTTAAGATTAACCGCTAGTCGCCCTCCGGTTGTCAGTCTGGGAAGCGCCAGTATTGGGTATGTTATGGAGGTAAAAATCCTAGGCATAATCATCGGTGAGAGAATGAATTTTATGCCACATCACACCGTTTTCAGAGCGTGATTGCTTGGAGTGGTTGGACAATTGCGCAGAATTTTGAGAAGTGAATGGGGCCAGAGCAGGCGCGCAGTGCGTGCCATATATGATGGTCTGTTTGTTGCTTGCGTAGCATATGGATCGCCTGTGTGGTACAAAACTGCTGCGACTGTTGCGGGCAGAAAGAATGTGTTGGCTAGCCAGCGTGTGATTCTGTTAGGGTGCATACCTGTACGTTGCACCGTTTCGACGGATGCGCAGCAGGTGTTGTGTGGAGCAGCCCCCTTGAATTGGAGGTGAGGAGTAGGGCCTTACTCCATAAGATTAAGAGGCGGCTGCCATTGCTGCAGAATGAATGGCTCGCTGATAGGGATGTGGAGAGTTAAGGGCTTAGTGTGTGTAAGCGTTAGTTGAATGAATGTGTCCTGTCTGACTGACAAGCCAGATGGGATGCAAGTGAGAATGGGCGTGTGACTCACAAATACATTCGTGAAGTCACGTTTGTAGCCAGCCGACCAGACTTTGATTTCAACCTAAGCCTTGGATTCTTATTGACTGGCCATGGTTCGTTGAATACGTTTGTGCATCCAAGAACCTTGGCGGACAGTCCGGAATGCCCTTGTGGTTCGGCACAGGACACATGGACACATCTGCTCTGCGAATGCCCGTTCTATGGGGGTGTCCGCTCTTTGGCGGATGTTGGTATTATGCAGGTTAGTGGCGGGTTTGACGTTAGTCAAGCACTCTCCTCCAGTGATAGGGTAAAGAGGATGAATGAGTTTGCGTGCGAGGCAGTTGCGAGGCGCCGTTTGTGCATTCACGGAGGCATTAATGAATGAATGTGTGCATGTGGGATGAATTGGGGGGAATATGAATCGTGATGGTTGATTGAATGTATGTACGGGAGGGACTTAGCGTTCTCCCTAATGAGTTACAGGTCCCGCGTATCATGGGGCGAAAACTGGTAGTGTCCTTGGGCACGAAGCCTGACCAGGGGCTATCTGGTACCACAGGCGCTTTGAGGTTAAAGCGGGCCGGTCTCAACGACCCCGCCTCAGGCGTTGATCTTTTGATTATATGTGAGCTGGTCGTCATTGGGCGATTTGGCGAAATGTCAACTATTAATGCCACGCTTGTGGAAGAGGAAGGAATAGGCCTCGACTCTGGACGGTGAGGAGGGTATGTCCATGATGCATACTCTAAGACCGTAAGATCTCGCATGCCGACTGCGTACTATTCCGTCCAGCTGTTGCCTTGAATTTTTGTGGGCCACCAACCCGTAACTGTTTGGAGCTCAAATTGGTTGTACATACATGTGTGTACCGCGTTCGACCGGAAACGTTTTTATGTCTGGTACCACGGGAGTCAGGAGCCCGCGGACAGTTATCTGCCCTGGCTACGGTTGCGGACCTTCGGGGAGATTCGCGGTGGCTGTGGCTTACTACCCAAATGCGAGAGAGCATGTAGCTCGGCGTGGAGTTTCCTTTTTCCAACCGGTGGCCGTGATACCTAGATCGGCAGAGGTCTTAGTAATGCCTTGGCCCCGACCAAGAGGGATCTACCAACCCAAACAGTTGGCCTTTATTTAGTACTTTGTAGTATGCACACATATTGAATATCCACTGCACCAAAAGTACTTAAATGGTACACACTATAACACTTTGCTGTAGCGTATACAATCTCCTGGTCATAAACCCAAGTGGTCAAATATGAACCGATCGCTATGCATACAGAAAGCGCTAGCATCGGCACAATTGTAATATGAACAGACCACATGTGCATATACCTCGCGCTCCCGCTTAGGAGAGCATAGCCTATATACATAAGCATATACATAGCCGTCTCTCTGCCGCCGTCTGTGGGCAGCGCAGTGACGAGACTTAGCCTTAGTTAGAATTAAAGAATAATGTAAAAAGCAGATACGTTCAAACCGTTGAAGCAGCACCATTGCTGCTTCTTAATAAATAAAGAATAAACTAAAAATTAAATCAAATCTTACTTCATGGCGACCGTGACAGAGATCTAAGTCACCCGGAATAAAATCAGGATATATAGGCAAAGGACAATTGGAAATTGAACATTACTTCATTGAAAAATTCAAATCAGAGGCAATAAAATCTGAGTGAGTGGAGATGGAGCCATGGCAATAAGAGGGGGCGTGAAAAATAAAATAAATAAAAGAATAGCGCACATTTTACAAACCAACCACAACCCCCGTGGACAACAGCCCAAAAATTACACGAAGAGCTTGATTTTCTTAAATCAAGTCTTGTACAAATAAAGCCCAAGGCTCCAGCTCACTCAGTAATCAAACAAATAAATGAAAATAAAATAACACCTCCAATTCTAAACAGATACCAAGAAAAGAAAAGGAATGTCCCAAGGATTGCCCAGGACCTTTGGAGAGTCCATTCTGCGAATACACCAGCAACAAACTTGTGCGATGACCGGCACCGGTTCCGCCTGAGCTCATAGGCCCAGGGCATCTTCAACCGAATCAACAAGTGTGAGGGGCAGGCCGCCCTTTATGCCAGAGAAGGAGCCAACCGTCGACGACCAGCTGATACAACTGGAGTATGAAGACATACCTGACTGGAGCGAAAGCATATATGAATATATATATATATATAATTTAAAAATTTGTAAAATTGAGCGGAACCTTTTCCGCCCAATTAGAAGTGTAGCCCGTAAAGCTACACAAAACGATAGGTAGAATAACCTGTAATTATATGCAAAGTAATGCAATAAGTAAATTTTCTGAAGAAAAGGATAGTTATTAGAGATCACATAAATATATTCCAAAAATGGCAATAGTTGACGTTAAGTCAGTGGACTAACGTTATTAATAAAGTAGAGCCAAACAATATTAACTTAAAATTAATAAACACTTTGCTAATAATAATTATTGTTATAATGTGCGCAAACTGTTTTTATAAATTGTATAAACTACATAAGAAATGAATAAATTGCCAATTGCTAAATTTAAAGAAAATGAAATAAAATAAAAACAAATATAAAAAAATATATATATATTTTCTCTAGAATGGCTACGCTAAAGGTGATTAAAGAAACACATGATCGGGACCCTTATTTTGAAGAAATAGTTCTGCAGTTAGTTTCAGCGAATTCAGTAGTCATATCCATAATACAATGAAATGGAATGAATTATACAAGCAAATAAATAACATAAAAGTTAACTTTGACAAATCATATAAGTCACTCACTCAAAACAGGCCAATTCAAAGAAACACTATTAAAAAACATGTGGAAGTACTAGTAAAATGCTTTAATGAAGCACGAATACTAAAAAAAGGCCAGAGGGAAAAATTAAATCAAGATCATTGGTCCCAAGTCTAATTTAATATGAATTAAACTAAAGTTCAATTTAGATATATCAGTACCGACTATACTTAACACTTCTCTAACAGTTGAAACTGGTGATGAACCAGAATCAACAGAACAAACTGACAACCAAATTGTAGTATGTGCATATATCGTGGGTACAAACACTGACCATATAACCCATAGATCGGACATTTCATACAAGCGTTTTTGACACAAAATTTTCTTGCGAGGCGTCCCAGCAGAGGCTCGGCGTCGTTACGAGACGTCCCAGCAGAGGCTGAGCGTCGTTACGAAGTGTCTCAGCAGAGCCGAAGGCTGCCGAACGTTTTCGCTTAGCAGCAATCATTCTCATTCGGTCTGCTGCCGAGAGCACATGAAATGCGCAGGAATATATGTCTTTCAAGATCGTTAACAACAACAACATATGAGCGTGAAAGCATAATAGAGACCGCATATCGCTAGCTTCTCGCACTCCTGTCATTAATGTTGTTAGCAATCCACCCCCGTTTCGTTTGCTTGCCACTGTCATTCATGATGTTCTTGATCTTTGTTTTGAGCTCGTGTGTATGCGTAGTTCGCTGTCCAGACAGGCAATAGAAAAATACATGCATAGCTTCTTGTGCGTATTCATATGTTTATGTGTATGCGTGATTTTCGTTTGGAAGTCTTTCTGAACTCTGAAATCTTATTTCTGGCTTGCCAGAGAATTTTCGTTCAAGCGGGGGTAGCTTGAAAAGTTCTTCATTCGCAATGAAATAATATGTGTATATGTGTTTTATGGAATTTTTATAAATATTTTTTTTGGTGATTTATGCATAGGAAGAGCTATAAATTATTTTGCATGTTCATTAAAAATTATAATAAATATTTAGAAAATTAATTTCTAAAATTTAATATTAAATAATTATTTTTGGTGGACATTTTCTGTATATTAAATAAATTGATAATACTATCACCCATCCAATAATAATAATGAAGCTATAAAATAGTAATTCAATTTGAATGACATTTGAAATTATAGTTGCGAATGAATAACTTTCAAGCTACCCCCGCTTGAATGAAAATAATTGAATATAACAATTTAAATGTCAGTAATATATCCAATATTACAGGTATTGGGCAGGGGTCCATACAGTCTATAGGAACAGTCGATCTGGACATACGCATTCAGGATGTTCTAGTGCCCCATGAGTTTCATGTAATACCTGAGAATTTTCCGATACCATGCGATGGCATAATCGGTTTAGATTTCATTAAAAAATATAATTGCATATTAGAATTTCAAAGTAATCAAGACTGGTTCATAATAAGACCCAATAACTTCAATAGACACATAAATATTCCAATTTTATATAACTTAGATTCCAACATATTATTATTGCCAGCTAGATGCGAAGTAATTAGACAAGTAAAATTACTCACCAGCGAAAAAACGGTTGTAGTACCAAATCAGGAGCTACAGCCGGGTATAATAATAGCAAGCACAATAGTAGATAGCGAAAACGCATTGATTCGCATCATAAATACAAATACTAAAGACGCCATAATAGAAGGCGCGAAGATCAAATCTTCAAATGTGAATCAATGAAAGACTACGACATATGTGAAACACCATTAGAAAATAAAAATAGAACCAAAGAAATATTTAAACAACTGAGATTTCCAAATCAGTTTAATACAGTACTAACCAATTTATGCACAGAATTTAGCGATATTTTTGGTTCAGAAACAGAACCAATATCAGCTAACAACTTTTACAAACAAAAACTCAGATTTGGAGATAAAACACCGGTCTACATAAAAAACCAGAAATCGCTAGACAAGTCAAAAAATTAATAGATGATGGTTCCAAAGAAACCACTGCCGAATTCAACGGAAAAAAGATGGCGATTAGCAGTAGACTATCGTTTCCACTTCCAAGAATAGAAGATATTCTTGATCAATTAGGAAGAGCAAAATATTTCTCATGTCTCGACCTAATGTCTGGATTCCACCAGATAGAATTAGAGAAAAAGTATAGAGATATAACATCATTTTCAACAGCCAATGGCTCATATCGCTTCACGCGACTACCATACGGACTGAAAGTAGCGCCAAACTCTTTCCAACGTATAATGACACTTTCATTTGCTGGTCTTAAACCATCGCAAACATTTCTATACATGGATGATTTAGTAGTAATAGGTTGTTCAGAAAAACATATGCTCAAAAATTTAACAAATGTATTCGAGCTATGTAGACAACATAATCTGAAACTACATCCTGGGAAATGTTTTTTCTTTTTGAAAGAATGCAACAGCATTTGATATAGTAATAATAGATACAATTGCACCACTTCCACGATCGGAAGAAGGCAATGAGTATGCTATTACAATCATATGCGATTTGACTAAATTTTTGGTCACCATACCCGTACCAAATAAAAATTGAAAAACAATTGCTAAGGCGATATTTCAAGATTTTATATTAAAGTACGGTCCGATGAAGACGTTCATCACAGACCAAGGTACCGAATATAAAAATCAACTGATAAATAACCTGTGCAAATACATGAATGTTAAAAACATAACATCAACAGCACACCATCACCAGACCTTAGGGACTATAGAGCGCAGTCACCGAACTTTCAATGAATATGTACGTTCATACATATCGGTCGACAAAACCGACTGGGATACTTGGATTCAATATTTTACATATTGTTTCAACACTACACCATCGATAGCGCATAATTATTGTCCATTCGAATTAGTATTTGGAAGATTACCAAAACAATTCATAGATTTCAACAAGTTAGAAAAAATAGAACCAATTTATAATGTAGATGATTACGCTAGAGAAGTAAGATTTAGATTAGAGATAGCATATAAAAGAGCTAGACTTATGTTAGAAAAGGCAAAGGCCGAAAGAAAGTTAGAATATGACAAAAATTCTAAAGATCTAGAACTACAAGTAGAAGATAAGGTATTTTTAAAAAACGAAACAGGTCATAAGTTAGACAATTGATACGAAGGACCTTATGACGTATTAGATGTAGGATTAAATGATAACATAACAATTAAAGTGAAAAATAAGAAACAACAGGCAGTGCATAAAGATAGACTAAAAAAACAAAAATAAAATTAAAAAAAAATATATATATATATATATAAGTATATAAGTTAACCAGAGTCAACATTCTCCAGAATGTTGACACAATTCACACCGGTCAAAACCGCTGAATTAGAATTTGACCGGAAGTTGTTGCAGTCAGCAGACATTGCAAGTAATTGGAGTCAACGTTCCCCAAAATGTTGACCCAATTCACACCGATCAAAATCGATGTATCAGAGTTTGATCGGATGTCGTTACTGACCCAATTGCAACACCAGTCAAAATCGCCAAATTCGCATTTGACCGGATGTCACTGCATAGCCGGCAGACGCTGCATGTACCGAGCGGCCGCTATGAAAATAATTAAATAAATAGCTTGTAGGTTTCATTGTATTCTTCAGTTTAAGATCAATAAAGAAACAGCCAAGTGCTGATCACTAATAACTCCGACAATAAGTCGTTAAAATTATTAATAATAATCAATAAATCCTTCCCTGATCTCCTGACTAAACAGTAGGACGATCAGGAAGTAATAAATTAATTAATTGGCGCCCAACTAGTGGTAGTTTCGAATTACCCACGAACGTTTTGAACGCGAACATCGTAAACCGCGGAAGCTATTCAGACAAGCAGACCCACGCCGCGGATTAACCCATTGACTGCTGCGCGGGAAAAGCCTAGGTCCTTAATTAATTAGGACAATTGGAACTTAAACAAGCATGTAAGTGGCATTTTTTTTGGCGGAAACCTAATTCAAATCTGAGAAAAATCAGCGCTTGACGCATACCTTGCAAGTCGCCCCAAGAATTTTATTTATGTTACATAAGTGCTCAATCACGGGTCTTCGTTTTTTTTATATTTATTGTAAGTTGTGTGTATCGGTCCATGAGCTCTCCGTTTTTTCACTATAGAACGCCTCCTCCGCATCATTCGAGTGATTCAGAGTCGGATCCGAATAGTCTTGTTAGGGTTCTCAGAAACAGAATTGTCAGGCACAGGTCCGCTCGCTCAGCTCCTTCCTTAAATATGGACCCAGAGCAACTCAAGTTAATGGTGGAAGCGGCGATTGCCAATGCGCTTGCTGAGCAAGCAGCTGTTAACCAGCGCGAACAGCAAGCCCTGCTGGAGAAAATTAATTAGCTATCCACACAAGTAGCAGCAGCTAACGTTGCAGCTCCAGTCGCGGTGTCTTATACCCCGATAGACATTAGGAATGACACCTTTTGCGACGAGCCCTTGGACGCGGTAAAATGTTTGTCCGATTTCATGGGGGCACAGGAGGCATACGTCTCTTGGAGACAGGCATTAGTCGCTGCCTACCGCATCTTTAAACCTTATGATGGCAGTTCTCGTCATTATCAAGCAGTACTCATAATTAGGAGTAAGGTCAAAGGTCCAGCCGATTCATTGCTATCCTCATTTGGAACGGTACTGAGCTTTGACGCCATTATCAGTCGCCTTGATTTTACATATAGCGACAAGAGACCGATCTATGTCATAGAGCAGGAGCTAGGCATATTGAGGCAGGGGGGTCTATCTCTTCCTTAGTACTACGACGAAGTAGAAAAGAAACTCACATTACTGACGAATAAATGTGTTACGAGCCTATATTGGCAAAAGGCCTATGTGAGAAGTTTAGGGAAGACGCTCTGCGTGTGTTCATTTCGGGTCTCAAGCGTAATCTCACAGATGTACTCTTTGCAGCAAAGCCCAAAGATTTGCCAACGGCTTTAGCCCTCGCACAAGAGCTCACAGCTAATCACGAAAGAGCCACGTTCGCGGCTAATTTTGCGAGAAGCCTAGAAGATAAAGAGCGCAAGCCGTTTTCCAAAGGGCAGGGTCGCCAGCAAGAGATTAAATCTCAGCGGCCTGACTCGCAGGCATTCGGTGCTAAGAACCCCCAATTCAACAGGCGGAATAAGTCGAGGGATCAGTCTGATCAGTATAGAGCTAAGCATACGAATGGTAAAGGCGCGCTAGAAAGCATAAAGATCGAATCGTCCTCTTCAAGGGTAGTACAGCCTAGCCGAACTTCAGCGGATACGTCTAGCCGCTCTGGTAGTCGCAAGGGGCAACAGGGACTGAATCACTGAAGCACAAGGCAC
The DNA here is from genome assembly GCA_018150725.1 of Drosophila quadrilineata. Lineage (NCBI taxonomy): Eukaryota > Metazoa > Arthropoda > Insecta > Diptera > Drosophilidae > Drosophila > Drosophila quadrilineata. Next base: position 98,919 of record JAECWN010000402.1, read on the forward strand.
GACAAAAGAATCAGACACCTATGCTGATACTGCTTCGAGCGCAGAAGCACAGGTTGATGATGAAATGACCACTGGATACGATTCCGACGAAATAAATTTTTTAGGGGGAGGTCCCTGTTCCCCGTCATCAGACGAAGAGTAGCGGGGACTAAAATGAAATTCCTTATAGACACTGGCGCGTCGAAGAATTTTATCCGACCACACAAGGGGTTAAAAGGCGTCCGCTCTGTTGAGTTCCCCTTTACAATACATTCCATCCATGGAACTACTAAAATAACAAAGAAATGTTTCGTCTCATTGTTTAGTATAAAGGCTACCTTTTTTCTACTACCAGATCTGTCGACGTTCGATGGTATCATAGGGCATGATTTGTTGATGGAGGCAGGAGCTTCACTTTTCTTAGCCTCGGGTCGACTCAAGTGGGGTATGGAGGATGAGCAAATTTCTTTTCACACCAGTACCAACGTTAACTACACTAATGTAGATCACTCGGAAACACCCCTATTCGTGAGAAAAGCCTTCCTCAAAGTATTGGAGAATAGGAAACGGGCCTTCGCAGACCCTAACGAGGCCTTGCCCTACAATACCTCGGTAGTAGCTACCATAAGGACGGTCGATGAACAAACCGGCCATGCCAAGCTTTACCCATACCAAATGGGGGTGGCGGATTTCGTGAACAAAGAAATTCAAAATCTGCTAAAAGATGGCATAATTCAAAAATCAGTCTCACCCTACAACAACCCCATTTGGGTGGTAGATAAAAAGGGCACGGATGAAGCCGGCAACCGAAACAGGAGGTTAGTAATGGACTTTCGAAAACTTAACGAAAAGACCATTCCTGATAAATACCCCATACCAAATATATCAATTATATTGGGAAACTTAGAAAAGGGTAAGTTTTTCTTAACACTGGACCTTAAGTCCGGCTATCACCAGATTATACTCGCTGAGCGTGATCGTGAGAAGACTGCCTTTTCAGTAAATGGGGGAAAATACGAATTTCGAAGACTCCCTTTGGTCTGAAAAATGCGGCTAGCATATTTCAAAGGACCATCGACGACATATTACGTGAACAGATAGGTAAATTCTGCTACGTGTATGTCGACGATGTGATCATCTTCTCAGAAAATGAGGAAATGCATGTCAAGCACGATGATTGGGTTCTTAAGTCCCTCCTTGATGCAAATATGAGAGTCTCAGTGGGGAAGTCTCGCCTTTTCAGGAAAAGCGTGAATTTCCTGGGATTCGTCGTCACCTCCAACGGTACAACAACGGACCCAGAGAAGATAAAGGCGATTCAGGAGTTTCCTGAACCAAAGACGGTGTTTGAAGTTAGATCGTTCTTGGGAGTGGCCAGCTATTATAGATGCTTTATTAAGGATTTTGCAGCTATAGCCAAGCCCATTTCTAACATCCTAAAAGCAACACGTTTGAAAAGCTACGAAATATATTGACTTCTGAGGATGTCATGTTGCGTTACCCTGACTTCACGAAGCCATTTGATCTAACGACAGACGCTTCGGGTTACGGCATTGGCGCTGTTCTTTCACAGGAATGGCGGCCCATCACAGTGATTTCGAGGACGTTAAAAAGTCCCGGGGTCAATTATGCCACAAATGAAAGGGAACTTCTGGCTATTGTGTGGGCCCTGGGCAAGTTACGTCATTATTTATATGGTGTGAAAGACCTGAATATCTTCACAGACCATCAACCCCTGGCGTTCGCGGTATCTGAATCCAACCCGAACGCCAAGATTAAACGATGGAAAGCACGCATTGATGAAGCCAATGCGAGAATCTTCTACAAACCAGGTAAAGAAAATCTAGTTGCTGACGCCTTGTCAAGGCAACAGCTTAACACAATGAGCCATCACGACAACGAGTCATGGGCGGCAACGACGCATAGTGAGCTTTCCCTCACTTACACCATAGAATCCACTGAGAAGCCGTTGAATTGCTATCAGAATCAAATAGTTCTTGAGGAAGCACGCTTCGCACTAAAACGCTCTTTCATTATTTTTCAAAACAAAAGGAGACACTCCTTAAGCTATGTATGTAAAGAATCACTGCTCGACGATTTATGTGAGGTAATCAAACCAAACGCAGTAAATGCCATTTTTGGCGATTTACATACTCTTGCACTTGTGCAAGATGAGTTGGTCCGGAGATTCCCTGCGACCAAGTTTTGGCACTGTAAGAAAATGGTGACAGATATTTTCGGTATCAGTGAAAGAAGAGAGATTCTTACTGCAGAACACTCAAGGGCTCATAGGGCGGCCCAGGAATATGTTAAGCAAGTCTTGACAGAATATTATTTTCCAAAAATGGCTAAGTTGGCCAACGAAATCGTATAAAACTGTAAAGTATGTGCTAAGGGTAAATACGACAGACACCCTAAAAAACAAGAACTTGGCGAAACAACAGTTCCTTCACAGGTAGGAGAAATGTTGCACATTGACATTTTCTCTACCGACAAGAAATACTTCCTCACTTGTATAGACAAGTTTTCCAAATTTGCTGTGGTCCAGCCCATTGCCTCTAGAACTATTGAGGATTTAAAACCAGCGTTGCTTCAGCTTATGAATTTTTTTCCCAAGCCTAAAACTATTTACTGTGACAATGAACCGTCATTGAATTCGCAGACAATAACAACAATGTTGAGCAATAGCTTTGGGGTCACAATCGCAAATGCACCTCCCTTACACAGTGTGTCCAATGGGCAGGTGGAACGCTTTAACAGCACATTACTAGAGCTTGCTAGATGTTTAAAAATTGACAGAGGAATAAGTGACACGGTGGAAGTCATTTTATTAGCGGCAACAGAATACAATAAGTCAATCCATTCGGTTTTTAAGAGAAGGCCAGTTGACGTTGCTCAAGCACACTCAGACGAACCGCAAGTAGAAATAGGAAACAGGATTAGGGACGCTCAGGCTGCGGTCAGAACCAGAGAAAATGCATCGCGGCAGAACAGAGTCTTCGAGGTTGGAGAAAAGGTTTTAGTAAAAAACAATCGAAGGCTTGGTAATAAACTCACACCCTTGTGTCAGGAAAAATCTGTGGAAGCGGACCTGGGAACCTCGGTTCTTATTAAAGGGAGAGTAGTCCACAAGGACAACATCAAATAACGAGGACAATCGCCTTTCTTAGGCAATTTACCATAGATTCATAAAAGTACTTTATTAATTTTTTATTTTTAACAAACATTAGGTTATTCTTGGTGGTGGGTTACTCCTTGTCGAACTTATTAATAGCTGAACCCCACAGGTTCGGAGCCGTATTCCTCTTCTTGTTATCCCTGACATCGGCACACATTACCGATTACTCGAATGCCAAGTACATTCCCATCATAGATGGTAGAATCTTAGTATGGGAAGAGTTCGCCTATGTTAAACATTCGGCGAATCTTTCGGAGTACATGCGCGTCGTTGAGGAAACAACCAACCTTGTCAATTCCAACGACATATTCCCACAATCTCATATGAGGAAACTCCTGAGCGTGGACACGGTTCATCTCCAAGACCTTTTAGAGGCTTTGGGAGCACACCATAGAAACGCCAGGAGCTTGGACTTCCTGGGTTCTTTATTAAGGTAGTAGCGGGCACACCCGATGCTAGCGATCTGGAGAAAACTAGGTTCACCGAGCAACAATTAATAAATTCAAGCAATAGGCAGATAGAAATAAATACTAGAGTTCAAGACCAGATAAACCAACTAACTCATACAGTAAATCAAATTCTTAAAGTTGCCAAAAGTTCACAAATCGACACCGGCCATTTGTATGAAACGCTTTTGGCTAGGAATAGAATGTTAATGATGGAACTACAAAATCTAATGCTTGCCATAACGCTTGCAAAAGCCAACATTGTTAGCCCAAATATTTTGGATCACTCAGATTTGAAATTGGTTTGGCTAGAAGAACCCACCAACACCCCCATTGGGGATCTCATGTCTGTTTCGTCCGTAAAAACTTTGCAATCCACTAACATGATCTATTTTATAATTAAGTTTCCAATAGTTATGTTAGATTGTAAGAAGGTCATCATTTTCCCTGTCATCCATAAGAATTATGTATTACGTCTAATGGAAAATACAATGGACAACATCATAGCCGAGTGCCGCGAAAAAACCTACGCTCTCAAAGAATGCCGCATTTCCCCCGGTGCCACATTCTGCCGCCTAGCCCAGGGAAGCACATGCGCCACCGAACTCCATGCGGGAGGAACTGCGCATTGCGAGATACAACCAAGTAATTTTGGAGTAATCACCGAAGTGGACGACGGGATTCTAATTATTAACAACAGTCCGGCTGAAGTCCAGGTGGATAGCGGTATCAAGGTCTGGGTACACGGTACTCAGCTCGTTACCTTCAATAAGCGAGCAATGGTCAATGGGACGCACTTCATCTCCCCAACTAAACATCACCGCCAGCCAAGATGTTCTAAGCCTCCCGTACCTTCATCGCTTGAATGAGCGCAATTTAGAAGAGATACAACAGTTCAAAGAGCCAGCCGAGACTGATCGCATGTGGCGTATGGCATTTGTTATAATAGCCATCTGTAGCGCACTCATCTGCATTGGCCTCGCCTATCGACGAATTACCATGACAAAAAGGAATGCCAAACTGATGGTTGCCGAAATTGGAACGGCCGGGGACGGCCTAAAGTCGGAGTGGGGGGTAGTTAACCAGAGTCAACATTCTCCAGAATGTTGACACAATTCACACCGGTCAAAACCGCTGAATTAGAATTTGACCGGAAGTTGTTGCAGTCAGCAGACATTGCAAGTAATTGGAGTCAACGTTCCCCAAAATGTTGACCCAATTCACACCGATCAAAATCGATGTATCAGAGTTTGATCGGATGTCGTTACTGACCCAATTGCAACACCAGTCAAAATCGCCAAATTGGCATTTGACCGGATGTCACTGCATAGCCGGCAGACGCTGCATATACCGAGCGGCCGCTATGAAAATAATTAAATAAATAGCTTGTAGGTTTCATTGTATTCTTCAGTTTAAGATCAATAAAGAAACAGCCAAGTGCTGATCACTAATAACTCCGACAATAAGTCGTTAAAATTATTAATAATAATCAATAAATCCTTCCCTGATCTCCTGACTAAACAGTAAGACGATCAGGAAGTAATAAATTAATTAATTTATATATAGATATATAAATATATATATATATATAATAAAGACAAAATTATATAGAAATTTTATTAATTTAAAAAAAAAAAAAAAAAATAATAAATAATTTTTATTTACTTTATTCATTAAAACTCAATACTATAAATAATTTTAATTCATTAATATTAAAAACACACATATATATATTATTAAGATACATTTCAAAAATAGTACATGAAAATAACTTCATTTAATTACGTTATTTTTTTAAAGATGGGAGGTGTAGTATGTGCATATATCGTGGGTACAAAGTACCAATAATTAACCAGCAACACTGTTGCATTATATAAATAAACTCAAGTGGACGTGAAATACGATCACCCACTAGCCAAGACAGCATTCACGCTAAGTCAGCATTCCCACGCTGACCGCGTGCAATACATATATATGCACATGTCGAAGAGTCATTTCCAGACTCAGACTTCTCCAACGGTCTTTCAGCGAAACGTTTTCTTGTCAGTCCCTTCTTAATTCCCTTTTCACTCACCAATACACACTCACAATGTGGTGAACTATGACAAACACTATTTGTCTCACTCATGCACACGCCCAGACTACGTTGGCAGAATTAGGTACCTACCTCGCATGAAAGAACAAAGAAACAATACGGTATAAGTAACGGTATATGATCGTTACAGTTTGAATACTCACAATATACTGCGTCACAACCTCCGACGCACAAACGAGGGGAGAAAGAATAAGACACAAACAAGTGCGTAATAGCAAGTAATCGTTATAATTTCAAAATTCAAAATAATTCTTCGACACGGCCTTCCTGACTCTCCTCACGTCCTCGTGAGTTTACAATAAAAATGGTTTTACAAAATTCATTTTCTTGTACAAATCAAAATTCAGGCGAGTTTCGCACAATACGAACTTTTCTCAATAAATATAAATCAAAAACAAAATCATTACAAAGTTATTTTCATATTCTTCTCACTTTTCTCATTTTCATACAACTTTTGCCATGAGATCCGGATTACCACCAACTTATACAATCAAAAATCATTCAGCCTTCTACTTCATAAGGCGATCATATTATTCATTCTTTTACAAAATCATGCCAATCATTAGCACACAGTCATCCACGGGATATACCGGCCAATTAGACAACAAGTTAATTCGGCACACAGCTTATATCCAGACAAACCGGCCGTCACATACAGCTCGCAGCTTAGTCCATAAGCCGGCCAAACTTCAGATCACTGATCATTTCCGAAATTTCAGCCTTACTGCAAAAGATGGCGAACCACATAACTCGGGCACCCATCCGTACAGAAAGTCGAGAAACAAGGAACTGATTCGAGCATCTACAATTTCTTTATATCATTTCACAATCACAGCCCTCACCGGCTTAATACATATCATTGCATTACTTTATTCCGATCCATAATCACAGCACTCACTGGCTTGATCTATGGCATACACACATCTTTATTCCAATCCATAATCACAGCACTCACTGGCTTGATCTATGGCATACACATATCTTTATTCATCTTCACCACTACTTTCATTCGTGATGGCATCATCAACTTCTTCATTATCCGATTCTGTGGTAATCCCCTTCTCAGGCATACGTCTCAAAAATTCGTGAGAATACTTATAAATTCTATTATTATTTAATGCTTTAAGTGTATACCTATCTCCTTCTAATACTTCGGTCACCAAAAACGGACCTCTAAACTTTGGATCTAGTTTGGTCTGATGACGCTCTTCGTTTTTAAACAAAACATAGTCATTAACTTTATATCTTTTAACGGCACATTTATTTTTATCGAATCTAGCCTTATCATATTGAGCATTCTTTTCCATATTTCGCTTTGCCATTTGTCTAATTTTATCAACATCAACATCATTCTCGTTATCAACAATAGGTGTAAGACCAAAAGGTCTGGCCTGTTTGCCTATAAGCATTTCTAATGGGCTAACCTTAGTCACTCGATTGGGCGTACAATTTAGAGCCAGTTGGATTTCACACAAAGAGTCTTGCCATGACCCGTGACCCGTTTCAACCGCGGTAAGCATGGACTTCAGAGTACTCATAACTCGTTCTACTTGGCCATTGGCCCGGCTAGCACCCGTAGCAATCAAATGCAAATCGATCTTTTGTACGGAACAAAAATCACGGAATGCCGTACTGGAGAAACTACGTCCCTGATCAGTGATCACACGGGAAGGAACGCAAAATAATGAGATTAGTGATCTTAGGGCCTTGATACAACTCTCTGTATCCAGCCTCACGGTGTGGGACAAAGAGACAAACTTTGTGAAGGCATCTATGGACACAATTATATATTCCTTTTGGTCATTTTTACCGCTAAGCTTCCCCGTGATATCAATATGGACTGTATGCCAAGGGAATGTCTTTGGCTTTGGGGGGCTTTGATAATCTACATGTGATACAGTTCTCAACGAATTTGCGAACATACTTAGACATCTTGTCGAACCAGTAATACTCGTACATCTTCTCAAGGGTCTTCTCCCAACCAAGGTGCATTATAGACTCGTGCACATTATTCACGGCTGACCACCTAAACGACTTTGGAATGATGGGGAGACAACGTGTTTTCCCATTTCTTTGAATTTTCCTATACAAGGTCCCCGCTCTCAATTCATATGTTTTGGCTAACTCCTCAGGTAGTTCATCATTACGCAGCTTAGAAATGATAGACGACGTTTCCTCGTCTCGTTGCTGTTCAGCTAACAACCAGTTGTTTGTAATTTCCGTCAAACTTATATGTTTCTCCACTATACCTTTAGATTTTATACGATCTGTTGGCATGTGATTACGGGATAGAAAATCTACATGACCCATACGCTGACCTGGTCTATACTGAATATCAAACTCGAAAGACTGCATATATGACCACCACCTATGGACTCTTGGAGTTAATTCTGCCTTAGTGCGTGACGCCTTGAGCGAATTACAATCAGTGAAAACAACGAAATGCCGACCGTGAAAATAGTGACGGAAATGCTTAATAGAGTAATAGACTGCCAGCGTTTCCAGCTCATATGAATGGTAACGCGATTCAGCTGGCGACGTCAGTTTACTAAAGTATTCGATAACCCGTGGCTTGTGTTCGATTTTGTGGAGCAAAATAGCACCATAACCATCAGCACTTGCATCTGTATGAAGCTCAATGGGGAATTGTGGATCAAAGATAGTGGGCACAGGTTCACTAGTCAGAATAGAAATCACTTTTTGTCGTATTTGCTCATGTTTCAATTCCCATAAAAATGACACGTGCTTTGAAATCAAAGCATAAAGAGGTTTCAGCAATAGTGAAAACCTAGGTACGAACTGACGGAAATACGAGGCTAGTCCAATAAATTGTCTCAGTTGAGTTATAGATTGCGGTGGAGGTAAATCTATGAGGGCCTGTATTTTCCTAGGGTTCGGGCGAATCTCACCCGCACTAACTTCGAAACCCAAATACTCCACACAGGTTTTCAGGAAGGAACATTTCTTGATGTTAAAAGAAAATCCTGCTTCAACAAGTGTTTGCAAGGTAACTTGTAGTCTATCAAAGGCTTCCTCCTTTGATCGTGCGATTATCATTACATCATCCATGTAAACAATAACGTATGTGTAAATCAGATCACCTAGGGCTCGATTTATGGCTCTTTGGAATACAGAAGGCGCATTCTTAAGCCCGAATGGCATGGCTAAATATTCGTACTGCCCCTCCGGAGTTACGAACGCTGTCCGTTCAATGGAGTTTGGATGTATTGGGATCTGGTGAAAACCACTCGCCATATCGATGCACGTGAAAAACCTAGCACCACTCAACCTAGCTATCTGGTCAGATATAAGTGGCAAGGGATACTTGTCAGCGACAGTATTAGCATTAAGTTTCCGATAATCAACACACAGACGGTCTGTACCATTTTTCTTACGGACAAGTAACATCGGGCTTGCGAAAGGAGAAGAACTGGGTCTTATTATGTTGGCGTCTAACAACACTTGAATGGATTGCCTTACATTTTCCTTTTCTTCCGAACTCAATCGGTAAGGGCGCCTTTGAACCGTTTTATTTTGATCAATCAAGCGAATTTCTAGCTGTCCCGTAGTCACACGACGCTGCGGGATACCGTCAATAAACGAATTCGAGTACCCCCTCAATATTGATAACAGTTCATCTTTATCTTGTCCATGCAAATCGGTATCTATATCAACAAGGTCAAGGGTGCATTCGGAAGATACAACAGATAATATAGACTTTTCGTTAAACATAGTGAACGCATTTGACGTTATAGTCACACCGATACCCTGGCTCAAAATCTCTCGACCAATCAGAGCGTCATATTTGATATGACTATCTAAAACCACGTGAAATAATATTTCAATATAACGCTCACATATCAAAGCATTAGCCAATATCTGCAAAGTGCTACAAACGGAGCTACCACCTATGCCCCTTAACGTAACTACATTAGTAATTCTATTCCCAGCTAGTCGCCGGGACAACGTCTCCCTGATGAGTGAGCACTCGGCTCCGGAGTCAAAGTAAAATTGGAACGACTCACCAAATTGCTGCATCGTCCCCAAGGGCTCTAGTATAAAACACACGTTTACATCTTTGACGATATCGTTCTTAGTCGGCCGTCGCTCCTGACGGTCCGGGCACACCGTAGATACATGTCCTGCTTTCCCACATTTGTAGCAGGTGGCGGATGATCGGTCTCTTGCTCCAGTATATCCAGTCTGTTGATTACGAAACTGCTGTCGCTGATTGATCTCTTTGTTGGAGCGACATTCTGCCCTTTTGTGACCAAGTTTGCCACAGTTGTGACACCTAATGTGAGGCGTCGTCCTAACTCTCTTTCCATGTTGTGCTGGTGAGTTCTCACCCGGATGCTGGCTTTGTCTGGCATCAAACGAGAAAGCTTTGAGTTCTTGATGCAGCTCGACTCGGGTCTTTATATCTGTGGTGAAGACCAAACGACGCAATCGTTTATCTATCCTTGCTACGTGTGCCAACGCAACGGATACTGCAATCTGCTCGACACTGAGTGACTTCCAGCGGGCCATAAGTGAAGTTACCATTCTACTTCCAAGCAGCGACAAACACTCTCCTTCCTTAGGGCGTGCATTTAACAAATTCATTACAGCTGCGGCCACAGTCTCTGATCCAGAAAAGAATTGTAAAAACAGTTCTTGGAACTGCTCCCACGAAATACCAGGGAAACAAGTCTGCGAAAGCCAATGTAAGCGAGCTGCCCACAAGCGGGTTTTCCGACAGAATGTAGTCAACAGTTGAACACCATGACAGGGCGTCCGATCCTTCACAATCAGAATTAAACTTTGGTAGCACAATAACTTTTGCATCTTTTGGTTTATTTTGTGAACACTGCACTTGTTTCATTAGTTTGGCAAGGTTGCGATTTTGTGACTGCACTATTGCTAAAAGATTTGCGTCGTTGGCTGGAGACGGAGGTGATCCCACTTCTGATGTCGAAGAGTCATTTCCAGACTCAGACTTCTCCAACGGTCTTTCAGCGAATTTCGCTTGAATTTCATACCGTGCATTATTTATTTCGTATTATTAACGCCACTCTAACATCTTAGTGGTTCAACAATGATAATGGACTAACCACATCATAAAATAGAATCAAAAGAATTTGCAGAAATAGGCCCTAAAATAGAAGAGGAAGATTTGAATAATCTCACTGTTCCAGCAGTATTAATACCAGATCTAGATAGTTCTAAAGATTCTGATGATAGTTCAAGCATAATAGTAAATAGTACAAGCAACGATATTACAATGGCACAATCTAATATTGATTTTATCAATACAGCATCCAAGCTTATACCAGTTTTCGATGGTAAAGCTGAAAATTTACAAATAATAGAATCAATAAAAGGCGAATACGAACAATTAGCAATTTCCATAATAAAAACAAAGCTAAAAGGTGTCGCCAGAAATCTAATAGGAAATGAGACGACAATTTCTGAGGTGATTTCCAAATTAAAAAGCAACGTCAAAGGCGAAAATGTAGAAGTAGTATTGTCAGCAAAACTAATGAACCTACAGCAACGCAATAAAACTGCTATCCAGTATACACAAGAGGTTGAGCAGATGACAAAAGCTTTAGAAGGTGCATATTTGACAGATGGACTACCTTTCGAGTTAGCCAGAAGTTATTCCACTCAGCAGGCAGTCAAAGCAATGACTATTTTTATTTTTTTTTATTTATTTATTTATTTTATTTATTTATTTATTTAATGTCAACTATACACAGTCGACAGAATTTTAAAATTAAATGTAAAATTAAAATTAAATTGAAAAATGATTAAATTATATATATTAAATATTTAAAATATAAAATTAGAATTAAATTAAAGGAAAATATGAAATAAAAATAATAAATAAATTGTTCTGGGGTGAGTAAATGTAAATTGATTCAACATTTGTTGCTAGGATTGGGGAAACCCAGGAAAACCCAATCAAATCAATGACCACCACCAGAGATTAATTGATTAATGTGTGCGTAAATGTTCTAAGATTAAGGCTTTATTGGTGGAAATAGAGGACTCTAATCTAATAACCCCGTAAAGTCTGTTAAACTCAGAACAAAGTACTCTAAAAGGTTCATGCATAAGGTAATTAGTATGGCAAGTGCTAATTGTTAATAAGGAGTAGAAACGGGTTGATCTAATAGGAAGTGAAAAGTTTAATTTGTTAAGTAAGAAAGGAGAGTCAATATCACCATTGATAAGTTTAAGAATGAAAGTAACACCCAGCATAGTGCGACGGTGTGAAAGGGAAGGAAGATTAATTAATAGTAATCTACTAGGATATGGCGGAAGGTTAAGTTGTGGTGACCAGTTTAAGTTTCTTAGTGCGAAAATTAGAAACTTCTTTTGCACCGATTCGATTTTGTCTTTATAAATCTGATACTGTGGAGACCACAAACAGGACCCATACTCGAGGATGGGACGTACCAGAGAGACATAAAGCTGTTTAGTCGTATAAGGGTCATTGAATTCCTTAGACCAACGCTTAATGAAACCTAAGACCTTCATGGCTTTATTTACCATGAACTCAATGTGATCGTTGAAAGAGAGTTTACGATCAAGTAAGATGCCTAGGTCATTAATTTGAGATATATTCTCGAGAAGATGGCCGTCTAACAAGTATTGAACATGCACAGGTTGTGTTCTGCAAAAAATCATGGCTTTGCACTTTGAGCAATTGAGGGCAATAAGATTGGTTTTACACCATGAATTGAAAATGTTAAGATCAGCTTGCAACAAAGAAGCAGAAATAGGATCCTTATAAGAGAGGCATAATTTAACATCATCTGCATACATCAAAACAGCACTATTCTTAATAATAGACGGAAGGTCATTAATAAATAAATTGAAAAGCAATGGTCCGAGGTGGCTACCTTGGGGCACTCCTGAATAAACAAAGATGTGCTTCGAGAGGGCAGAATTGAACATTACTCTCTGAGTTCTATTTTTAAGATAATTGGAAATCCAGTTCATAAGAATATGAGGAAAACCAAGAAGAGACAACTTGTGCATTAGGAGAGTGTGGTTTACAGAATCAAATGCTTTACTGAAATCAGTGTAGATAACGTCCGTCTGCATCGAGCTATGAAACCCACTAATGACAATAGAGGAGAGTTCCAATAAGTTTGTTGTAGTAGATTTGGATCTCACAAAGCCATCCTGGGTTGGTGAGATGATTGAGCAACATAAGTGTTGCAGTTCAGAAGTAATGATTTTCTCGAATAATTTAGGAATAGCAGACAACTTAGAAATTGCTCTATAGTTCATGACGTCCGACTTAGAGCCGTTTTTGTGTAAGGAAATAACATAAGATTCTTTCCATAACTTAGGAAATAATCCGGTCGAAACGGACAAACAAAAAAGTTTAAGAATTGGCTTACAGAGCGAATTAGCACAGTATCTGAGAACACAGCCAGGCACCCCATCAGGCCCAGGAGAAAAAGATGGCTTGACCAAACTCAGCTCACAACCTAACGAACTTTCCGTAATCTGCGGACCGAAAACAGAGTTAGATGGATAAATTGTATAAGGATAAGGACACTTAGAATCGTAAGTCTTAGACGAATAAGTATCCTGGAAAAAATCTGCAAATAAGTCCGAAATATTTTGATCGGTACTAGCTGTTTTCTCGTTAAGAGTTAAGGAAGAAGGATATGTAGCAGTTCTCCGCTTTAGATTTACGAAGTTGTAAAACTGCTTAGGGTCTTTAGCAAATTGTAATCTACAGCGAGTTAAGTATGCACTATAGCAACGGTGGTTCAAAGTATCAAAGTCAGACTTAGCGCTAACATACCTTGAAAAATCAGTAAGCCTACCAGATAATTTAAACTTTTTGTAAAGTTTAGATTTCAAATTTTTAAGTCTACAAAGTTCCCTAGAGAACCAAGGAAGTTTTGTAGACTTAGAATGATATACTCTAGGAACATGTATTTCAAAAATAGAGTTAATAGCTCTATAAAAAATGTCAATCGCACCTTCTAAATTATTAGAAGAGTACAATTCCGACCAGTCGTAGTTATTAAATAATATATTGAGATCACTAAAGTTTACTTTACTAAAGCAGTAGTGTTTAGTGATTGGAAGTGGTTTATTTTGCTGCCCGGATGGTGACAGCAAAATAGCGAGCTCTAAAGTGGGATGGAACGCATCTTCAGGTGAAACTAAAGGATCAATTCGTACAACAGTATCGCATACCTGATCTGATACAAAGACAAGATCAAGTATTCGGTTCCTGCAATTTCGAATTGAGTTGACCTGAGATAGATTTAGTTCAAGAAGTCCCGACAGAAACTCGTTAGGAGTCATTAAGTCGTTGTTATCCGACCAAATAACATCGGGCAAGTTAAAGTCACCAACAACTACCAAACAGTCTTTATCCAAAAGCATGCTGGACAAAGATTGAATTACCGTTAAGTGAGCTAGGTATACAGATAAATCAGACTGGGGAGGAATATAAGAGCAGGAAATATATAAGTTAATGTTATGAATTCGCACTTTCACACATACAATTTCTATATTAGTGTACAATCGATAAGGTAAAACTTATCATGCAAGCTGGTTCCTTCAACACTATGAATGATGCCGTATCAAAATTTGTAAATAGTTGCACAGAAACGACTGGACAGCTAAACAGTGTCCTATACTACAAAAACTATCAATAGTTTACACTATTAATCTCAGTCAAAATTCTTTCGTTTCATTTATCAATATAGCTACTGGAAAATTACTTGTCTTTCTAATAGACACAGGTGCAGACATATCTATTTTAAAAGAAACTTCCGATATTTTTCACAACATCCAAGAAAATTATATTATAGACATAAAAGGAATAAGTCAAGAAATAACCAAATCGAAAGGTCTAGTTTTTATTGAAATTCAGACGACTAAATATATAACTCCAGACGATTTTCATAATGTGACTTGTTACGAACCGATTTTTCCCGGTGGGCAACCTCAGCTAGCTCAGTGTACCCAGGGATGTATTGCTGGGTCCCAATGCCCTCAGTTCGTAGCCAGATCCCGAACAAGTTCAGTCTCGTTCGCTACACATCGATAACAACATCGATAACAAAACAACACAGACAACGACAAACACAAACATGCATACAAACAACAACAATCTACAGCTGAGTGGAATTACTGCTGGTCTGGTGTTGATGACCAGAGACGCGCCCACCCTACCATACGATGGACCAAAGCGTAAATGTTGGGGTCCATCGCCCTTAGAGGAAAGTCACATCTGACTATTCCTGGCATTCACAGTCTTCTCTTCCCCCCCTCCCAAATATTTATTAAAATTAATTTAAATTATATTATAGGGCCCTAAGGTGACGGATGACCCTGTCTGCCAGGGCTAATCTTAACGCGCTATGTGCGGCAAAATAAAAGCTGCAAATAGCCTCGCACATAAACTAACTACAGCATTCATAGGATCCTAACCTGCCTAGTAGAGCTCCCCTGGGTTTCGGCGGATACCTATCTGTAACCGGACTATTGTCCGGCTGCAATGCGCGTCGGCTTGCCCGCAAGCAGCAAGATTGCTACTCGGCAATGCGCCTACCTTCAATAAATGTAAAAAGCACTAACAAAAGCTTAACCTATCGGACACTACACACAAATAAATAATATACAAATAAATAAATAACAAAGTAAATATATATGAAAAAAATAACGACGGGGATGATGTGGGGGGTCTGCAAAGGGGCAGACTGCGCCGAAAAGAGCGTCCTCCTGATGCGACGTGCCCCTCAGGGCTATGTAGGGCTCAGTACGCCCCAACCTGGGCTGCTGCTGTGCCTCCGCGTGGTTGGAGGATGAACTAATACCCCACTTGGGGTATGCACTGGACTCGCGGGGCTGGAGGAGAAGACGCACCTTTGTTGCGCCTGGCACGGTGCCAACGTTGCTGCTAACGCGACGCCAAATGGGACGGACTCACCCGAATGTTCATAATAATCTTGCCCCTCAGGGCGGCGGTGACGTGACGGCAGCGGCGTCGTCGGCGTCCATCTTGATGCGTCCATGTCCATGTGGCGGCAAGATAGCTGCTTCCTTGTTGGCGATCCTCCAGCACAGGCTTACGGAGCGTGTGGCAGCTCCATGGTACACAAATTACAAATATCCAATAAATTGGCCGACGCCGGACTCCAGACTTAGCTGATCCGGTCGTCGGCCTGCTCCCACACCAAAAAAAATTTCACTCTTTAGAAATTTAGAACTTGCTTGGCCGAACTCCGCTCACCTGGCTTTTTTAAAAGCTCCCGCTTATCATTGGCATAATAATGCCTTCTACCAGCCATGGTCTCGTCGTCAGCGCCTTGGCCTGGTCTTCAGCGCCCGGTCTTCATCTTATTTGAATTATATTGACCGGGCGCCCACCAGCACTTGCGTTCATTTGCAGATTTTTCTTTGCCACACTCTCGTGGTCAATCGGCTGTTCGTGACATTTAAAATCTGGGTCGATGTCCCAGACTTATGGCAACGCCGGACATGTCGACCCAGCACTGAGATCATCGATAACCCTACAGCCGGCCCAACGAGAATGCAACAGATTTCACAATTCCATATTCCATGTGATGGAATATTAGGAATCGATTTTATTAAAAAATATAATTGTCAATTAGACTTCAACCCATCTGAATATTGGCTTATAATTAGACCCAATAACTTAAAATTTCCAATTAATGTACCAATAGCTCACAGTTCTGGCAACAATTCAATATATCTGCCAGCAAGATCCCAAGTTATTCGAAAAATACAACTTAATTCAAAAGAAGACAGTGTTTTAATTCCAAATCAAGATATTCACAATGGTATTTACATTGTAAATACCATAGTAACATCCAATAACGCTTTCAGAAGGCTACTTAATACAACAAATACCGACCAAATAGTCACTACAGATAAACTAACATATGAACCACTTTCGAACTACGATGTAGTCAAGACCAATCTAGAAATTAGGGAAAAATCCGTATTATCTCAACTTTCAAAAAACTTCCCTACACAGTTTAAGTCACAACTTTCTAGCTTTGTGTGCATAAGCATATAGCGGATTGGAAACCGAATCAATAACTACAAACAATTTCTATAAACAAAATCTGAGATTAAAAGATGATGAATTGATTGATATTTTGGATCAACTAGGTCGAGCAAAATACTTTTCATATCTTGACTTAATGTCAGGATTCCATCAAATTCAAGAGATATAACGTCTTTTTCAACAAGCAACGGCTCATATCGCTTCACGCGATTACCTTTTGGATTAAAAATAGCTCCTAACTCATTTTAGAGAATGATGACTATTGCATTCTCTGAGCTAGAACCTTCTCAAGCATTTCTCTATATGGATGACTTAATAGTAATCGGTTGTTTCGAAAAACATATACTTAAGAACTTAGCAGATGTTTTTGAGAAATGTAGGGAATACAACCTGAAAGCATCCAGAAAAATGTTCATTCTTTATGTATAAAGTGACTTTTCTAGGTCATAAATGCACTGATAAAGGACGAGAAGAAATATGATGTCATTATGAATTACCCAGTGCCGCACGACGCGGACAACACTAGACGTTTCGTAGCATTTTGTAACTATTATAGACGTTTTATAAAAAATTTCGCCGACTATTCACGGCACATAGCAAGATTATGTTCCTTTTCAATGGACGGATGAATGTCAAAAGGCATTCCAATATTTAAAAACAAAACTTATGGAACCTACTTTGCTACAATACTCAGATTTTACTAAAGAATTCTGTATAATCACAAGCGAGCGTGTGGAGCGGTTTTAACTCAAAACCATAATGGACTCCAACTTCCCATTGCATACGCATCGAGAACATTTACAAAAGGAGAAAGTAATAAATGTACTACTGAGCAGGAATTATCTGCAATTCATTGGGCAATATTACATTTTCGACCTTATATTTATGGAAAACATTTTACAATTAAAACAGACCACAGACCTCTAATATATCTATTTTCAATAGACAATCCAAGTTCAAAACTGACACGTATGAGGTTCGAATTAGAAGAATGTGACTTCACAGTCGAATATTTAAAGGGGTTGAAACTATTGAAAAGCTTCTAAGCCCAACATTAACAATGACGAAGTACGTAAAGTAGTGACCTTGCAGATTAAAAATATGCTATGTTTTCTTAAACATGGTAAGAAAATAATCGCAATATATAATGTTAGCGATTTATATACTAATGCGATTATTGACTTAGGTCAATTCTTCCAAAGGCTTGAAACGCAAGCCGGTATAAATAAAATCAGCCAACTAAAAGTGGCACCGTGGGAAATTATCTTTGAACACGTTTCAATTGATAATTTTAAAAAAAAATGGGCAATAAAATAATAATTTCATTGAGAATAGCGCTACTCAACCTGGTGACCCAAATAAAAAGTTTAAAAGAAAAAGAAGCAATATTGTCTACATTTCATGATGATCCAATTCAAGGTCATACTGGCATATCAAAAACTTTGGCCAAAGTATAAAGACACTATTACTGGAAAAGTATATCTAAAGATATAACTGAGTATGTAAGAAAATGTCAAAAATGTCAGAAAGCGAAAATTATATCGCATACAAAGACTCCACTAACAATAACAAATATACCTATAAATGTTTTCGACAGAGTGATAGTGGACACTATTGGTCCACTACCAAAATCAGAAATGGGCAATGAATATGTAGTCACGCTAATAAGTGACCTAACAAAATATATAGTTGTCATACCAGTTGCAAATATGAACGCAATACTGTCGCTAAAGTAATTTTTGGATCATTTATTCTGAAGTACGGTCCAATGAAGACGTTCATTACGGACATGGGAACAGAATAAAAGAATTCAATTATAAATGACTTGTGCAAATATTTTAACATTAAAAACATAACATCTACCGCACACCACCACCAGACAATTGGAACAATCGAAAGAAGTCATAGAACTTTTAATAAAAAAAAAAACTGATTGGGTTGAATGGCTTCAATATTTCGTCTTTAGTATCAACATGACCCCCTCAATGGCACATAATTATTGTCCATATGATTAAGTATTTGGTAAAACAAATAATTTACCAAAATAATTTAATAGTACAGATAACATAGAAACAATATATAATATACATTACTATGCTAAAGAGAGTAAATATAGACTCGAAGTAGCATATAAAAGAGCTAGAATTATGTTAGAAGAAAATAAGTATAGAAATAAGAAACTATATGATCAAATAAGAAGCAAAGGATAAGGATAGATTAAAAATGTTTATTTCATAATTGTATTTAGTATGGCCATGCATAGATACAAATCTATTTAGTAATTTCATTTTCTTTGTCGCTAATAAAACAAAAAAAAAAACATAAATAAATAAATAAAAAAAAATTATTATTATTTGCAAAAGGATGGAGATGTAGTATGCACACATATTGAATACCCACTGCACCAAAAGTACTTAAAGGGTACACACTGTAACAATTTGTTGCAGCGTATACAAACTCCCGGTCATAAACCCAAGTGGTCAAATATGAACCGATCGCTATGCACACAGAAAGCGCTAGCATCGGTACAATTGTAATATGAATAGACCACATGTGCATATACCTCGCGCTCCCGCTTAGGAGAGCATAGCCTATATACATAAGCATATACATAGCCGTCTCTCTGCCGCCGTCTGTGGGCAGCGCAGTGACGAGACTTAGCCTTACTTAGAATTAAAGAATAATGTAAAAAGCAGATACGTTCAAACCATTGAAGCGGCACCATTGCTAAATAAAGAATAAACTAAAAATTCAATCTAATTTTACTTCAACCTGAGATTTACACCTTGGGGGCGCTGATTGACGCTTAAAGCGTATCCCAGTGCTCGGGCACCGTGAGATTGAGCCTATACGGCAGGTGCTCACATAAAACACTCTTGACTTCTATACAGTCCATTCCGCAAAGACTTCTTCCTGCTTCCTTGTTGGCGATCCTCCAGCACAGGCTTACGGAGCGTGTGGCAGCTCCATGGTACACAAATTACAAATATCCAATAAATTGGCCGACGCCGGACTCCAGACTTAGCTGATCCGGTCGTCGGCCTGCTCCCACACCAAAAAAAATTTCACTCTTTAGAAATTTAGAACTTGCTTGGCCGAACTCCGCTCACCTGGCTTTTTTAAAAGCTCCCGCTTATCATTGGCATAATAATGCCTTCTACCAGCCATGGTCTCGTCGTCAGCGCCTTGGCCTGGTCTTCAGCGCCCGGTCTTCATCTTATTTGAATTATATTGACCGGGCGCCCACCAGCACTTGCGTTCATTTGCAGATTTTTCTTTGCCACACTCTCGTGGTCAATCGGCTGTTCGTGACATTTAAAATCTGGGTCGATGTCCCAGACTTATGGCAACGCCGGACATGTCGACCCAGCACTGAGATCATCGATAACCCTACAGCCGGCCCAACGAGAATGCAACAGATTTCACAATTCCATATTCCATGTGATGGAATATTAGGAATCGATTTTATTAAAAAATACAATTGTCAATTAGACTTCAACCCATCTGAATATTGGCTTATAATTAGACCCAATAACTTAAAATTTCCAATTAATGTACCAATAGCTCACAGTTCTGGCAACAATTCAATATATCTGCCAGCAAGATCCCAAGTTATTCGAAAAATACAACTTAATTCAAAAGAAGACAGTGTTTTAATTCCAAATCAAGATATTCACAATGGTATTTACATTGTAAATACCATAGTAACATCCAATAACGCTTTCAGAAGGCTACTTAATACAACAAATACCGACCAAATAGTCACTACAGATAAACTAACATATGAACCACTTTCGAACTACGATGTAGTCAAGACCAATCTAGAAATTAGGGAAAAATCCGTATTATCTCAACTTTCAAAAAACTTCCCTACACAGTTTAAGTCACAACTTTCTAGCTTTGTGTGCATAAGCATATAGCGGATTGGAAACCGAATCAATAACTACAAACAATTTCTATAAACAAAATCTGAGATTAAAAGATGATGAATTGATTGATATTTTGGATCAACTAGGTCGAGCAAAATACTTTTCATATCTTGACTTAATGTCAGGATTCCATCAAATTCAAGAGATATAACGTCTTTTTCAACAAGCAACGGCTCATATCGCTTCACGCGATTACCTTTTGGATTAAAAATAGCTCCTAACTCATTTTAGAGAATGATGACTATTGCATTCTCTGAGCTAGAACCTTCTCAAGCATTTCTCTATATGGATGACTTAATAGTAATCGGTTGTTTCGAAAAACATATACTTAAGAACTTAGCAGATGTTTTTGAGAAATGTAGGGAATACAACCTGAAAGCATCCAGAAAAATGTTCATTCTTTATGTATAAAGTGACTTTTCTAGGTCATAAATGCACTGATAAAGGACGAGAAGAAATATGATGTCATTATGAATTACCCAGTGCCGCACGACGCGGACAACACTAGACGTTTCGTAGCATTTTGTAACTATTATAGACGTTTTATAAAAAATTTCGCCGACTATTCACGGCACATAGCAAGATTATGTTCCTTTTCAATGGACGGATGAATGTCAAAAGGCATTCCAATATTTAAAAACAAAACTTATGGAACCTACTTTGCTACAATACTCCGATTTTACTAAAGAATTCTGTATAATCACAAGCGAGCGTGTGGAGCGGTTTTAACTCAAAACCATAATGGACTCCAACTTCCCATTGCATACGCATCGAGAACATTTACAAAAGGAGAAAGTAATAAATGTACTACTGAGCAGGAATTATCTGCAATTCATTGGGCAATATTACATTTTCGACCTTATATTTATGGAAAACATTTTACAATTAAAACAGACCACAGACCTCTAATATATCTATTTTCAATAGACAATCCAAGTTCAAAACTGACACGTATGAGGTTCGAATTAGAAGAATGTGACTTCACAGTCGAATATTTAAAGGGGTTGAAACTATTGAAAAGCTTCTAAGCCCAACATTAACAATGACGAAGTACGTAAAGTAGTGACCTTGCAGATTAAAAATATGCTATGTTTTCTTAAACATGGTAAGAAAATAATCGCAATATATAATGTTAGCGATTTATATACTAATGTGATTATTGACTTAGGTCAATTCTTCCAAAGGCTTGAAACGCAAGCCGGTATAAATAAAATCAGCCAACTAAAAGTGGCACCGTGGGAAATTATCTTTGAACACGTTTCAATTGATAATTTAAAAAAAAAATGGGCAATAAAATAATAATTTCATTAAGAATAGCGCTACTCAACCTGGTGACCCAAATAAAAAGTTTAAAAGAAAAAGAAGCAATATTGTCTACATTTCATGATGATCCAATTCAAGGTCATACTGGCATATCAAAAACTTTGGCCAAAGTATAAAGACACTATTACTGGAAAAGTATATCTAAAGATATAACTGAGTATGTAAGAAAATGTCAAAAATGTCAGAAAGCGAAAATTATATCGCATACAAAGACTCCACTAACAATAACAAATATACCTATAAATGTTTTCGACAGAGTGATAGTGGACACTATTGGTCCACTACCAAAATCAGAAATGGGCAATGAATATGTAGTCACGCTAATAAGTGACCTAACAAAATATATAGTTGTCATACCAGTTGCAAATATGAACGCAATACTGTCGCTAAAGCAATTTTTGGATCATTTATTCTGAAGTACGGTCCAATGAAGACGTTCATTACGGACATGGGAACAGAATAAAAGAATTCAATTATAAATGACTTGTGCAAATATTTTAACATTAAAAACATAACATCTACCGCACACCACCACCAGACAATTGGAACAATCGAAAGAAGTCATAGAACTTTTAATAAAAAAAAAAAACTGATTGGGTTGAATGGCTTCAATATTTCGTCTTTAGTATCAACATGACCCCCTCAATGGCACATAATTATTGTCCATATGATTAAGTATTTGGTAAAACAAATAATTTACCAAAATAATTTAATAGTACAGATAACATAGAAACAATATATAATATACATTACTATGCTAAAGAGAGTAAATATAGACTCGAAGTAGCATATAAAAGAGCTAGAATTATGTTAGAAGAAAATAAGTATAGAAATAAGAAACTATATGATCAAATAAGAAGCAAAGGATAAGGATAGATTAAAAATGTTTATTTCATAATTGTATTTAGTATGGCCATGCATAGATACAAATCTATTTAGTAATTTCATTTTCTTTGTCGCTAATAAAACAAAAAAAAAAAACATAAATAAATAAATAAAAAAAAATTATTATTATTTGCAAAAGGATGGAGATGTAGTATGCACACATATTGAATACCCACTGCACCAAAAGTACTTAAAGGGTACACACTGTAACAATTTGTTGCAGCGTATACAAACTCCCGGTCATAAACCCAAGTGGTCAAATATGAACCGATCGCTATGCACACAGAAAGCGCTAGCATCGGTACAATTGTAATATGAATAGACCACATGTGCATATACCTCGCGCTCCCGCTTAGGAGAGCATAGCCTATATACATAAGCATATACATAGCCGTCTCTCTGCCGCCGTCTGTGGGCAGCGCAGTGACGAGACTTAGCCTTACTTAGAATTAAAGAATAATGTAAAAAGCAGATACGTTCAAACCATTGAAGCGGCACCATTGCTAAATAAAGAATAAACTAAAAATTCAATCTAATTTTACTTCAACCTGAGATTTACACCTTGGGGGCGCTGATTGACGCTTAAAGCGTATCCCAGTGCTCGGGCACCGTGAGATTGAGCCTATACGGCAGGTGCTCACATAAAACACTCTTGACTTCTATACAGTCCATTCCGCAAAGACTTCTTTGCGTCAAAAGATCCATGTGCTCCTCTGAATTGGGTCCCCAACTAATCCATTTGTGAAGATTGACACATTGGCCTATGTGCACCTGACCAACAACCTATTATCAACTTTGGTCCCACAAGGGGTTCTCTAGGCGCTTCAGCAGCTACAATGGGCAGATCCCACTTTCTACAAGCGCTCCCAGTTAGGCATCGTAATAGGGGCGGATATTTTTCCGATCATACTACGTGGGGACTGCAGAGCAACATCTTCGGGTGGATCCGAACAGGTCTAGTCCCAAACTCCACCACGACCTTTATCTCGGCGTTTTCCACACGCATCGTCCGAGGCGAAAAGCATTCTTTGAATGCCTGGCTGATTAAATTTTGGGAAGAAGAGCAAGTTCCGACTACGCACGCTCCGGAACCCGACGCGTTGGTGGAGAATCTTTTCGTTCGCACTACGAGCCGTCAGAAAGAGGGTCCGTTCCGGGACCCTGAGAACATTGACTTAAGTCGTTCAAGAAGCACAGCGCTTGCTCAGTTTCTGAGAAACGAGGCCCGTCTATACAGAGACGCCCCTTTAAAGGAGCGGTATAATCAGGTCATTAGAGAGCACTTGGACACGGGCCACATGCACCAAGTAGAGTCAGTTCGCAACTCCACCAACTATTATCTGGCCATCACGCTGTTATTAAGCCTGGCAGCACCAAGGTTCGCCTGGTGTTTAATACCTCGTGCCTCAGTTCCAACGGGAAAAGCCTTCATTCGGGCCAACAGTCCGATTTGACCAGGCAAATTCTCAAGTGGCGGTTCTTCAAGGTTATATTCAATGCGGATATCACAAAGATGCACAGACAAATCCTCGTCTGCCCGAGCCAGAGGATTCTATTCGGAGACGCCGGGGGTCATATTCGTGACTATCAGCTCGCCACAGTTACCATTGTGCACCTTTTCTCGCCATCCGGGTCTTACAGCAGTTGGCTGAGGATGTGAAGTTCGAATATCCTTTGGCTAGCCACCACCTCACCAACTATTTGTATGTGGATAACGTTCTGGCAGAAGCTCATAACCCTCAAACCTCTATCTCATCCATTCAACAGCTTAGCCAAGCCGTCGACCGCGCTAGATGCCCGCTCCGAAAATGGACCTCCAACTCCAAGGGGGTCCTACGAGACATTCCAAAGGATCACCTGCTTCACGAGGATTTCTGGACATCGAGGACGTTAGTTCCGCCAAACCGTTCGTTGTCCGTTGGTGCGCTACTATGGAAGAGTTTTATTTCGTCCCCTTCTCTGTCGCCACCCAACCCCCACTCGCCAAACGAGGAGTTCTTGTCCAAATAGCAAGGATCTTCGCACCAGCAGGATGGCTAGCACCCGTAATAGTGAGCGTCAAGATTTTTATGCAGGCAATCTGGCTCTGTCAGCTTGATTGTGATGAGCCCCTTCCAGCTGACATGTTGACAAGACGCGAGGCTTTCGCACCTTGCCACTGGATGTGTTTTGTGGCCAACCGGGTAGCGAAAATTTATCAGATTGCCGCTCCACACTTATGGGCTCATGTGCGCCTCGAACACAACCCCGCCAACCTTGCTAGTCGAGGGGTTTCCGCGGTTGCAAGAGGCCCAAGGACAGTGGCCGACCCAAATGGAAATGGCTCAGACCAGTCAAGTGTCATGCGACTGTTGGCCTACAAGAGGACGTCCTTAGCAGGTTCTCGAGTATTGACTATGCACGACGTTTCGTTACGAGGAGCCGGAGACTGAGTCTGGGACTGCCTGTCGATCTGTTCCCGCAGATACTTGCTTGCTACTGAAGAACTTGCTTCCGTTCGTGAAGCAACAGGGGATCATTCGAGCCTCTGGACGATTCGTGGCCTATGGGTCGTTGACCCGTGATGAGAGATTCCCCAAATTCGTCCCGTATAATTGCGAGCTAACGCGTCTGTTCGTTCGCCAGAACCCATCGCATATCCTTGCATGGCCGCAACGCTTTAATAGTCGGACTCATCCCAGAGAATTTCTGGATCCCGAAATTCAGAGTCCTTGTAAAGGCTATGTAACGCGTGCAAGTCATGCATCCATCATCGGAAGCGAGACCAAACTCAACTCATGGGCCAACTGCCGTCTCAGAGGTCAATGTTTTCAAGCGCGTTTACTCACACTGGAGTTGACTTTGCCGACATAAAAAGTTTCACCGGACGAGCCGCATCACGAAAGGATATGTCTGCGTTTTCGTGTGCTTTACCTCGAAGGCGATCCATCATCCAATCAGACGTGTTCGATGTTTTATATTGAAGTATGAAAGTTTGGGTATTTCAGCCAGGCGAGTTTTCAAGTCGTTGAACGCTTCCTTTTCTTTGGGACCCCAAACAAATTTGGTGTACTTTCCTAACTATTTCCTCAACGGTTCTGTGCGATCTGCTAAGTTCGGAATAAATTTCCCCACGTAAGTGACCAGACCTAGGAAGCTTCTCGTTTCCTCCTTATTTCTCGGGTCTCGGAATGATGTGATAATATCTACTTTTTCGGGATCGATACTGATTCCCTTGTCTTATAGAATGTGGCCTAGAAATCTTAACAGGTGCGTTTTCCAAACACATTTTGAGTCATTCAATGCCACATTATTATTCTTGAATATTGCTAGGACTTTCTTGACGGTCTCGTCATGCTCATCTTCATTTGATCCTAAAATGATGACATCATCTATATAATTAAGAACGTTGGGACATGGTGACAATAACTCCTCAAGCCGTCGTTGGAATATCTCAGGGGCTGAATTTATTCCGAACATTAATCGTTTGTAGCGGAACAAACCCCTTGGGGTTATAAATGTTGTTATCTGTCGGCTTGACTCATCCAATTCCAATTGATGATATGCATCCTTCAAATCGAGCCTTCAAAAGTATGTAGCATCTTCCAACTTTGTCATAAACGATTCAAAGGTAGGCAGTGGGTAGTGTTCCCTCATCACTGCACGATTGGCCATTCGCATATCCAAACACAACCGAATGTCGCCATTTTCTTTAAAAGTTATTACGATAGGCGATATCCAAGGGCTGTGACCGACTGGCTCTATTATGCCACTGCTTAGAGCCTCCTCTAGTTTAGACAGTACCTTCGCTTCGATGGCAACCGGTATACGTCTCATTGGCTGTTGTATGGGCCCAATGCTAGGGTCAATTAATAATTTGACTGTTACTCCTTTCCACTTGGGAAATGGAGTGATGCACTCAGCTCGGCTAACCTGTAATCCCAATGCTAAGACGTTCAATTTAATCGCTGTTTCTCGGCCCAGTAACGATTGTTTTCCATTTTCAATTACATAAAATGAAGCAATGATCTCTTTACCTGAGCCCGTTGATATGGGAGCCTCGAATACACAAATTACGTTAAGCAATTGGTTTGAAGCATAACCCCGAAACTGTCTCTCCGAGTTGGATCTGATGTTGAAAACTACGGCTTTGTTTACTTTCATAGATAACCAGTCAGCTTAATTAGATTAAATCGCGATCCTGAGTCGATGATAAGGGAAACAAGTTGCCCTCCTATGGAACACTCTATCTGTTCATCACTTTCATCATCATCGCTGAAGATCCGGATACATTCTTCCTTAGTCGGTCTCGTTCCGGAAGAATTGCAGTCATCTTGCACTTGCCGAACATCTATCCGTGATCGCTTTGTGCCAGCGTTGTTTGGCTGTGTGGACTGGCGTTTGAGACTCGTTCTGCACTTGCGAGCGAAATGCCCGAACCGCAAACATTTGTTGCATTTTACTTGTCGCGCCGGGCAGGTTAAATTATCGTCAGAGTGACCCATCCGACCACATCTACCGCATTCTGTACCTTTGCTCGGTTTCCGGAATGATATTTTATGTAGTGTTTCTTTTTCCGACTTAGCAATCATTGATTGTGATTGTTTAATAATTTCTTCTTCTACTCTACAAGCTTCGATTACTTCAGTCAAGCTATGCTCTTTTTCCAGTAGCTTTTTCTTCAATTACAGCGAAGTCCAGGAGTTCATGATTTTATCTTTTAAACATATCCCTTCAATTTCGGCTTTAGTGGAGCCGAAATTGCATTTATGCATTTGCTTACGTAACCGAATCGTAAATTTTGCAAAACTCTCACCTTCCAAAGGAGAAAGGTTCCTAAACAAATGCCGTTCGAAGGTTGAGTTTTGTTTCGGTGAGAAATAATCATTTAGCTTTTCCACTAGCACCAAGAATACGTCGGATTCCTTGTTATTACCCGGGTCTACTAGAGTATCAGGTAAGGAGAAAGCAACCGTTTGCAATTGTACGCCTCCCAAATGAAGCAACTTATTTCGTTACCTGATGGGTGTTTCAATCTCTTCAGCATCAATATATATTTGAAATGCGCGAAACCATCTTTCCCACTCGTTTCGTAACAGTGATTTTTCGATAGTTTCACACAGGAAAGGTTTGATTATATTTTCACCCATTTACTTTTCTTTTTTTTCCCGCGGATTCTGCAAGTGAAAACGAAAACAAAACTTCATTTATTCATTATTTCGGCAAACTGCCTCTGACTATGTCAGCTTATTACCAGGCTAACTGCCTCTGTACAAACAGATTATTTTTCTGTTTAATATGTTTTTTTTTCTTTCAACTTACAACGTACCGTTGCCCAGTTAAGCATTTTATTTATTTCATGAATTTCATTTTTTTTTTTTTTTGTGTGAGTTATTTTACGTCTTTTAGAATGATTCTCTTGACTTGCAACTAACTGTTACTCAGTCACTGTTTTAATTACGCTTATGTGTCTCACTCTTCTTCTTTTTTTTTAATCGTGATGATTCTCTTGACTTGCAACCAACTGTTACTCAGTCACTCTCTTAATTACGCTTATGTTATTTGAGTCGTGATCAATTCTCTCTTTGTACTCTCTCTTCCTTAGGTGTCGGTCTTCCTCTCACTATCTTGATTTCTTTTTATACATCATCGTTTAGCTTACCACTCTCAACGCGAGCATTTACAGTATGGTGGCAATGGTAGGGCACAATAGGAAAAGAAGATAAAGTAGAACACAAGGAGAGAGAGAGAAAAGAAAGAGAGAGAAAAAAAACGACACATGCATTTGTACCAAGTACCGCAATATCACGAAATTGCGTCTTTCAAATATACATACATGTATTTAATTTAAATATTGGTTATTACTTATGTTTTTTTTTTTTAGTTTTACCGCGTCGCCAATGTATTAACCCACAAATCACCTCCTCTCACAATAGATAAATAAGTTAATTATGTTTGCAATTTCACTTTATTAGCGGACTGGCGATGCTGGTCCATCAACCGCACGTATAAGACTACTATACATAATGAGCTATGCATAAGAAGAATCAGTTGTTGACGTCGGCGCTGACGTCGCTGCTACCGCCATCATCCTCGCTCTTCGCTGCCGGTTCCCACAGGTTCTAATACATTGTCCTGGCGGTAACCTTGCAAAAAATGAATTGGAGCAGTCAAATGCTTTCGGCATACATTTGGAGGATCGCTTCAGTCCTTACAACTTTGCTTCGAATGAAGAAATCAGTGAAACTTATCAGAGTTTAGAGGCAACACTGCAGATGCCATTGTCTATCAAGCCCATAAGGGCTAATAATAAAGCATAGGATATGCTACTCTACTCTGAAAGCCTCCCCCATTAGAACAATCCTCTATATAGCATTAATTTTTAATGCTATTCTTCGAGTTCAAGAGTTCCCAAAGCAAAGGAAATTAGCAGCGATTCTCATGATTCACAAGTCAGGTAAACCGGACCGGACTTACCAGCCTTATCGAAATTGTGGGAAAAATTAATTGCCAAGAGAATTTCTGTGATAATGAATCAAAATAACATCTTGCCTGATCATCAATTTGGCTTTCGAGGTGGACATGGTACTATTGAACAAGTGCACAGATTGGTAAAGCATATCCTACAATCCTTTAATGATCTGGAGTACTCCAATGCGGTCTTTATTGATATGCAACAAGTTTTCGATAAGGTTTGGCACGTTGGCCTTCTTTGTAAAATCAAAAACTTCCTATCAGCTCCCTACTTTGGACTTTTAAAATCATATCTGGAAGGTTGGGAATTTAAAGACAAAGTTAGGGTTACATATTCTAACAGCTACCCAATGAAAGCAGGAGTTCCGCAGGGCAGTGTGCTTCGGCCGTTGCTTTATTTGCTGTATACTGCTGATATACCCTGTAACGGACGGGACCGTTGCAGAACTTTTTTTTGAATTTTTGAAATCCAACGGACATTCGCGATAAGAGCTCAAGCGAATACGTATGAAAGAGAATTAGATAAAAATATTATCGCGAACGCAAAGCTCGTCGCACGCACAATTGAGCGCTGAAGGTCAGGCTTGCACATTAATAAGATCGGCACAATGCAATGCAGCGATTAGAAAAGCTCATTAACCGCGGCGTACGTCACGCAGCCGCCGCGCACATCAGCCGCACCAGATCTGCCGCCGCCGCACCTAATCCCCGGAGCCGCCGCCGCCGTGCACAAGTAGCATCAGCCGCACTAGCGCCGCCGCACCGCAGCTTTGCCGCCGCCGCCGCTCACAAGCAGCATCAGCCGCACAAGCGCCGGTGCCGCCGCACCGCAGCTTTGTTGCCGCCGCGCACATAACCTCCACGGAGCCGTCGCCGCCGCGCACGGGCAGCCTCAGCAGCACAAGCACCGCCGCACCTAATCCACGGAGCCGCCGCCGCCGCGCACAAGCAGCATCAGCCGCACAAGCGCCGCCGCCCGCTGCACATAAGCTCCGGAGTCGCACGTGCAGACTCAGCAGCACAAGCGCAGACGCCGCCGCCGCACCTAATCCACGGAGCCGCCGCCGCCGCGCACAAGCAGATATTAATATAGCGGATTTAAAATATGACCGATTTTATTGGTGCTTAAATTAGGATACCGTCTGTCAAAAATTTTATTTAGTTTTTATTGGTGAAAAAATGGAAAAATGTGTGTATGAGTGTGGGTGCAAGTGAATGCCCGCGACAGCAAGTGATTTTTTTAATATTTTTTTCTTTTGATGCTCACCCTCTTGCGGGTAGTAACAGTGTCGTTGAGTGCCGCGCACCCAGGAGGAGGCCTTCGTCCAGGAGTAGCAGGGTAAGTGCACATACACTGTCTCTATTAATTATTCCTCCCACTCTCATTGCGTTCGTCTCGGGGGCCCTGGTCTCGAAGAACTCGATTGAGTTCCCGGTATCGGGTCCGGATAGTCCGACACGATAGCAAAGTGACTGGTTTGAGTTGCGATCCCACCCGTATTGCCTTCAGCAATATCGCAAAGAAATATTAATAAAATCATATATACTTGTGCTGTTTCGCTTATGCCCATTTAACGCCTGCACTGACAGGCTGCATTCTATTATTCTTCTCTTAGAATATCTATCTCGCGCACGTACACACAGATATTTTTCCATTCCTTACCTAAAGCATAAGTTTTAAATAGCCTGAGTATGACACTAGGTCATACCCTGTAAAAGTGATAATCAAATGATATTTTTGTTTCTTTTCTCGAATTATTTTTCGGTCACGAATTAAATCAAATGTAAATAAATCGAAATTCATAATGTTTATAAAGAAAGTTGATGATAAGGAAAGGTAATGTTGTTGTTTAAATCTATTCTATGCGAATTACCCCAAATGTTAAAATCTCGAAATACATCCCCAACTGGAAATAATTTACGAAAACCAAATTTGCTATGTTTAAGTTTGCTTGTAAGATTATCATTCGGTACATAAATTGCGACTATAGAAATCTCGTCTATAATACCAATGAAAGCAATTGCCTAAGTTTATTTTGTTGCCCTGAAGGGTTTGATACTGCCGTTTACAAATTGAGCGCTTGAAATGATTCGTGTCTAGAGAATTTCTAAGTTAGGGATCATGCTAATCTAAAAGGAGGGGGGGGGGAAGGTTTAGGGGATCCATTGATGTGATCATCATTGGGTCATAGGTAGGGTAGGGTATAGACCACTGGAGTCCCTCACCATCTAGGACTCTAGCCCATGACTCTTTTTCTTGTCGGGTCGTGTTCGTTTTCTCCATTGATTTTATTGACCTAGTATATTTCTTGCCGTCTCGTTGTTTTTTTTTAAGATCGTTTTACGATGTTGTTAATTGATTTAATAAACGTCTTTGGGTACTCTCGAAGAAGAGAGACGTTTAACAATTCGCGAATACCGTCAGATTAAGCATTTGTAGTTTCAGTTAGGGATCCTATCCTTTATGGAAAATTAAAGCTATCTATAACGGAGTTGTCCGAATTAGCAAACCCACACCCATCCCGAAAGAGCTAAGGGACCAGAGGATCCCATTCCGCTAATTTTGGACCACCCAGGGTAGTCGGAGTATTTGAAGTATACACTCTCCATGTTCGGCCAAGCATCGTTATTATCCTGTGGCTAGAGGCCGGAAGCCTATAACGTTTGTTCTGTCCCAATTGTTACAACCCAGACCCAATAGTCAACATATGGACACTCCCTCTATGGCCCCCATTGCGTCTAATGCAGATGACATCGCAGTAATTTACAAATCCAGAAGTCGAATAGAAGCAGCTAATGGCTTGCAGGAGTATCTTGTTGCTCTAACAGCTTGGTGCAAACGGTGGAACATGAAAGTCAATCCGCTAAAAACAACAAACCCATGCATCTAATTTTTAACTTTTGAATATTTTTATATTTAATTTTATTATTTTTAAATTTAATTTTATTGTTACATTTTAATTAATTTCTGTCGACTGTTAATAGTTGTCATCAAATAAAACAAATAAATAAATAAAATATATTTTTGATGTTTGATTTTCATTCTCATTGTCTGAGATTATTAAATTGTCTCTTTCTTCTATAGTTTCTACCTTATAGGGCCCTGTGAATTCATAATCTGACTTTTGTCCTACTTTGTTTTTTAATAAAACTTTATCACCTACTTATATATCAATATTTTTTACTTTTAAGTCATAAAATTCCTTATTCTGCTTTTTTATGTTGTTCTAACATAATTCTTGTTCTTTTATAAACTACTTCTTATCTATATTTACTTAGCATAATCTTTTAAATTATAAATTGGATCTGAATAATTCTTATTGTTGAATTCTTTTGGTAAGTTACTTGTCTTTCCAAATACCAATACATATGGACAATAACTAAGTGCCATTAAAAGTGTAGTACTAAAACAATATACAAAATATTGGAGCCATACATCCCAATCAGTTTTCTCGACTCATATGTAGACTCAGAAAGAGTTCTATGTCTTCTCTCAATTTTTCCAACTGTCTGATGATGATGAGCAGTTGATGTTAATTGCTTATGTTATATTAAGGTATTTACATATATCATTGATTCGCTCAAGCAACAACCCCTTAGACAGGTTCCAATACGTTGTCCTGGCGGTAACCTTGCGAAAAATGAGTTGGAACAGTCAAATGCTTTTGGTATACATCTGGAGGATCGCTTCAGTCCTTACAATTTTGCTTCGACTGAAGAAATCAGTGAAACTCATCAGAGTTTAGAGACACCACTGCAGATGTCATTGCCTATTAAGCCCATAAGGACTGAGGAAATATCTCAAATCATTCAATCGTTGCCTAATAATAAAGCCCCGGGTATTGATAGGATATGCTACTCTACTCTGAAGGCCTTGCCCACAAGAACAATCATATATATAGCATTAATTTTTAATGCTATTCTTCGAGTGCAAGAGTTCCCAAAGCAATGGAAATTAGCAGCGATTCTCATGATTCACAAGCCAGGTAAGCCAGAGGCTGACCCTGAGTCATATCGACCAATCAGCCTCTTACCAGCTTTTTCGAAATTGTGGGAGAAATTAATTGCCAAGAGAATTACTGTGATTATCCATCAAAATAACATCTTGCCTGATCATCAATTTGGCTTTCGAGGTGGACATGGAACTGTTGAACAAGTGCACAGATTGGTAAAGCATATCCTACAAGCCTTTGATGACCTGGAGTACTCCAATGCGGTCTTTATTGATATGCAACAAGCATTCGATAAGGTTTGGCACGTTGGCCTACTTTCTAAAATCAAAAGCTTTCTACCAGCTCCCTACTATGGTCTTTTAAAATCGTATCTGGAAGGTCGGGAGTTTAAAGTCAAAGTTAGGGATACATATTCTAACAGCTACCCAATGAAAGCAGGAGTACCTCAAGGCAGTGTGCTTGGGCCGTTGCTTTATTCGCTGTATACTGCTGATATACCCAAACCCAATAGTCAACATATGGAGACTCCCTCTAAGGCTCTCATTGCGACCTATGCAGATGACATCGCAGTTATTTATAATTCAAGAAGTCGAATAGAAGCAGCTAATGGCTTGCAGGAGTATCTTGTTGCTCTGACAGCTTGGTGCAAACGGTGGAATATGAAAGTCAATCCGCTAAAAACAACAAACCCATGCTTCACCCTGAAGAGACTAATAATGACAACCCCTGAAATCCAGCTTGAGGGTATTACTCTGGAGCAGCGAAATATCTTGGAATTACTTTAGACAAGCGACTTACCTTCGGACCACATCTTAAGACCACGGTTAAGAAGTGTAACATGAGGATCCAGCAATTGCGATGGCTTATTAATAGAAGGAGTACCATGCCGCTTAGATGCAAAAGGGCGGTATATGTGCATTGTATCTTACCAATCTGGCTTTACGGAATTCAGATCTGGGGGATCGCTGCAAAATCAAATTATAAACGGATTCAGGTGCTGCAGAATCGGGTCCTTAGAAATATAACTGATTGCCCTTGGTATGTACGCGGTTCAACTCTTCATAGAGACTTGAAGCTGTTTACTGTGGAAGAGCAGATTGGTAGGCATACGAGCCGATACAGAGACAAACTTCTGGGGCATCGCAGTTTACTTGCTAGAAATCTGATTCCAGCTAGACCTTTGAGGCGTCTTAAGAGGCAAGGATTTGCCAAAACAATGAGGCGACAATAGCGCTTACCCACCCATACTACAACACAATCCTAAAACACATCAATATACATATGTAATCGCCATGCAAAATTGACGTTTGGTTCCACTTACACAACCCAACCATGTGATGTTAAGGTACTTAAAGATGTACGGATTCTTCACTTATTAAATATATTAAAAAAAAAAAAAAAAAAAAAAAAAAAATATATCATTGATTATTGAGTTCTTATATTCTGTTCCCATGCCCGTAATAAACGTCTTCATTTGACAGTACTTTAGAATAAAAGACTCAATTATGGCTTTAGCGACAGTATTTGCATTTTCATTTGCAATTGGTATGGCAACTAAATATTTGATTAGGTCACATATTAGTGTGACTATGCAATGCACTATCATTATCTGATTTTGGTAGTGGACCAATTTTGTCTACTATCACTCTGTCGAAAGCATATGTAGGCGTTTCAGTTAATGTTAATGGAGTTTTTATATGTTTTGTTGTTTTTGATTTCTGGCATTTTTGACATTTTCGTATGTACTCAGAAATATTTCCAGTCATACCTTTCCAATAATAATGACCTTGGCCAAGGTTTTTGCGATGCCATTATGACCTCCTTATATTGGATCGTCATGGTATGTAGACAATATAGCTCCTATTTCTTTTTATTATTTATTACGGTCGCCGGGTGGAGTAACGCTACTCCTTATGATTTCAACATATTATTGCCCATAATTTTTAAATTATCTATTGAAACTTGTTGAAAGATATTTTCCCACGGTGCCACTTTGAGTTGGCTGATTTTATGTATACCGGCTTGCATTTCAAGCCTTTGGTAAAACTGACCTAAGTCGAGGATTCCATTGGTATATAAATCGCTAACATCATATCTTGCAGTAATTTTTTTACAATGTTTAAAAAACATTACATATTTTTCACATGCAAGGTCACTACTTTACGTACTTCGTGATTCTTGATGACTTCATATACGTAGGGCTTTGAAGCTTTATCTATAGATTTCATAGGCAAATCTAATTTTTCATTCTATGCGCAGGATTTTTGTCTACTTTGATATCTTGTATAGACTTTATTTACACATTTTGTAATATTTTGTAGTTCTTTGATGGTTCTTCTTGATAACGCATCTGCTACATAATTATCATTACCCTTTAGAGACTCTACAGTGAAATTATACTCCTCTAATTCAAGCCTCATTCTTGTCGACAGTGAAATGTCTACCATAAATATATGGTCGAAAATGTGTAATTGCCCAATGGATTACTGCTAATTCTTGCTCAGTTGTGTTCTTGTTACTTTCTCCTTTTGTAAATATCCTGATGCTTGCATCACTTATAATACAAAATTCTTTTGTGAAATCTGGGTATTGTAACAGCGTTGGCTTAATAAGTTCAGTTTTTAGATATCAACAGGCGTTTTAACATTGATCTGTCCATTCAAAAGGAACATTCTTTTTCCACAATCTAGTTATGTGCCGCAAATAGTCAGCGAAATTTTGATGAATCATCTATAATAGTTACAAAATGCAACAAAACGTCTAGCGCTGTCCGCATCATAAGCTTTTCGGATCATCCAATTACGGATAAATCATCCATATAAAGGAATGCGTGTGATGCTTATAGTTCAGAGAACGCTATTGTCATCATTCTCTGAAATGAATTCGGCGCTATTTTTAAACCAAATGGTAATCGCGTGAAGCGATAGGAGCCATTGCTCGTTGAAAAGGACGTTATATCTCTTGAACTCTTTTCTAATTCGAGTTGGTAAAAACCTGACATTAAGTCAAGGCATGAAAAATATTTTGCTCTACCTAGTTGATCTTAAATATCATCAACTCTAGGTAATGGGAATTTATCAGATAGCAGCTTTTTATTTATCCGGCGGTAGTCAATTACTAATCGCCATTTTTTCTTAGTTGAATCCTTATGGAATTTCTGTGGAACTATTATATTCAGATATGGATGGTTTTACTATTTTATCGATAATGACTTTTTGTACTTGCGCTTGAATTTCTTCTTTATTGCTTTGAGGACTTCTATAATTTTTAATGTAGACTGGTTCATCGTCCTTTAATCTTAGTTTTGTTTTATAAAATTTATTTGTTGTTATTGATTCTGTTTCTAGTCCGAATATATCAGTATAATTGATCCATAAATTGGTAAGTTTAGATTTGAACTGTGGAGGGAAATTCTTGGATAATAGAGACATGACATTATCTACTCCACTTTCAGTGATTGTTTGAATTATATCGTAATCCGAAAGTGATTCATATTTTGGATTATTTATATTAACTAATTGATCGGTACTGGTTGTATTCAGTAAACGGACAAATGTGTTTTTGGTAGTTGCTACTGTATTTGCAACATAGATACCTGTTTGAATTTCTTGGTTTGGAATCAATACGTTATCTTCACTTGAAGTTAACTTGATTTGACGGACAACTGGTGATCTTGCTGGTATAAGTAATGTATTATTACCAGAACTATATGTTATCAGAACATGAATCGGATATGTTAATTATTGGGTCTAATTATGAGCCAATCTTCAGTGGGCTTAAAATCTAGTTGGCATTGTATTTTTTAATCAAATCTATGCCTATTATTTTATAACATGGTATTGAAAATTGTAAGTCTACTATATGGAAACAGTGAGGAATTATATATTTATCTGTTTGTATCTCGATTGGATTGTATAACCTCTTGGTTTATTCCTTGAATGTTTATTCTGCTAACTGAATGTCTTCAAAGACATCTGAATTTTGCTTTCCCCTTATTATTGTTGTGTATCTCTAAGGGTTGTTGGGAGTTTCCCTGGATATTCTGGATAACTCTTACATTGTTTCGGTTATTATTGTTGTTATTTCTGTTTCTGTTATTCGAATTATTTCTATTCGAATTGCCACGGAATCTGCTATTGTGGCACTGATTATTATTGTTATTACCATTTCTATTATTGTTATAATTATTATTATAACAGGCATTTCCTCTACCACATAATTACCTCTATGAGAATACATCACTCTGTTCGAATCTCCGCTTTTATCTATAGTGATTTCGTCTTTTATTTTATAATAGGTTGTACCACTGTCAGAATAAACAGTTGATTCAAATTCTCCAGCTTGATCTATTACTCTTGATGTCGATTCTGGTTTGTTCCCTAACGTTTTGCGTGTGCAAATAATGTTTGTATCCTATTTAAGAAATCTGGCTCGCTTTACAAAATTGTTTTTTCAAGTTCTGCAACTTGTCTTGATATAATTACTTTCTATTTAACCAGCTGTTCTATGCTATCTGTTATATGTAAATAATTATAATTCATTTATATTTTCATAAAATAATTTTTTTTTATTGGTGTATTGAGGGCTTAAATCTTGCATCTAACATATCAAGGAGACGCTTGAATATCAAAAATTTTCATGTTAGAATATTCCGATCCTTAAATATTCCTAGATTTCTCTTTGCGCCAATTTAGACGTCCTCAAGCAAACCTAAGATTCTTAGTGATTGGTTCGGCATTCGAGAGTGGATCCTTTGTGAGGACTAAGACTCATAAATTGTTAGCTGCAAATATATCTTCGAACTCCTTGCATAATTGCATCTTTACTAAGGTCCTCCCTTAACTATACATCGAGTCTTAAACATCGCTTATTGCCCCCGTCTATCACGTATATGTGGTTTTACGGGGCCAGGACTTCTTTTTGTCCAGGATTTTCGGTCTTTTTCTGGATGATTATTGCATTTGGGACATTTTTATTGGAGTATCCATAGATTTCATAAATATTTTTGTTTGAACTTTCACTAGACATAGGGTTTCTGATAATTGGTCGCTTTGGCCCTCAGCAGGTGTACAAGCCCCATTTTGCAGCAAAATTTACGTGTGATCTCTGATTTAATGATCCAATATGTAAGCTCCAAGGCAATTCTCAAAAATTCATACTTCTATAGAGAGAAATCTAAGATTTATAACGGCTATTACTCAATATATGCCAACGGTCCTATTATTTTTTTCGCTAATTTTCACGTATATTTTTATATAATGTCAAATAAACAGGACGGCCCCCTATTCAAAAAGAACCTTTTTTATTTTATGGAAGAAATATTAAACTATAAATAAGAAAAAAAATTAAAAAAATTTGAAAAATTTTCAGGTTTTATATTATATTATCTAATGTTCCACACGCCATGATCAAAACATTTGTTTTGCACTTGTGCTCACATTATTCTTAAAAATTTCATTCATTACCCTTAGGGCAACTGTACTGTCTCTTTCAACAGTTTCAACTTTTTCACCACTGTCTCTTTCAACAGTTTCATCTTTTCACCACTGTCTCTTTCAACAGTTTCAACTTTTTACTACTGTCTCTTTCAACAGTTTCAACTTTTTACTACTGTCTCTTTCAACAGTTTCAACTTTTTACTACTGTCTCTTTCAACAGTTTCAACTTTTTACTACTGTCTCTTTCAACAGTTTCAACTTTTTACTACTGTCTCTTTCAACTTTTTACTACTGTCTCTTTCAACAGTTTCAACTTTAATTACATTATTTATCTTCTTCACAATTTTCAAATTCCTCCGGAATTTTTCCATCTGGCATTTTTCTTATGTCATCATGAGCATATTTATATTTTCTATTATTTGTCAAAGAACTAAGCATGTATCTATCCCCCTCTAACAATTCAATTACTTGAAACGGACCCCTAAACTTTGGACTTAACTTTGTCTGATGTCTCTCTTCATTTTTTAACAACACGAAATCTCCAACATTGAATCTAACAACTTTAGCCTTGTTTTTATCAAATTGCTCCTTGTTATATGCTGCTGCAGCTGAAATATTTTGACCTGCTCGTGCTCTCACTTCTACTAAGTCGACCTCTTCTATCATATCGCAGGGTGGAAGCAACCCCAACGGGCGGGCAACTTTGCCGATAAACAATTCCAAAGGGCTTGCCTTTGTCACTCGACTAACCGTACAGTTCAAAGCTAATTGAGAAGTTCAATTATCTTATCAATTATCAATGCATCTTGCCAAGATCGATTGCTAGTTTCAACGGCCGTTAATAAGTTCTTTAAGGTGCTCATAATGCGTTCAACTTGCCCATTTGCTCTACTTGCACCTGTCGCAATCAGATGCAAGTTTATTTTTGTTGTTAACAAAACTCGCTGAATCTAGAGCTGGAGAAACATCTGTCCTGATCTGCTATTATGCGATTTGGTACTCCAAATAGAGAAATAGCAGACGTGACAGCATTTATGCAATTTTCAGCATCAATTTTAAGCGTATGGGTTAAATAGACAAATTTAGTAAAGGCGTCTACCTGAACAATGATATACTCCTGATCAGACTTGCCACTCAACTTTCCAGTTATGTCAATGTGAATGGTGTGCCAAGGTGCATTTACTTTTGGTATTGGATGAAGATATGCTTGAACTTTACCCGAAGAAGACTTTGACATTTTACACGTAATACAGTTTTCAACAAACTTACGAATATACTTGGACATGTTCTCGAACCAGTAATAGTCGTAGGCCTTATCTAACGTCTTCTCCCATCCCAAATGCATAATGGACTCATGTATCTGATTTATTACGGACCATCTGAATTGATAATTGACAATTGATAAAGATCGAGTTCTACCATTTCGTTGAATTTTCCGATATAATATTCCTGCTCTCATCTCGTAAGTTTTAGCAATGTCCTCAGCAAGAGAATTTTCTTTCAATTTATTTACAATGTTAACTATTTCAGAGTCTTGACGCTGTTCGGCCAAAAGCCAATTGTCAGATATTTCTGCTAAATTAACCCGTTTTTCTGGGACCTTGCAAATCATCTCTACGGAAGGCAGATTTCTTGAAAAGAAATCAACATGAGACATTCGTTTACCTTCTTTATATTGTATGACAAACGTAAAAGACTGTAAATACGCCCACCATCTTTGCACCCTGGGGCACAAATCCTGTTTAGTTCTTGAAGCTTTAAGTGAGTTACAGCACTGACCATATAACATATAGATGGGACATTTCATACAACGAAAACGGCCACGAAATTTCTTAGCGAGATACCCCAGTTCGATTGCCGACATACCCCAGTTCGAAGCGAACAGCTATTTTTCTTGCGTCTACTAATTTAATTTTCATTTCACCTGAACTAACTCTAGTCGAAGGAATTCCATTAATAAAAGATTTTGAATATTTTTCCAATATACTT
The DNA here is from genome assembly GCA_018150725.1 of Drosophila quadrilineata. NCBI lineage: Eukaryota > Metazoa > Arthropoda > Insecta > Diptera > Drosophilidae > Drosophila > Drosophila quadrilineata. The sequence continues at coordinate 139,646 of JAECWN010000402.1, forward strand.
GGTAGTTTATCTCTATCTTCCCCAACAAGATCAGTGTTCAATTCACAAAATTTCTCATCGTTTGAACAATAATTTACAGTTTTTGATCTTACAATTTCGAATTTTCCTGGTGAGATTATAACATTAAATCCAGGGGACAGTACTTCTCGACCAATAATAATATCATTCTTCAAATACTCATTATCCAGAACATGGAACAAAACTTCAATACAATGTTTGTTAATTATAACATTACTACGTATTTGCAATGTGCTGCATATGCCGCCACTACCAATACCCTTCAACATCACTACATTGTTAATTCTCTTACCAACTAATTTGCCACTTATCTTTTGTTTTATTAGTGAACATTCCGCTCCAGAGTCGAACGTTGTTATAAACGTCTCACCTTGATGAACCATCTCTCCTTTGGGTTCAACAACTTCGCATAGCTCCACTCTTTTCATCTGGTGTGTATCCTTGACCTTATCCATTTTGGACTTATTACAGTGTGTTGAAATATGACCAGGTTCACCGCACTTGAAGCAGGTTACATTCGCTTTTTGATGGTGACCCAATGCACTCCTGCCGCTACTGTTAATAGCATGAGACGGTGGATGATTTTTCTGCTGTTTAGCTCGACATTCCATCATTTTGTGGCCTAATTTTCCACAGAAATGGCATTTGATTGTTGAAAGTTTCAAACGCTTATTTTCAGGTGAAGATATTTCGTCTTGCAGATTTTTCTTTCGCTTGTTGAACGTGAATGCTTTAAGCTCGGTTTGTAATTCACTTCTGGTGCGCATATTTGAAGTAAAAGTTAGACGCTGCAATCTGTTATCAACATGAGCCATCTTCGCAAGCGTCACAGAAACTGCAATTTCCTCCACGCTCATGTCGCGCCATTTCGTGATAAGTGACGTCATCATACGACTAGCATAATTAGAGAGGCATTCGCCATCGGTCGGACAATTAACTAGCATTGACAGAAACATGGCCGCTGGCGTTTCTACAGTGCCAAAACGTTGCATGAAAAGTTCTTTAAATTCGTCCCAAGTTATGTCAGGATAACATGTTTGTGAAAGCCGGTGCGACGCACTACCTTCCAACGATGCACTCAAGGCCATCACCAACGCGCTGCCTTTTATGGTATTTTCTGCGATAATTATATTTACGGTTGAACACCACGCCGAAGCGTCGGCGCCATCGACGTCTGCGTTGAATTTTGGTAACACAATTGTTTTCTTATTTGTTGCCTCAGGTGTCGTCGATTGTAAAGTTTTGATAAGCTCGATCAAATTTTTATTTTGCATTTCCATTAAAACTCGCCACGGTCCATCTGATTCAATAGGTAGCGAGCCGGATCCCACTTCTGATGTCGCTTTACCCACTCAAGTTCTATACGCAACTGCCTGCGTTGTCCCTTCTTCTTTTTGTGCTTACCACCGAACCACACTCGGCGACTGCGCTACAATGCTGTCGCCGCGCTAAAACGTTTCTTCTTCTTCTGCTACAGTTTGCAGAACAACCAATCACAACACAATTAGAAGCTGATTCAATATTACAATAGTTGTGAAATTAGTCTTCTGATGAAATTCTCTAGTTCTCTAGACTGTATACCCATACCATCATACCAACATCCACACACTCTTATTACGCGCCGACATATATATATATATATATATTTACTTATTCTGTAATCTTTTACTGACTGGGGCTGTAGAGCGGGCCTTCGCAGTCTGGAGGACACAAACGTGGTCGTGGTGGAATTCAGACTTTTTTTCGTTTCCATCCACGTCCAGTTTTTCTCCTGCTGTTGTTGTTGTTGCATCTATTGTTTATTGCTTTGGTCACGGTCGCCATGTAATGTTCGAATCAGTTTGAATTATATAGGCACAAATAATGACACGAGCACGACTGTGTCGTTTGACTTTTCTTTATTGAATATGTTATCTTAGCTTAAAATTATTTGCATGACGCGCACTGCGTCAACTTTTTACTACTGTCTCTTTCAACAGTTTCAACTTTTTACTACTGTCTCTTTCAACTTTTTACTACTGTCTCTTTCAACAGTTTCAACTTTAATTACATTATTTATCTTCTTCACAATTTTCAAATTCCTCCGGAATTTTTCCATCTGGCATTTTTCTTATGTCATCATGAGCATATTTATATTTTCTATTATTTGTCAAAGAACTAAGCATGTATCTATCCCCCTCTAACAATTCAATTACTTGAAACGGACCCCTAAACTTTGGACTTAACTTTGTCTGATGTCTCTCTTCATTTTTTAACAACACGAAATCTCCAACATTGAATCTAACAACTTTAGCCTTGTTTTTATCAAATTGCTCCTTGTTATATGCTGCTGCAGCTGAAATATTTTGACCTGCTCGTGCTCTCACTTCTACTAAGTCGACCTCTTCTATCATATCGCAGGGTGGAAGCAACCCCAACGGGCGGGCAACTTTGCCGATAAACAATTCCAAAGGGCTTGCCTTTGTCACTCGACTAACCGTACAGTTCAAAGCTAATTGAGAAGTTCAATTATCTTATCAATTATCAATGCATCTTGCCAAGATCGATTGCTAGTTTCAACGGCCGTTAATAAGTTCTTTAAGGTGCTCATAATGCGTTCAACTTGCCCATTTGCTCTACTTGCACCTGTCGCAATCAGATGCAAGTTTATTTTTGTTGTTAACAAAACTCGCTGAATCTAGAGCTGGAGAAACATCTGTCCTGATCTGCTATTATGCGATTTGGTACTCCAAATAGAGAAATAGCAGACGTGACAGCATTTATGCAATTTTCAGCATCAATTTTAAGCGTATGGGTTAAATAGACAAATTTAGTAAAGGCGTCTACCTGAACAATGATATACTCCTGATCAGACTTGCCACTCAACTTTCCAGTTATGTCAATGTGAATGGTGTGCCAAGGTGCATTTACTTTTGGTATTGGATGAAGATATGCTTGAACTTTACCCGAAGAAGACTTTGACATTTTACACGTAATACAGTTTTCAACAAACTTACGAATATACTTGGACATGTTCTCGAACCAGTAATAGTCGTAGGCCTTATCTAACGTCTTCTCCCATCCCAAATGCATAATGGACTCATGTATCTGATTTATTACGGACCATCTGAATTGATAATTGACAATTGATAAAGATCGAGTTCTACCATTTCGTTGAATTTTCCGATATAATATTCCTGCTCTCATCTCGTAAGTTTTAGCAATGTCCTCAGCAAGAGAATTTTCTTTCAATTTATTTACAATGTTAACTATTTCAGAGTCTTGACGCTGTTCGGCCAAAAGCCAATTGTCAGATATTTCTGCTAAATTAACCCGTTTTTCTGGGACCTTGCAAATCATCTCTACGGAAGGCAGATTTCTTGAAAAGAAATCAACATGAGACATTCGTTTACCTTCTTTATATTGTATGACAAACGTAAAAGACTGTAAATACGCCCACCATCTTTGCACCCTGGGGCACAAATCCTGTTTAGTTCTTGAAGCTTTAAGTGAGTTACAGCACTGACCATATAACATATAGATGGGACATTTCATACAACGAAAACGGCCACGAAATTTCTTAGCGAGATACCCCAGTTCGATTGCCGACATACCCCAGTTCGAAGCGAACAGCTATTTTTCTTGCGTCTACTAATTTAATTTTCATTTCACCTGAACTAACTCTAGTCGAAGGAATTCCATTAATAAAAGATTTTGAATATTTTTCCAATATACTTGGTAGTTTATCTCTATCTTCCCCAACAAGATCAGTGTTCAATTCACAAAATTTCTCATCGTTTGAACAATAATTTACAGTTTTTGATCTTACAATTTCGAATTTTCCTGGTGAGATTATAACATTAAATCCAGGGGACAGTACTTCTCGACCAATAATAATATCATTCTTCAAATACTCATTATCCAGAACATGGAACAAAACTTCAATACAATGTTTGTTAATTATAACATTACTACGTATTTGCAATGTGCTGCATATGCCGCCACTACCAATACCCTTCAACATCACTACATTGTTAATTCTCTTACCAACTAATTTGCCACTTATCTTTTGTTTTATTAGTGAACATTCCGCTCCAGAGTCGAACGTTGTTATAAACGTCTCACCTTGATGAACCATCTCTCCTTTGGGTTCAACAACTTCGCATAGCTCCACTCTTTTCATCTGGTGTGTATCCTTGACCTTATCCATTTTGGACTTATTACAGTGTGTTGAAATATGACCAGGTTCACCGCACTTGAAGCAGGTTACATTCGCTTTTTGATGGTGACCCAATGCACTCCTGCCGCTACTGTTAATAGCATGAGACGGTGGATGATTTTTCTGCTGTTTAGCTCGACATTCCATCATTTTGTGGCCTAATTTTCCACAGAAATGGCATTTGATTGTTGAAAGTTTCAAACGCTTATTTTCAGGTGAAGATATTTCGTCTTGCAGATTTTTCTTTCGCTTGTTGAACGTGAATGCTTTAAGCTCGGTTTGTAATTCACTTCTGGTGCGCATATTTGAAGTAAAAGTTAGACGCTGCAATCTGTTATCAACATGAGCCATCTTCGCAAGCGTCACAGAAACTGCAATTTCCTCCACGCTCATGTCGCGCCATTTCGTGATAAGTGACGTCATCATACGACTAGCATAATTAGAGAGGCATTCGCCATCGGTCGGACAATTAACTAGCATTGACAGAAACATGGCCGCTGGCGTTTCTACAGTGCCAAAACGTTGCATGAAAAGTTCTTTAAATTCGTCCCAAGTTATGTCAGGATAACATGTTTGTGAAAGCCGGTGCGACGCATTACCTTCCAACGATGCACTCAAGGCCATCACCAACGCGCTGCCTTTTATGGTATTTTCTGCGATAATTATATTTACGGTTGAACACCACGCCGAAGCGTCGGCGCCATCGACGTCTGCGTTGAATTTTGGTAACACAATTGTTTTCTTATTTGTTGCCTCAGGTGTCGTCGATTGTAAAGTTTTGATAAGCTCGATCAAATTTTTATTTTGCATTTCCATTAAAACTCGCCACGGTCCATCTGATTCAATAGGTAGCGAGCCGGATCCCACTTCTGATGTCGCTTTACCCACTCAAGTTCTATACGCAACTGCCTGCGTTGTCCCTTCTTCTTTTGTGCTTACCACCGAACCACACTCGGCGACTGCGCTACAATGCTGTCGCCGCGCTAAAACGTTTCTTCTTCTTCTGCTACAGTTTGCAGAACAACCAATCACAACACAATTAGAAGCTGATTCAATATTACAATAGTTGTGAAATTAGTCTTCTGATGAAATTCTCTAGTGCTCTAGACTGTATACCCATACCATCATACCAACATCCACACACTCTTATTACGCGCCGACATATATATATATATATATATTTACTTATTCTGTAATCTTTTACTGACTGGGGCTGTAGAGCGGGCCTTCGCAGTCTGGAGGACACAAACGTGGTCGTGGTGGAATTCAGACTTTTTTTCGTTTCCATCCACGTCCAGTTTTTCTCCTGCTGTTGTTGTTGTTGCATCTATTGTTTATTGCTTTGGTCACGGTCGCCATGTAATGTTCGAATCAGTTTGAATTATATAGGCACAAATAATGACACGAGCACGACTGTGTCGTTTGACTTTTCTTTATTGAATATGTTATCTTAGCTTAAAATTATTTGCATGACGCGCACTGCGTCAACTTTTTACTACTGTCTCTTTCAACAGTTTCAACTTTTTACTACTGTCTCTTTCAACTTTTTACTACTGTCTCTTTCAACAGTTTCAACTTTAATTACATTATTTATCTTCTTCACAATTTTCAAATTCCTCCGGAATTTTTCCATCTGGCATTTTTCTTATGTCATCATGAGCATATTTATATTTTCTATTATTTGTCAAAGAACTAAGCATGTATCTATCCCCCTCTAACAATTCAATTACTTGAAACGGACCCCTAAACTTTGGACTTAACTTTGTCTGATGTCTCTCTTCATTTTTTAACAACACGAAATCTCCAACATTGAATCTAACAACTTTAGCCTTGTTTTTATCAAATTGCTCCTTGTTATATGCTGCTGCAGCTGAAATATTTTGACCTGCTCGTGCTCTCACTTCTACTAAGTCGACCTCTTCTATCATATCGCAGGGTGGAAGCAACCCCAACGGGCGGGCAACTTTGCCGATAAACAATTCCAAAGGGCTTGCCTTTGTCACTCGACTAACCGTACAGTTCAAAGCTAATTGAGAAGTTCAATTATCTTATCAATTATCAATGCATCTTGCCAAGATCGATTGCTAGTTTCAACGGCCGTTAATAAGTTCTTTAAGGTGCTCATAATGCGTTCAACTTGCCCATTTGCTCTACTTGCACCTGTCGCAATCAGATGCAAGTTTATTTTTGTTGTTAACAAAACTCGCTGAATCTAGAGCTGGAGAAACATCTGTCCTGATCTGCTATTATGCGATTTGGTACTCCAAATAGAGAAATAGCAGACGTGACAGCATTTATGCAATTTTCAGCATCAATTTTAAGCGTATGGGTTAAATAGACAAATTTAGTAAAGGCGTCTACCTGAACAATGATATACTCCTGATCAGACTTGCCACTCAACTTTCCAGTTATGTCAATGTGAATGGTGTGCCAAGGTGCATTTACTTTTGGTATTGGATGAAGATATGCTTGAACTTTACCCGAAGAAGACTTTGACATTTTACACGTAATACAGTTTTCAACAAACTTACGAATATACTTGGACATGTTCTCGAACCAGTAATAGTCGTAGGCCTTATCTAACGTCTTCTCCCATCCCAAATGCATAATGGACTCATGTATCTGATTTATTACGGACCATCTGAATTGATAATTGACAATTGATAAAGATCGAGTTCTACCATTTCGTTGAATTTTCCGATATAATATTCCTGCTCTCATCTCGTAAGTTTTAGCAATGTCCTCAGCAAGAGAATTTTCTTTCAATTTATTTACAATGTTAACTATTTCAGAGTCTTGACGCTGTTCGGCCAAAAGCCAATTGTCAGATATTTCTGCTAAATTAACCCGTTTTTCTGGGACCTTGCAAATCATCTCTACGGAAGGCAGATTTCTTGAAAAGAAATCAACATGAGACATTCGTTTACCTTCTTTATATTGTATGACAAACGTAAAAGACTGTAAATACGCCCACCATCTTTGCACCCTGGGGCACAAATCCTGTTTAGTTCTTGAAGCTTTAAGTGAGTTACAGCACTGACCATATAACATATAGATGGGACATTTCATACAACGAAAACGGCCACGAAATTTCTTAGCGAGATACCCCAGTTCGATTGCCGACATACCCCAGTTCGAAGCGAACAGCTATTTTTCTTGCGTCTACTAATTTAATTTTCATTTCACCTGAACTAACTCTAGTCGAAGGAATTCCATTAATAAAAGATTTTGAATATTTTTCCAATATACTTGGTAGTTTATCTCTATCTTCCCCAACAAGATCAGTGTTCAATTCACAAAATTTCTCATCGTTTGAACAATAATTTACAGTTTTTGATCTTACAATTTCGAATTTTCCTGGTGAGATTATAACATTAAATCCAGGGGACAGTACTTCTCGACCAATAATAATATCATTCTTCAAATACTCATTATCCAGAACATGGAACAAAACTTCAATACAATGTTTGTTAATTATAACATTACTACGTATTTGCAATGTGCTGCATATGCCGCCACTACCAATACCCTTCAACATCACTACATTGTTAATTCTCTTACCAACTAATTTGAAACTTATCTTTTGTTTTATTAGTGAACATTCCGCTCCAGAGTCGAACGTTGTTATAAACGTCTCACCTTGATGAACCATCTCTCCTTTGGGTTCAACAACTTCGCATAGCTCCACTCTTTTCATCTGGTGTGTATCCTTGACCTTATCCATTTTGGACTTATTACAGTGTGTTGAAATATGACCAGGTTCACCGCACTTGAAGCAGGTTACATTCGCTTTTTGATGGTGACCCAATGCACTCCTGCCGCTACTGTTAATAGCATGAGACGGTGGATGATTTTTCTGCTGTTTAGCTCGACATTCCATCATTTTGTGGCCTAATTTTCCACAGAAATGGCATTTGATTGTTGAAAGTTTCAAACGCTTATTTTCAGGTGAAGATATTTCGTCTTGCAGATTTTTCTTTCGCTTGTTGAACGTGAATGCTTTAAGCTCGGTTTGTAATTCACTTCTGGTGCGCATATTTGAAGTAAAAGTTAGACGCTGCAATCTGTTATCAACATGAGCCATCTTCGCAAGCGTCACAGAAACTGCAATTTCCTCCACGCTCATGTCGCGCCATTTCGTGATAAGTGACGTCATCATACGACTAGCATAATTAGAGAGGCATTCGCCATCGGTCGGATAATTAACTAGCATTGACAGAAACATGGCCGCTGGCGTTTCTACAGTGCCAAAACGTTGCATGAAAAGTTCTTTAAATTCGTCCCAAGTTATGTCAGGATAACATGTTTGTGAAAGCCGGTGCGACGCACTACCTTCCAACGATGCACTCAAGGCCATCACCAACGCGCTGCCTTTTATGGTATTTTCTGCGATAATTATATTTACGGTTGAACACCACGCCGAAGCGTCGGCGCCATCGACGTCTGCGTTGAATTTTGGTAACACAATTGTTTTCTTATTTGTTGCCTCAGGTGTCGTCGATTGTAAAGTTTTGATAAGCTCGATCAAATTTTTATTTTGCATTTCCATTAAAACTCGCCACGGTCCATCTGATTCAATAGGTAGCGAGCCGGATCCCACTTCTGATGTCGCTTTACCCACTCAAGTTCTATACGCAACTGCCTGCGTTGTCCCTTCTTCTTTTTGTGCTTACCACCGAACCACACTCGGCGACTGCGCTACAATGCTGTCGCCGCGCTAAAACGTTTCTTCTTCTTCTGCTACAGTTTGCAGAACAACCAATCACAACACAATTAGAAGCTGATTCAATATTACAATAGTTGTGAAATTAGTCTTCTGATGAAATTCTCTAGTTCTCTAGACTGTATACCCATACCATCATACCAACATCCACACACTCTTATTACGCGCCGACATATATATATATATATATATTTACTTATTCTGTAATCTTTTACTGACTGGGGCTGTAGAGCGGGCCTTCGCAGTCTGGAGGACACAAACGTGGTCGTGGTGGAATTCAGACTTTTTTCGTTTCCATCCACGTCCAGTTTTTCTCCTGCTGTTGTTGTTGTTGCATCTATTGTTTATTGCTTTGGTCACGGTCGCCATGTAATGTTCGAATCAGTTTGAATTATATAGGCACAAATAATGACACGAGCACGACTGTGTCGTTTGACTTTTCTTTATTGAATATGTTATCTTAGCTTAAAATTATTTGCATGACGCGCACTGCGTCAACTTTTTACTACTGTCTCTTTCAACAGTTTCAACTTTTTACTACTGTCTCTTTCAACTTTTTACTACTGTCTCTTTCAACAGTTTCAACTTTAATTACATTATTTATCTTCTTCACAATTTTCAAATTCCTCCGGAATTTTTCCATCTGGCATTTTTCTTATGTCATCATGAGCATATTTATATTTTCTATTATTTGTCAAAGAACTAAGCATGTATCTATCCCCCTCTAACAATTCAATTACTTGAAACGGACCCCTAAACTTTGGACTTAACTTTGTCTGATGTCTCTCTTCATTTTTTAACAACACGAAATCTCCAACATTGAATCTAACAACTTTAGCCTTGTTTTTATCAAATTGCTCCTTGTTATATGCTGCTGCAGCTGAAATATTTTGACCTGCTCGTGCTCTCACTTCTACTAAGTCGACCTCTTCTATCATATCGCAGGGTGGAAGCAACCTAAACGGGCGGGCAACTTTGCCGATAAACAATTCCAAAGGGCTTGCCTTTGTCACTCGACTAACCGTACAGTTCAAAGCTAATTGAGAAGTTCAATTATCTTATCAATTATCAATGCATCTTGCCAAGATCGATTGCTAGTTTCAACGGCCGTTAATAAGTTCTTTAAGGTGCTCATAATGCGTTCAACTTGCCCATTTGCTCTACTTGCACCTGTCGCAATCAGATGCAAGTTTATTTTTGTTGTTAACAAAACTCGCTGAATCTAGAGCTGGAGAAACATCTGTCCTGATCTGCTATTATGCGATTTGGTACTCCAAATAGAGAAATAGCAGACGTGACAGCATTTATGCAATTTTCAGCATCAATTTTAAGCGTATGGGTTAAATAGACAAATTTAGTAAAGGCGTCTACCTGAACAATGATATACTCCTGATCAGACTTGCCACTCAACTTTCCAGTTATGTCAATGTGAATGGTGTGCCAAGGTGCATTTACTTTTGGTATTGGATGAAGATATGCTTGAACTTTACCCGAAGAAGACTTTGACATTTTACACGTAATACAGTTTTCAACAAACTTACGAATATACTTGGACATGTTCTCGAACCAGTAATAGTCGTAGGCCTTATCTAACGTCTTCTCCCATCCCAAATGCATAATGGACTCATGTATCTGATTTATTACGGACCATCTGAATTGATAATTGACAATTGATAAAGATCGAGTTCTACCATTTCGTTGAATTTTCCGATATAATATTCCTGCTCTCATCTCGTAAGTTTTAGCAATGTCCTCAGCAAGAGAATTTTCTTTCAATTTATTTACAATGTTAACTATTTCAGAGTCTTGACGCTGTTCGGCCAAAAGCCAATTGTCAGATATTTCTGCTAAATTAACCCGTTTTTCTGGGACCTTGCAAATCATCTCTACGGAAGGCAGATTTCTTGAAAAGAAATCAACATGAGACATTCGTTTACCTTCTTTATATTGTATGACAAACGTAAAAGACTGTAAATACGCCCACCATCTTTGCACCCTGGGGCACAAATCCTGTTTAGTTCTTGAAGCTTTAAGTGAGTTACAGCACTGACCATATAACATATAGATGGGACATTTCATACAACGAAAACGGCCACGAAATTTCTTAGCGAGATACCCCAGTTCGATTGCCGACATACCCCAGTTCGAAGCGAACAGCTATTTTTCTTGCGTCTACTAATTTAATTTTCATTTCACCTGAACTAACTCTAGTCGAAGGAATTCCATTAATAAAAGATTTTGAATATTTTTCCAATATACTTGGTAGTTTATCTCTATCTTCCCCAACAAGATCAGTGTTCAATTCACAAAATTTCTCATCGTTTGAACAATAATTTACAGTTTTTGATCTTACAATTTCGAATTTTCCTGGTGAGATTATAACATTAAATCCAGGGGACAGTACTTCTCGACCAATAATAATATCATTCTTCAAATACTCATTATCCAGAACATGGAACAAAACTTCAATACAATGTTTGTTAATTATAACATTACTACGTATTTGCAATGTGCTGCATATGCCGCCACTACCAATACCCTTCAACATCACTACATTGTTAATTCTCTTACCAACTAATTTGCCACTTATCTTTTGTGTTATTAGTGAACATTCCGCTCCAGAGTCGAACGTTGTTATAAACGTCTCACCTTGATGAACCATCTCTCCTTTGGGTTCAACAACTTCGCATAGCTCCACTCTTTTCATCTGGTGTGTATCCTTGACCTTATCCATTTTGGACTTATTACAGTGTGTTGAAATATGACCAGGTTCACCGCACTTGAAGCAGGTTACATTCGCTTTTTGATGGTGACCCAATGCACTCCTGCCGCTACTGTTAATAGCATGAGACGGTGGATGATTTTTCTGCTGTTTAGCTCGACATTCCATCATTTTGTGGCCTAATTTTCCACAGAAATGGCATTTGATTGTTGAAAGTTTCAAACGCTTATTTTCAGGTGAAGATATTTCGTCTTGCAGATTTTTCTTTCGCTTGTTGAACGTGAATGCTTTAAGCTCGGTTTGTAATTCACTTCTGGTGCGCATATTTGAAGTAAAAGTTAGACGCTGCAATCTGTTATCAACATGAGCCATCTTCGCAAGCGTCACAGAAACTGCAATTTCCTCCACGCTCATGTCGCGCCATTTCGTGATAAGTGACGTCATCATACGACTAGCATAATTAGAGAGGCATTTGCCATCGGTCGGACAATTAACTAGCATTGACAGAAACATGGCCGCTGGCGTTTCTACAGTGCCAAAACGTTGCATGAAAAGTTCTTTAAATTCGTCCCAAGTTATGTCAGGATAACATGTTTGTGAAAGCCGGTGCGACGCACTACCTTCCAACGATGCACTCAAGGCCATCACCAACGCGCTGCCTTTTATGGTATTTTCTGCGATAATTATATTTACGGTTGAACACCACGCCGAAGCGTCGGCGCCATCGACGTCTGCGTTGAATTTTGGTAACACAATTGTTTTCTTATTTGTTGCCTCAGGTGTCGTCGATTGTAAAGTTTTGATAAGCTCGATCAAATTTTTATTTTGCATTTCCATTAAAACTCGCCACGGTCCATCTGATTCAATAGGTAGCGAGCCGGATCCCACTTCTGATGTCGCTTTACCCACTCAAGTTCTATACGCAACTGCCTGCGTTGTCCCTTCTTCTTTTTGTGCTTACCACCGAACCACACTCGGCGACTGCGCTACAATGCTGTCGCCGCGCTAAAACGTTTCTTCTTCTTCTGCTACAGTTTGCAGAACAACCAATCACAACACAATTAGAAGCTGATTCAATATTACAATAGTTGTGAAATTAGTCTTCTGATGAAATTCTCTAGTTCTCTAGACTGTATACCCATACCATCATACCAACATCCACACACTCTTATTACGCGCCGACATATATATATATATATATATATTTACTTATTCTGTAATCTTTTACTGACTGGGGCTGTAGAGCGGGCCTTCGCAGTCTGGAGGACACAAACGTGGTCGTGGTGGAATTCAGACTTTTTTTCGTTTCCATCCACGTCCAGTTTTTCTCCTGCTGTTGTTGTTGTTGCATCTATTGTTTATTGCTTTGGTCACGGTCGCCATGTAATGTTCGAATCAGTTTGAATTATATAGGCACAAATAATGACACGAGCACGACTGTGTCGTTTGACTTTTCTTTATTGAATATGTTATCTTAGCTTAAAATTATTTGCATGACGCGCACTGCGCTGCCAGTTTCGCAGGCAGTGGAGCAGCTGCGTCGTATATCTCTTATCCTTAAGTGCTATGCTGAGTGACCGAGTATGTCACATGGACATACACGCTTAGAGAGAGTCTTACGTACATATGTGTTTGGCACTAGCGGTCAGCGTCGGAATGCTGACTTAGCCCAATTCATAATTGTTCGATCATATTTCGCGCTCACTTGAATTGATTTATTTATTTACTTATATTGCAACAATGTGCTGCTGCTATCAAAGTGATGAGTACAGTAGTCCCTCGCTATATGTGCAACATATGTGCATATTACATAAGAGTTCGGCAATCTTCGGCTTCTGCTGTGACTCGTAACGACGCTCAGCCTCTACTGAGACCGCTCGCGTACGACGTTATATATAAATATATATACTATAACATTCTCCGCTGAAAATCTGTTAAACAATAAATATTTTATTTTTTATCATGTATTTTATAGCGATATAATTAATAACGAGTAACATATTCTGAAAATATTTAATCATCGAAATTGGACGATAGTAGAAAATTTGCTGCTAGTTGTTCATTTTTTTCACAAGCAAAATAAGCCTGCAAAACTAAAGCTTCTGAAAATCCAAGAGCCTTCAACTGTGAAATAATCATATTCAAAATATACTTTCTTTTAATTAAAATCATTTGACTTACCCTCTCTATTGCCTCTTGGTCTTGTGATGTTAAACGTAATGATTGATTATTTTCATTATGAGGTACATTCAAACGATTATCTGCAGTCAAATCGTGAGCTACACCTTCTCTTAAGTCGCCGCGCGAAGCTTCAGAAGTTACATTTTGAATTAATGATGATCTTAAGCTTTCTGTAAGTCTTTGGCTTGAATCTGGTTGGTGAAGTTGCTGTTCGTTGACTGTCGATTCTCCTTCAATAGGCTGATTTAACATAGTCAAAAAAGCTTCTTGATTTTCAGAAATTAATTGTAAAAGTGCAGGATTTGTTTGACCAATCTTAAAATTACAAATCTCATGAAGAACATAATATAAAACTAATTTTTGATAATTACCTGTTGCAGCACAGCATGTAAAAGATGAGGGTTTTGATAAATCAAAGACCGCATTTGCAGAAATTGTGGTTGACTTCGCAAAAATTCAAAAGGATCTAAAATACCAACTTAAATGTAATATCGATTTAGGAAAAATTATTGTTATTTACCAGAATCTGTTTGCAGATCATTCAAAGATTCGTTACGTAAAGTAGAAGCCTCTGAAAAGCTTTCCTCATCGTTGGTATGTAAAACACTTTCTGCCTGAGGAATACCATTTATTAAATATTCCACTGCTCGCTCAGGGTTGTTAAAACTAGCTGCCATTGCTCGTTCAACTTGTTCCCTCATATAACCCATTTCAATCATTGAAGCTACAGTATGATGGTATGCCTCACCCCGAAGTAAATTAGATTCTGCACGATTTTGCAAAGATGTATTTCTTAGCTCTCCAACTAAATCAAAGCTAGAATAGTTGGTAGTTGTATCCCTTTCTGAAGATGTAACATGGACATTACTAGTTTTGTCATCTGCTTTCACATTTATTTTATCCACAGTCTGAGTAGGGCTATTTTCGATCTTCTCTGAAGTTGGTAATTTTATTGCATTACTTTTCGACAATTCTTGAGCTTCTTTATGTGCATTGCTTGAGCTTTTTTCAGTCGAATTTTCTGTATTGCTGCTGTCAATATTACTAGCTCCCGAGATTTCTCTGGTAAGCATTACAACAATAAATTTATTTTCATCAACATTATAAGAGCGAATAGTTCTTTCATCAGATAGAATGACTCCTTCATTACAAACAATAAAGTAAAAAAATCGAGTTACAAGAGAATTAATGAAATTATTACAAATTATTTACCGGCGTAAATTAACTTTTGCTTATCCACAATATAATCGGCACCGCGTTCGTCAAAAATTATTTTTTTAAGGTCCAGCACCTGTAGTAATTTTATAATTACAAAATTAAAAAAAAATTAGAATTTCTGAATGTGATAAAATTTTTTTTCTTGAACTTGTTTTTTTTTTTTTTAATTTTTTCGTTTAAGGATAACTATTCAATAGATATTACCACGAACCAAATAACATATAGTGTTAATCAGAGTCTTGAAATAAAGAGACTGATGAGTTGAGTTGTTGTACTGAACTGAACTGACTGACTCTGGGCCGGTCTCCCTTTTATTTGGTTTTTCTAATCTTATTTTCTATATACAGAATTTATTAATAGACTAGTATCTAAGCTAGGTAGGACCTATGCTGAGTTGTACCACTGACCATATAACATATAGATGGGACATTTCATACAACGAAAACGGCCACGAAATTTCTTAGCGAGATACCCCAGTTCGATTGCCGACATACCCCAGTTCGAAGCGAACAGCTTCCGACAAGTTCGATCTCTCAATGAGCGAACCTATACTGAGTTAGCGTTTTGTACGTCGTCTAGGGCGGACGCTTCGTATAGAGCCCGCATGTGACTCTCATGATCGCAGGTAGAAAGAGCAAATTTGCATGAGACTCACAGTGAGAGTCCCTCACAACCAATGCTGTTCGCTGTTGAGAGCTTGCTTCTTGCCTGCCTTTCTTATTCTGTTGCCCATTTTCATAGCTATGACAACAAAAACAAATACACTCTCAACATCTTGTACGTACACATAATCGTCACTGTGTGTGTGGGTCCACAGCCGAATTTCATATTTTTGGCTTTTGCTGCTGTCCGCGCTCAGAAAAGTTTTTTCGACTACCTGCGTAGGATCGACCCAATCGCTGCAAGACGTTGTATGAAATGTCCCATCTATATGTTATATGGTCAGTGATTATACACAGCTAGTGTCTCTAATTCATATGAATGGTATCTTGACTCTGCTCCCGTAGTGCACTTACTAAAATATTCTATGACTCGTGGTATTCTATTAATCTTGTACATTAATATAGCACCATAGCCGTTTGCACTAGCGTCTGTGTGCAGTTCGACCGGTAGCCGGGGATCATAGATGATGAGAACCGAATCGCTCACTAATACCAATATTATCTGTTGACGCACCTGTTCGTGCTCATCCAACCACTCAAATTTGCTTTTCTTTGACGTCAAAGTTTCATCAACTCAGAGAATCGTGGGACGAATTGAGAAAGAATTGGGAAGACAATTTGATACCCTGACCTTCCACAAATACATGAATTGAAATTTGTATGGAATTACTAGTATTGCAGCTGCACTTTGTTATCGCATGAGTGCAGAGATTCGTAGTTTAGTTATGTCGCTCAATAATAATTATATGGTGTTATATTTAAAAAAAAAAAAAAAAATATATATATATATATATATATATATATATATATGGAAAATCAAATTTAAATGTATTGGCTATTCTATAAATCTCATCATCCTTCAACTTTCCTTTCTATCCGATAACAATAATCGGCAATACTAATAATTCCATATAAATGGCAATTCATGTATTTGTGGAAGGTCAGGGTTTCAATTTGTCTTCCCAAGCATCAAAAGTCTTTCTCGAGCTAGAAATATAATTTGGCAATCGAGAAGAAGTCCCAAGCAAAGTCACGCATACATGTAGACATGTGTGTACACACAAAAAGCTATGCTTGTGTTTGTATATTCTGGCAGGCATTGATCTGGTGGGATAGCCCAATTCAGAATCTGCGACATGCAAAGCAATGACAAAATAAAAAATTCCCTGTAAGAAAAATAATGGCATGCCGCCTTGTAAACTTGTGCTATGCAACACAGGGTAAAGATCCGTCTTGCAGTGCGATGGGTCGGACCCGTCGCAGGTAGTGGAAAAAAACTTTGCTGAGCTCGACCAGCAGCAAAAGTCAAAAATATGAAATAGGCTGGGGACCCACACACAGCGATGAGTATGTGTACGTACAAGATGATGAGAGTGTATTTGTTGTCATAGCTATGAAAATGGGCAACAGAATGAGAGAGGCAGGCAAGAAGGAAGCTCTCAACAGCAAACAGCATTGGTTGTGAGGGACTCTCACTGTGAGAGTCTCATGCAAATTTGCTCTTTCTACCTGCGATCATGAGAGTAACATGCGGGCTCTATACGAAGCGTCCGCCCTAGACGACGTACAAAACGCTATTAACTCAGTATAGGTTCGCTCATTGAGAGATCGAACTTGTCGGAAGCTGTTCGTTTTGAACTGGGGTATGTCGGCAATCGAACTGGGGTATCTCGCTAAGAAATTTCGTGGCCGTTTTCGTTGTATGAAATGTCCCATCTATATGTTATATGGTCAGTGGTTGTACATATGCGAGTGTTCTATGATAATCTATTTTAACCCATGACTTCGTGTGACAGTATTACAATATTTTGGTGCACAGTAGTACATTTCTTTTTTAATCTATGTTCATGCTTGAACATATAGATACCCCATTTTCATAAACACACATAAAAGTTTCTTGATACCTCTCGTATGGCAGGCGTTACGCGTCATACGCGAGCGGCCCCAGTTGCCGCTCAATCTCTGCTCTACATGAAATGGGGTATCTTTGGCCAGTGATATTACTTAATGCGTAAATACAAAAACAAGAAGAAAACAAGCCAGAGATAGCGTCAAACCAACAAAAAATAGATTTATACTCTTTGGGCACGGAACGACATGATTGAGATTCTTCATTTAATTGTGAAACGTTGCTGAGAAACTGTCAAAATGTGACTAGTCGAAAATACCTGAAACCAGATTAACCTTTGACTTAGTCCAGTTGGTTTATGACAATCATCAACTCGGGAAATTTGAATCCGAATTGGCGGACATGTGATGCGTATTCAGTAAAATAGTTTCTGTTTTAGATTGAGCCAAAAATGAAGATAGACTGGAAGAAATGTGTGGAGACGGCATGAAAAGATTGATGAAAGGATCTGCCTTATAATGTGTAAAGTGCGTCAAGACTCCCAAATCTTAACTAGAACCCTTGCCAAAGAGTTGAAGGAAGAGTGTGGTGTACTCGATTCGCACAAACCCTTCGCCAAATAAATCTGCGGAACAATTTTTCTTTTTGAAAGGTAAACAAACAGCAAACGACTGTTGATATGATCAGTAAGCCGACCAAATATTGCGATGACATCATATTTTGGGACGAAACCAATATAATGATCGATTATAATGATGGACCGTCAAGAGTACGACGCACATTTTTGTTGCTATAAAATTTGGCAAATCGTCGACGATGACTTGGGGATGCATCAACAGCAACAGACCCGAAGAGATTGAATTTATTGAAAACACTATGAATTCTGAGCAGTATCTCTGAGTGCTGAAAATTGTTCCTGTATAGTAGCCATAGGATGATATAGTCCCCTCAGAGCCGTCATGAACCCCATTTAAAATTTGTAGGTTCATCTGAAAAGAGTGGCAAAAAGACAAACCAAAATTTGCGCAGAGCTAGAAATAGTTGTGCTAGAAGAGTGGCTTAAGATTCCTTTGGAATAGATGTAGCAAAACTTTGAAAAATCGCCTATAGCATGTAGTAAATGCTAAACGAGGCCACACTAGATACTAAAATTAGTTTAAAATAGTATAATTTGTAAAATATATTAATTAATTAAGTAGCTTAAGTAGTTTGTGTAAAGTTTCTTGACAGTGCAAATGATGTCTATTCATTTTTTGTTGAATTGACGCTATCATGGAAAATATTCTAATTTGCAGTAATACAAGGAAAGTAATACATTTATAATTGTTTATAATTACCGTTTTATTCGGATCCAAATTAATTGTGAAAGTTTGCTGTTGCAAATTCTTTATGGTAATAATCATATTTTTAAGTATTTTCAATAACGTCTGTTTTATTCACTGAAACTGTTTGTCATTGACAATGGAGATGGTCCGAAATATCAAGTTATCGATAAGTGAATATTTACCGAATTCACATTTACGATACATTTATTCTAATCAGTAGATTTAGTAATATTATCCATCTTTTGATGGAAATTCAGAACAGTATGAATTCTATGAATTAAAATTATTTAATGTAAAGTATAAAAAATAACCACGAACACTGACCAAATAACATATAGATACCCCATTTCATACACACTTTTCTGGAACTAAAATTTCTTGCGAGAGGTCCCAGCAGAGGCTCAGCGTCGTACGCGGGAGGTTCCATCAGTGGCTGCCGAACGATTTCGTTAAAACTAAAATAAAAATAAATTTTCAGACTTTAGAAAGATTTCCATGCGAAAATAACGCATACATGCAAAATTATGTATACGCACAAGTAGCTATGCTTGTATGCTTATTTATCGCCTGTCTCAACAGCGAACTAAGTATACACAGGAGAGCGAAATAAAAGGGACATCATCAATGACAGTGGCAAGCCAACGGAAACGGGTGTGAATTGCTCACAACATCAATGACAAGAGTGTGAGAAACATGGCGATATTTTATCTCTATCATGTTTTCTTGCTCATTAGTTGTTGTTCTCTACGCTTCTAAAAGGAGTACATTTATGGGCAACTCATGCTCTCTCGGCACAAGCCCAAGTAAGATTGAAACGAACAGTTCGACATCCTTTGGCTCTGCTGAGACACTTCGTAACGACGCTCACACTTTGCTGGGACCTCTCGCGTACGACGCTGAGCCTCTGCTGGGACCTCTCGCAAGAAATTTTTGTTCTAAAAAGTGTAAATGAAAAAAAGTATCTTTATGTTATTTTGTCAGTGCCACAACATTCATAATGTAAGAAAAACTTTCCATTGCAAATACTTTTTTGTTGTTCGTTTTTATTTAAATATTTGTTGTTTGAAATATTTTATGAACCGATTTTTCCCGGTGGGCAACCTTAGCTAGCTCAGTGTACCCAGGGATGGGTTGCTGGGTCCCAATGCCATCAGTTCGTAGCGAGATCCCGAATGAGTTCAGTCTCGTTCGCAAACATCGATAATAACAGATATAACAACATCGATAACAACATGCGACAACAGTCACAAATACAAGCATGCATACAATAACAACAATCTACAGCTGAGTGGAATTACTGCTGGTCTGGTGTTGATGACCAAAGCGTGAATATTGTGGTCCATCGCCCTTCGAGGAAAGTCACAACTGACTCTTCCTGGCTTTCACAGCCTTCTCTGCCTCCTCGCAAACAATCAATTAAATAAATAATAAATCGTAAGGGCGGTCTGCAAGGGACAGACTGCGCCGAAATTCGCACCGTCTTGGTGGGGCGTGCCCCTCAGGGCTATGGAGGGTTCTTTGCACCCATTCTGGACTTCTGATGTGCCTCCGCGGGGTTGGAGGTTGGCTTAATGCACCCACTTTGGGGCAAGCACTTAACTTGTGGGGCTGGAGGAGAGGTCGCACCTTCGATGCGCCTAGCGCGTAGCCAACATTGCCGCAAACGCGATGGCAAATGGGCCGGTCTCACCCGAATGTTTGATTATATCTTGCCCCTCAGGGCGGCGGTGACGTGACGGCGGCGGCGTCGTCGTCGGCGTCCCCGTCGACTTGGTGACAACATCGCTGCGTCCATGTTGGCAATGAAGACTCCTCCAGCGCAGGTTCACGGAGTGCGTGGCAGCTCCCAATTTTCCACAATACACAAATGAATTGGCCGACGCCGTATTCCCAACTCATCGGATCCGGTCGTCGGCCTGCTGCCACAAAAAAATTCACCATTTAGAAATTGTTGTTATTAAATCCACTCCGCTTACATGGCTTATTTCAAGGCTCCCGCTCATCATTAGCATACCGAATATGGACTCCACAATTCCCCGCCGCGGCCTCGTCTTCAGCACCCGGTCTTCATTTTATTTTAAATTCAATTGACCGGGCGCACACCGGCAAGTGCATTCACCTGCAGATTTTTCTTGTCACACTCTCGCCGGGCAATACGCTGATCGTGACATTCAAAGTCCAGGCTATCGATATCCCAGACTTTTGGCAACGCCGGTCGTTGACCCAGCCCTGAGATCATCGATAACCCTACAGACGGCCCAACGAGAATGCAACAAATGTTAAATGTTTATTTAATATCAACCGACGTCTGAAGAAATAAGTTTCTGGCAAAGCAAGAAATAAGATTTCAGTCTTCAGAAAGAGTTCCCAACAAAAATAATGCATACATGTTTTTTTTTATTTTATTTCCTTAGTATAATTATCTACGATATATAGCGACCACCTTGAAGCTGGCTCAGCTAGGAATTAAGACTTTGAGAATTACTAAGAGACTCTTACTATCCCGGGAAGTCCAGAATTAGCCGGTTGGTATCCTCTGGTTTCGTACCTATTGCGGGATGGGTGTGGGTTTTCTAATCGGATAACTCTATATATCGTTTTAATTTTTTCCATAGGACAGGATCTTCTACTGTAACTACTTATTTTAATCGCGGTGTGAGATCGCTAAATTTCGTAAGTCCTTTTCTCGAACATGCCGCCTTACACGAAGGAGCCGATGGCATTCGAGAGCATCAAAAATCAAAAATAAGAGTATCAAAAATAAATAAATAAATTTTTGTGCAACGATTGTGCCTATGAACTGGATTAGTGCATTTCAATAATCTCCAGTGGTACTAATAAAACATCAATACTGTGTACTGTCACATTGCTGATGCTTGTGGTTAACTACGAGTGTTTACTACTATATTTGCATATGGGGTATGCATTTATATCCGATCATAAAAGGATGGCTTTTATTCGTCTCATCTGATTTGCGCGGCGCACCTGTGAAGACCATCACTATCGCGAAGCTGTAGTTCACAGCATTGCACTTGCATTCCGAATTAATATGCAATGTAGCGGACCGACTCAGCTATCGTGTTGGCCTGGATATGTAAAAATGGGAGGAAAAGATACAGACTGAGCGGATGCCGAAGAGACATGGCCTCATTTTAGAGAAATGCAGCCTTTTGTTGAAAAATTTCCAAAAGGGTGAACACTCAGCAGTCAATTTGCGCCTCAAACCAGCAAATTTGCAAATTTTTGCCACGTGTTCTATCGGTTGTGATACTGTACTTAATGACATTGGCAATAAAGGGAATCGCTGTATGCTATATTATACAAAATTTTGTTAAAATATTTATTTATTTATTTTATTTACTATATTTTATGTCAACTATTAACAGTCGACAGAAATAAATTAAAATATAACATTTAAATTAAATTTAAAAATTAATTAATTTAAATATTTACATATTTAAAAATAAAAATTAGAACTAAGTAAAAAGATATAAGTTAAATAAAATAAAAAATAATAATAATTCTGGGGTAAGTAGATTGTAAATTGATTCAACATTTGTGACTAGGATTGGGGAAACCCAGAAAAACCCAATCAAATCAATGACCACAACCAGAGATAATATGAGTAATGTGTGAGTAAATGTTCTAAGATTAAGACTTTATTAGTAGAAACAGACGACTCTAAACTAATAACTCCGTTTAGTCTGTTAAACTCAGAATATAGTACTCTAAATGGTTCATGAATAAGGTATTTAGTAGGGCATGTGCTAATTGTTAATAAGGAAAATAATCGGGTTGATCTAACAGGAATTAAAAAGTTTAATTTGTTATGTAAGAAAGGAGACTTAATGTTGGAAAGTTTTAGAATGCAAGTTTCACCAGCACCGACTTGATTTTGTCTTTTTAAGTCTGATACTGTGGTGACCACAATCCAGACCCATACTCGAGGATGGGAAATATCAGAGAGACATAAAGCTGTTTGTTTAGTCGCATAAGGGTCATTGAATTCCTTAGACGAACGTTTAACCTAAGGCTTTAATGGCTTTATTTACCATGAAGTCAATGATATCATTGAAGTACAGTTAGCGATCAAGAAAGATGTCTAGGTCAGCCAGGCACCCCATCTGGCCCAGGAGAAAAATATGATTTGACCAAACGATCTTTCTATATTAGTAGGATATATTGCGATATAAGATTAGATTTTATCGCAATAAGGATACCACTACCTTTTCTATCAATTCTATAACATCTATAAGTAACTATAAGCAAAATGTTATGTTTAAATGAAAATCTATCTACATAAAGGTTAGAAAACTTTGACTTAAAGCCTCTAATATTCTAATAGGCAAACGGGTAGAATTTATTAGTTTTTTGACGGAACATTTGTAGGAAAAGAAGGGGACGCTGATGACTTGTGTCTCTTTAGCGGACTGTACTCCTTGACAACCATATCATCCAGCCAAAAAGCATTAGTACAAATAGTACTAAATGAACTTGTGGGGACAGATATCTTAATGGATGAAAGTTCTCTACTATGTTTAAATTTAAATTTCTAAACGGTCAAGGTGGGACAATTATTATTAAGTTTGTTTGAAACTTAAGCCTTGATATCTTCAGTTGAAATGTCAGATGCCAGGCGAGTGAAAATTTGCCGCCTATTAGGCACAGACTTCAGAGGTCTGGCAGTCTCCACTACGCTTGGAAGAGCATTTGTAGGCACAGAATGTTTGGGAAAATAAAACACCCGAAGATGATTAATCTGGGATGACACAAGAGGCATAACGTGGGAAGGCCTGTAAGGCACTATTGGGTTTAGAGCTACGCGGGTTTGAAGTAGCTGCAGAAATAATTGGTTCAGTAATTTGATTAGTAGTCAAAACTGGAGTAATAATTACCTTTAGTGGTGAGCTACTGGAAGAAAGCTCAGTCACAATTGGGGCTTGGTATAGATTTTAATATTGTCAAGTTTAAATTCCATTGCCTGGAATTCCTTATGAAGAAGGTCAAAGTTTTTTTTTAAGCACTTAAATTATTACGCTTATGGGCGATGTAATCTTTGACACGCACGGTGAAACCTGCACATTTAACATGCGCTAGATTGTCACACAACCAGCAGCTAATATAATCAGCCTTGGGATCAGACAGACTTTAATTCAGCACGAAGTCATGATAGTAAGGAATATAAGATCCTAAAATAAGAAATGAATAAATAATAAGAAGTAAGTTATATATTTTTAATGTAACTAAACTTTTACGTAAATAGCTAGATTTGGATCTCACAAAGCCAATCGTGGGTTAGTGAGATGATTGAGCTACATAAGTGTTGGAGTTCAGATGTAATGAATTTCTCGAAAAACTTAGGAATAGCGGACAACTTAGAAATAGTTCTATCAAACTTAGAGCCTTTTTTACGTAAGGGAATAACATAAGATTCTTTCCATAACTCAGGAAATAATCCAGTCGAAACGAACAAACAAAAAAGATTAAGAATTAGCTTACAGAGTGAATTAGAACAGTATCTGAGAACACAGCCAGGCACCCCATCTGGCCCAGGAGAAAAATGTGATTTGGCCAAACACAGCATGCAGCCTAACGATCTTAGCGTAATCTGCGGACCGAAAACTGAGTTAGATGAATAAATTCTATAAGGATTAGGACACTTAGAATCGTAAAACTTAAGCGAATAAGTATCCTGGAAAAAACAGCAAATAAGTCCGAAATAGATTGATCGGTACTAGCTGTTTTATCGTTTAGAGTTAAGATAGAAGGATATGTAGCAGTTATTAGTTTTAGATTTACGAAATTGTAGAACTGCTTAGGGTCTTTTGCAAATTGTAATCTACAGCAAGTTAAGTATGCACTATAGCAACGGTGGTTCAGAGTATCAAAGCCAGACTTAGCGCTAACATACCTTGAAACATCAGATAATTTGAATTTTTTGTAAAGTTTGGATTTAAAATTTTTAAATCTACAAGGTTCCCTAGAGAACCAAGGTAGTTTTGTAGACTTAGAATGATACACCCTAGGAACACTCAATTCAAATATAGAGTTAATAGCTCTATTAAAAATAACAATCACAGCTTCTAAATTATTAAAAGAGTACAATTCCGAGAAATCGTAATTTTTAAATAAAATATTGAGACCACTAAAGTTTACTTTACGAAAGCAGTTTGTTTAGTGGATGGAAATGAATCATTTTGCTCCCCGGATGGTTACAGCAAAATACCGAGCTGTAAAGTGGGGTGGAACGAATTTTTAGGTGAAACTAAAGATTGAATTCTTACAACAGCATACCTTATCTGATACAAAGAGAAGATCAAGTATTCGGTTCCTTCGATTTCGAATTGAGTTGACCTTAGATAGATTTAGTTCAAGAAGTCCAGACAGAAACTCGTTAGAAGTCATTAAGTCGTTGTTATCCGACCAAATAACATCGGGCAAGTTAAAGTCACCAACAACTACCAAACAGTCTGTTGGAAGCAGAATGCTCTAAATCTTAAGTATTGGACCTGCTGCCTTATGTTGAGTCCAATGTTAATGTAAAGCTAGCATAAGTGAAAGTGAAGTCTGCTTATTATGTTATCAGCAGCTCGCTCTCTCTCTCTCTTTTTTTTCTGTAACCTACCACTGCAGCTCCGTTCGGACACACATTGTTAAGAAGCGATTGTGTTCGGATGAAAAATAAAGCGATTTAAAACAAGTAAAGTGAAGTGCTGTGAATTACTTAGACAGTAGCGAAAAGGTGTCTTTAAAGTAAAAGAGCTCCTCAAAACATTGGTGACCCCGACGTGATTTTATAATTCACAAATCGTAATAATTCGAAATTTCTTCGTCGCGTG
Organism: Drosophila quadrilineata; assembly: GCA_018150725.1. Lineage (NCBI taxonomy): Eukaryota > Metazoa > Arthropoda > Insecta > Diptera > Drosophilidae > Drosophila > Drosophila quadrilineata. The sequence continues at coordinate 165,381 of JAECWN010000402.1, forward strand.
ATATATCGGTTGTGATACTGTGCTTGGTGACACTGGCAATAAAGGGAAAGTTTTATGTTATATTATACAAAAGTCAGCTATAATATACATATCAACTAGCTGTTTAGCACGACTAAAGCTAACACATCTTCCCCGCCAAAATGATCATCCCCTGCTGTGCTGTGCATTTCTTTCGCCACATACACACATACTCACAAACTCACGCACAAACTCTCACGCACGCATACACACACTCGCGCACTTGTCTAACACGAACGGTAATCAGCTTACAGTTAGACTGCTTAGCTCGCATCTGCATTTGACGCCAGTCAACTTTCACGGTCACTCGGTCATTGCCCTTTTTCTCATTTGCTTTGCTCCATTTGTTTGACACAAAGTAAAGCAAAAAAAAAAAAAATTTGACGAATCGGAATTATCGGTTCGCGTTGATACTGTAGAGCTACTGATGTCTCATTTCGAAATTGCGCAGACCAGCTTAGAGCGCATTAACCTTCTCGAAATGAACTCATTAGCAAGGAAGGAATTTCTGGTGACCTATATGGATTTAAAAGCAAAGTTGATGCGAGGCCTTTCCGGACGGCAGAAGCCCCTTGGAGCCAATTCAACGATGATTGCCCGAGATCTTGGAGTTGAGGCTGCCAACGTTCTCAGGATCCTATGTTGACTGGCCGGACTTCATCGCGCTGTATAATACAGTCATTGGCAATAATGAGGAGCTGTCGAACGTGGAAAAATTCCAGCATCTTCGCTCATGCTTGACTGGTTCGGCGCTGGACACCATCAGGTCGTTGGATCCATCGGAAGAAATTTATAAAACAGCCATAGAATTACTTATGAGGCGTTTTGATAATAAGCTTCTTCATTTCCAGGCACATGTTCGAGCAATCTTCGGGCTTCGATGTGTGGAAAAGGGTGTTGCAAGCAGCTTACGGGAATTAAGCGACAAGCTCAATTCGCACTTACGCGCACTCCGATCTATGGCCAGCAGCGAGCAAATTGCGGAGGGTTTGCTAGTGCATTTGGTGACGTCAAAGCTGGGCGTTCAAGCACAGGAGAAATGGGAGGAAAAATTACAGTGTGATCAGTTGCCTAGCTGGAGTGACATGGCCTCATTTCTGGAGAAACGCAGCCGTATGCTGGAAAATCTGGAGATTTCCAAGGGGGTGAAGACCAACATCAGTCAATTTGCGCCTCAAGTCAGCAAGCGAGGAGCGTATGTATCCTCAATGCCAAGTGCTTCTGCTGCTTCTTTGGCTTGCGGGACATGCCATGCAACGGATCATTCGCTGACAAGGAGTCCGGCATTTTTAGCATTACCTCCCGCATCTAGGCAGAAGGAAGCGATCAGACTGAAGCTCTGTACCAACTGTCGTCGTCCAGGCCACAACTAAGCACAGTGCAAGTCATCGCATTGCAGGCTCTGCTCTAGAAAGCACCACACCTTCCTGCATCTGGACACTGGCACTGCTCCAGCTCCAGCAACAATTTCCTCAGAGACACCATGCTTGTCAACTGCCCTTCCCACATCTTCATATCATCCCCGTGGATTGTTTCACAACGATTATGTGCTTCTGGCCACCGCGATTGTGCAAGCTACAGGCCGATCTGGAGAGTTGATACCCTGCCGTGCGCTGCTAGACTCTGCATCGCAGCTGAACTTGATTTCTTCGCGCCTCGCAAAGCAGCTGCGACTCAGAACATGGCACTCCAATGCTGTCATTTCAGGAATTGGAAAGGCACCCCTAGCTGCTGATAAAGCTTTGGAGTTGCGAATCCAATCCTGTGATGGCAGCTTTGCTACTTCCATGACATGCATCGTCACTAACTCCATCACCGATCAGCAGCCTCACTTTGACATTAACAGGGACAACTGGAACATTCCGCGAAATTTGGACCTGGCTGATCCTCACTTTAACAGGAGCCAGCGAGTGGATTTACTCATCGGCGCGGAGTTATTTTTCGATCTGCTATGTGTAGGTCACGTACGCATGGGGTGTCAGCTACCTATTCTTCAAAAAAACGCGTCTTGGCTGGATTGCTTCTGGAGGCCTCTCTTCAGATACATGCAAGCGCACTGCATTGGCGGTTCAGGCGCCGCTCTGCATTGACAAGGAGAAGCAGGACGGATTGTCTGTGGCTCTCAAATGTTTTTGGGAGATTGATAGCTGCCTTGGATCGGATGCGCCGCAATCACAGGGGACATCGCTTGTGAGAAGCTGTTTAAGGAAAATTATTTACGACTTTCATCGGGTCAATATTCCGTAAGATTGCCCATAAGTACGAACTTTAAGAAGCTTGGTGATTCCTATGGTCGTGCTCTACGCTGTTTTAAATCCCTGGAGTTAAAATTGTCAAGAAACCCGGAGCTAAGAGCGGAATATACCAAATTTCTCCAAGAATATCTGGACTTGGGGCACATGACTCCCTACCGTCAGGCAAGATCAGCTGCCGCAATTCTTCTTGCCTCATCACTGTGTTCTGAAATCTGACAGCACGACGACAAAATTACGTGTCGTTTTCGACGGCTCCGCCAAATCCACTTCTGGAGTCTCGCTGAACGACGTGTTATTTGCGGGACCGTCCATACAACCAAGGCTATTCCAAACATTAATACGGAAGTAGCTTTTGCGTAGATGCCATTTTCCATTGCGAAAATGGTGCTCCAACGAGCCGGCGGTTCTAGATGGAGAATCATCAGGGGATCAAGAGAAGCTCGTGAAGTTCACCGATGGCACTGACATCACCAAGGCGTTAGGATTGGTTTGGGACACCACCTCGGACAACTTGCTGTATCGGCTAACTCAGGCATTCAGTGAGAGGCCATCAACCAAGAGAGCCACTTTGTCTGCTATCTCCAAGCTCTATGATCCGCTTGGGCTGATTGGACCAATTGTAACCTTGCTCAAGATTTTTATGCAAGCCTTGTGGAAGGACTGCTTGGATTGGGACGAGAGTCTGCCGCAATCCCTACATTCTTCATGGCTCGAGCATATATCTCAAATGTCAGCGGTCCCTCTCCTGAAGTTTCCGCGATATACTCTAGAGCCCGACGCATCATACCAAATGCATGCTTTTTGCGACGCTAGTATGGCAGCCTATGGAGCGTGCATTTATATCAGATCGGAAAGGAAGGACTGTTATTCGTCGCATCTGATATGCTCCAAATTACGCGTCGCACCAGTGAAGACCATCACTATTCCGAAGCTGGAGTTGTCAGCAGCGCACTTGCTCTCAGAATTGCTCTGCAATATAGCGGAAATATTTCCATTTAAATGCACGATGTACTGCTGGACCGACTCAACTATTGTATTGGCCTGGATACGAGATAGCCCTTCTAATTCTGTCTCCAACAGATTCTCCCAAATACAGGAGCGTACTAATGGAATGATCTGGCGACATATTCCGACATCCCAGAACCCGGCTGATATTCTCTCCAGAGGCTGCACACCTATGGAGTTACTTCAGTCCCCGCTATGGCTTCATGGTCCTAGTTTTTTGGCAGATAAGGAGGAGAACTGGCCTGCTTCCGCCCCGAATCTCCCGGAAGTCCCTGAGCGGCGTTGTGCTGTATTGGCTGCCTGTCACGAATTGGACATCTCGTACAGCTGCAAGTTCCAAAATGCATTCAATCGGTTGCAGCGGGTGTTTGCATACGTTTGGCGGTTCTTGCAGCTCCGATCGCTCTGTTCATCAGGATCGCTGACTGTGGAGGACATTAAAGCTGGAACATATATACTCCTCAAAGGAATCCATAGGGTCAGTTTTCATAGTGAATACCACGAACTACAAGCCCATGGAGTCCTTAAATCTAAAAGCGAGCTAGCATCTTTGGACCCGTTTCTGTGACCGGCCGGGCTGATTCGAATTGGTGGCAGGCTGCAAAACTCTCAGCTGGACTCAGCTGGACTTGTCAAAGGCTCACCCGGTCAGTGCCGCTATCATTACATGGTTCCATTTGAAATTTCTAAACGCTGGGCCACAAAGCCTGCTGGCTGCTCTTCGGCAGAAGTTCTGGCCGATTGGAGGACGCAAATATGTATCACCAGTTATTGGGAAGTGCGTACGATGCATACGACTGAGGCCAAGGATCGTCGAGCACATCATGGCGCCTTTACCTGCGGATCGTGTTCAGCCAAGTCGACCATTCGCAGTAACTGGAAGTGCGAAACAGAGCTCTGGTCAAAACATACATCGCTGTGTTCGTCTGCTTTGCCACTAAAGCATGCCACTTGGAGGTGGTCGAGGACCTATCAGCTGCGGTATTCATCGCGGCATTTAAGAGATTCATCAGCACCAGGGGCACCCCGCGCACCGTTTGGACTGATAATGCCACCAACTTCGTCGGAGCTAAAAACGAATTGGCGGAGCTAAGGAACCTATTCCTCAATGAGCCAGGATGCAGTGACATATAACAGGCATGCTTGTTAATTGGTGTAGATTGGAAATTCATTCCACCGCGTTCCCCGCACTTCGGTGGATTATGGGAAGCCGCTGTACCATTTTCATCAAGTGGTCGGATATCATATACTCTCCTTCCACGAGCTGCGCACGTTGGTTTGTGAAATTTCGGCCATGCTAAACTCACGTCCGTTATGTCCCATTTCAGAGAACCCGGAGGATCTGGATGTGCTGACTCCAGCTCATTTTCTTATTGGGTCCTCCTTTGCAGGCATAGACGAGCCATGTCTAACTCACCTGAACATGGGCAGCCTGAACCGCTGGCAGCGGGTCTCTCACATGCGACAAACTTTCTGGCGAAAATGGAGCATGAGCTATTTGTCTCTGTTACAGGAGAGAGGCAAATGGGAATATGCGAAATCCAATCTGGCGATCAACACCATAGTGCTCCTGAAGGATGACAACTTGCCTCTGTTACAATGGCGCCTTGGTCGAGTTGAAAGCACCATCCCCGGCTCTGACGGTCAGTTGCGTTTTGACTGTCGGAGCGTTCAGACGTGTCGCGGACAGCGTAGCTTTGATATCAGCGATATCAGTTTTTCAATCGCCGTCTCGCTTTTGTGCTATATTCGCATCGTACGATTTTACTGCAAGTGCGGAGTACCGTACGTTTGTGCCGGTTTTTGATTGGCTGCGGTTAGGCACACGTGTGTTTGCGTTTGCGTGTGTGAGTGTCTGTGTGTGCAAAAGAGATAAGGGCCTGCTGTGTTACAGTTACAACACTGTTAATTTGTGTTTGTGTGAACACGTAAGGTTGGTTGGCAGAAAATGCCACCGGTTAAGCCGGCTGTTGACCCCGCTGATGATGGTGAGTCATTAGCTGTGGTTGAGGGGGGAAAGGTGAGGCGGAAGCAAGGGCCGGCGGTGTTGATGAAAATGGTTAGGAAGGTAGCTTCGCTAACCTGTGTTGACGCGCTGGCAAGCGTAGGTGAGGGCAGCGTGGTAGGCAGCATTAGTGCTGCTAATGGCGAATGCTCAGTGTGTATGACTGAGTCGGATGGGTGCCAGCCTGCTTGTTCGGTGGAGGCGACCCCGATGGGCTCCATGGAGAGCTTGTGTGGGAGTGATGTGGGGGCAACGCGTGCAGCTGAGGCGCCATCGGCTCCCATGAGTGGACTGGCGTCAAAGAGGCGTACGGGCTTGCCCGTGGAGCGCATGAAGGCGATCAGCAAGGACGTGGTCACGCACGCTCTTGCTGCAGGTATGGGTGGTAGGGCCATTGGTAGTCTGGTGGACTATCTGGCCGAGCTGGAGGTACTCATTTTTACGCAGATTGCTGAAAATGAGCGCCTAAGAGGCCGGTTAGATGAGTGCCGCCGGGCCGGAAGTGTCGTTCGTGACGACGGCCTTTTCCGTATGCCGGCCCCTGTGGTTGCTCCTCGGAGCGTGCCCGTCGTCTCCAAAGGAGGTCCCGTGTCGGCAGTGCCGTCTACTCTGGAGGCACCCAGACCAGTTGAGACCTGGTCCGTCGTTGTTCGCAGCAAGACTGCGGGCAAGACATCGAAGGACGTGGTCGAAAAGGTGGTGAAGGAGGTTGGGCCAACCCTGGGCGTCCGGGTGTTCTCTATGAAGCCGTCACGAGATGGAGGAGCGATTATACGCACTCCATCCAAGGTGGAGAGGAAGAAGTTAGCGGAGAACGCTGAGTTTGGTGAGTGTGGTCTTGAGGTGAGTGTGAACGAGAAGTTGGGACCAAAAGTTGTGGTACAGGGCGTTCATTCTCAAATCACTCCTGACGAGTTCATGAGTGATCTTTATGATCAAGGAGACGATGTCGCCTGAGGCTTTTAGGAAAGGCGTCCGAATGGTGAGCAAGCCGTGGTCGCTGAATGGTGGGGCTACGGTCAATGTTGTGTTGGAGGGCGATGCCAAAGCCATTGGCTCTCTGCTCGATGTTGGCCGTTGCTATATTAAGTGGTTTTCTTTCCGACTAAGGAATTTTGACCCAGTAGTAAGCTGCTTCCGATGCCTGGGTTTCGACCATAAAGTAGCGGAATGCAGGGCTAAGCAGGACGTCTGCCGTCGCTGCGGCCAGGTGGGCCATCGGGTGGCTAAGTGCAGCAATGCACTTAGTTGCCGCAATAGTGCTTTTAAAGGGATGCCTTCGGAACATATGATGATGTCTCCGGCATGCCCGATATACAGTGCGATTGTTGCGAGGGCCAACGCTAGACATTAATATGGCTAGCAAAGTCCTCCAGTTAAATTGCCAGGGGTCATACGCTGTAATGTGCGACGTAGGCAATATGATGTGTGAGAGGGGCAACGTCGTGGCCCTGCTTCAGGAACCGAATGCAACTAATGGTTGTGTACGGGGATTGCCAGCAGCAATGCGGGTATTTCCTGACAGCAGGGCAAATGCGGCGGTTGTGGTGAATGAGGTCGGTATTGAGTCCACCTTGGTGAACTCAACCGATAGAGGTGTGTGTGTGTGCTTGAGTGGCAGGTTTGGTAGGATATATGTGGCGAGTGTATATTGCGCGTTCGGGGAACCCCTCGAGCCGTATATTGCGTATGTGGATGAGGTGCTACTACTGGCGAGTAGCGAACCAATCATCCTCGGGCTAGATGCGAATGCATCGTCCCCGATGTGGTTCAGTAAAATATCCAGACTCGCGTCTGGTTATCCGAACTTCATATGAGGTGAGATTCTGGCTGAGTGGGCCGTCTCCCAGTTTGCCGACGAACCCAGTGAGCGGTAGACGTTTGATAGTGTGAATGGGGAAGAGCGACATTGATGTCACTCTTGTAAATGGGGCAGCAATGGGTGTGTACACTTTTAGCTGGTGTGTTTTGGGCGGTTTCGGTATCAGTGATCACAATCCCATTGAGATTGTTTTCACTTATGCCGAAACCCAGAATGAGAGTGTGGGGGTAAATTACTGGCTTACGCATGGTGTGATTTGGGCCCAATATGGGCTATTGGTTAGGGAGGAGGCTCTGCAAGTCCCGCACAGCACTTTTAGTGCAATGAGCGTGGATGAGCAGGTCGCCAGTATTAATGGGTGGGTCACGTGTGTCATTGACCGCTTGCTGAGGAGGAGCCGAAAGGCAAATCTTAAGCGTGTGCAGTGGTGGAACCGTGGGTTAGGCGTTATGCGGAGGTCGCTTAGAGCCCTGAGGAAACGTTTCCAAAGAGCACGGGCGGCCTATGATGATAACGCTGCCCAGCTTGGGGCTGAGTATGGTCGACGTAGTCGTGAATATAAGCAATGACTTGTAGATGTAAAAGAGTCCGAGTGGCGCGCATTTCTAGAGCGCCATAGGGACGACCCCTGGGGTCGTGCCTACCAAATTGTGAGAGGTAGCCGTAGGGAACACAGTATAGGGAACCTCCAGGTTGGCAGCTCATAACTGACGACTTGGAGTGAATGTATGAATGTGTTTCTCGGTGAGTTTTTCCCAAGAGAGGAGAGGCAGGAGACTCTGCTTAGTGTGGAGCTCCCGATCGATCCTCTCGGTGAAAGCGAACTGGGCGCGGCTTTCCGGAGATTAAAATCCAGAAAGTCGCATGGTATGGATGGCTTCACGGGGGAGATGTGCAAGTGCGTCTGGAACTCGATTCCGGAGTACTTGATAACCTTGTATGAGCGCTGCTTATACGAAGGCCATTTTCCCAGTGAATGGAAGAGGGCAAAAGTGGTTGTCCTGTTGAAGTCGCCTGAAAGAGTTAGGAGTAATCCTCGGTCATATCGAGGAATCAGTCTCCTTCCAGTGCTTGGAAAAGTGCTGGAAAGAGTCATGATTGAAAGGCTTCACGAAAGAGTGTGTGACCAAATGTCAGATAGGCAATTTGGTTTTAGACAGGGTAGGAGCACAGAGGACGCTTGGAGATTTGTGCAAAGCTCGGTTGAGTCCAGCACCTCCAAGTATGTCCTAGGCGTCTTTGTGGACTTCAGGGGTGCGCTCGACTACCTGACCTGGGCGAGTGTGATTAGAAGGTTGAGTGAATGTGGCTGTCGGGAGATTGCTCTGTGGCAGAGCTATTTCTCCGGCAGAACTGCAGTATCAGTAGGTCGACGTGAAGCCGTCGCTGTTGACGTTGTACGTGGTTGTCCTCAGGGCTCCATCTGTGGTCCATTCATTTGGAACCTCATGATGGACCCTCTGTTATGGCAGCTTGACAGTATCTGCAAATGCTGTGCATATGCAGATGACTTACTGATCATGGTTGAGGGGCGATCGCGTGCTGAGATCGAGGCAAACGCTGCGGAGTGTTTGCGCATTGCTTGCGAATGGGGCAACAGTGTGGGCGTTGGTCTGGCAATGGACAAGACGGTGACAATGCTGCTTAAGGGCAGATTGGCCGCTAGTCGACCTCCGGTTGTCAGGCTCGGAAGCGCCAGTATAGGGTATGTTAAGGAGGTTAAGTACCTTGGCATAACCATCGGTGAGAGAATGAGCTTTATGCCACATCTCACCGTTCCCAGAGCGCGATTGCTTGGAGTGGTTGGACAATTGCGCCGAATTTTGAGAAGTGAATGGGGCCTGAGCAGGCGCGCAGTGCATGCCATATATGATGGTCTGTTTGTTGCTTGCGCAGCATATGGATCGTCTGTTTGGTACAAAACTGCTGCGACTGTTGCGGGCAGAAAGAATATGCCGACTTGCTAGCGTGTGATTCTGTTGGGGTCCATACCTGTATGTCGCACCGTTTCGACGGAGGCGCTGCAGGTGTTGTGTGTAGCAGCCCCCCTTGACTTGGAGGTAAGGCGTAGGGCCTTACTCTACAAGATTAAGAGGCGGCTGCCATTGCTGCAGAATGAATGGCTCGCTGATAGGGATGTAGAGAGTTTAGGGCTTAGTGTGTGTAAGAGTTTGTTGAATGAGTGTGTCCTGTCTGACTGGCAAGCCAGATGGGATGCAAGTGAGAATGGGCGGGTGACTCACAAATACATTCGTGAAGTCACGTTTGTAGCCAGCCGACCAGACTTTGATTTCAACCTTAGCCTTGGATTCCTTTTGACTGGCCATGGTTCGTTGACTGCGTTTCTGCATCCAAGAACCTTGGCGGACAGTCCGGAATGCCCTTGTGGTTCGGCACAGGAGACATGGCAGCATGTGCTCTGCGAGTGCCCGTTGTATGGGGATATCCGCTCTTTGGCGGATGTTGGTATTGTGCAGGATAGTGGTGGGTTTGACGTTAGTCGAGCACTCTCCACCAGTGATAGGGTAAAGAGGATGAATCAGTTTGCGTGCGAGGCATTTGCGAGGCGCCGTTTGTGCATTCACGGAGGCATGAATGAATGAATGAGTGCATGTGGGATGAATGGTGGGGAAATATGAATGATGATGGATGATTGTATGTATGTACGGGAGGGACTTAGCGTTCTCCCTAGTGGGTTACCAGTCCCGCGCATCTTGGGGCGAAAACTGGTAGTGTCCTTGGGCACGAAGCCTGACCAGAGGTTATCTGGTACCACAGGCGCTTTGAGGATTAAACGGGGCCGGTCTCAACGACCCTGCCTCTGGCGTTGATCTTTTGATTATATGTGGGGGCACAAGAGCTGGTCGTCGTTGGGCGATTTGGCGAAATACCAACTATTAATGCCACTCTTGTGGAAGAGGAAAGAATAGGCCTCGACTCCGAACGGTGTGGAGGGTATGTCCATGAAGCATACTCTTAGACCGTAACATCTCGCATGCCGACTGTGTCGGTACTGCGTACTATTCCGAGCAGCTGTTGCCTTGAATTTCTTGTGGGCCACCAACCCGTAACTGTTTGGAGTTAAAATTGGAAGTACATCATGTGTACGGCGTTCGACCGGAGACGTTTTATGTCTGGTACCACGGGAGTCAGGAGCCCGCGGACAGTTGTCTGCCCTGGCTACGGTTTGCGGCCCTTCGGGGAGATTCGTGGTGGCTGTGGCTTACTACCCAAATGCGGGAGAGCATGTAGCTCGGCGTGGAGTTTCGTTTTTCCAACCGGTGGCCGTGATACCTAGATCGGCAGAGGTTTTAGTTAGGCCTCGGCCCCGACCAAGGGCGAAGCTACTAACCCAAACAGTTGGCCTTTATTTGGTACCTGAGATTTCCAACTTGGGGGCGCTGATTGACGCTTAAATCGTATCCCAGTGCTCGGGCACCGTGAGATTGAGCCTACACGGCAGGTGCTCACATTGAACACCGTTGACTTCTGACGGTACTGTGCGCGTAGCCATGATTCGCACAGCCAATGGATTGGTCAAGCGCGCATGCAGCAAAATTGCAATTCTGCTTCCAAGTGAAGCAACTGTTGATTCAGCCTCGCCTCCCAACGGGGGGAGCATAAGTGAGAGTGAAGTCTGCTTATTATGTTATCAGCAGCTCGCTCTCTCTCTCTCTCTCTCTCTCTCTCTCTCTTTTATTATTCTGTGACCTACCACTGCAGCTCCGTTCGGACACACATTGTTAAGAAGCGATTGAGTTCGGACGAAAAATAAAGCGATTTAAAACAAGTAAAGTGAAGTGCTGTGAATTACTTAGACAGTAGCGAAATTGTGCGAAAAGGTGTCTTTAAAGTAAAAGACCTCCTCAAAACACAGTCTTTGTCGAAAAGCTTGCTGGACAAAGATTAAATGACAGTTAGGTGAGCAGGAAATATATAGATTAATGTTATGAATTCCCACTTGCACACATCCAATTTCTATATCGGTCGGGGAGTTATTTACTAGTTGCGATATAAGATTAGATTTTATGGCAAAAACGACACCACCACCTTTTCTATACATTCTATCACATCTATAAGTAACATAAAGAAAAGAAAGTATAGATGCATCAAGAATATCAGGTTTAAGCCAGGTCTCAGTAAATGCCAAAATATTATGTTCGAAGGAAAAACTATCTACATAAAGGTAAGAAAGTTTTGACTTATGGCCCCTAACATTCTGATAAGCAAACAGAATTGAAGAATTTATTAGCTTTTGACGAAACATTAATAGGAAGAGAAAGGGGTTCTGAAGACTTATGTCTCTTTTGCGGACTGTACTCCTTTACAACCATATCAAACGTCAGCCAAAATGCCAGGCGAGAAATAAAAATTTGGCGTCTGTTAGGCACAGTCTTGAGAGGTCTGGCACTCTCCACTACGCTCGGAAGAATATTTGCACTTGTGGGATGTTTAGGGGAATTCAAAATTGATATTGGGTTTAGAGCTACGCGGGTTTGAAATAGCTTCAGAAAGAATTGGTTCAGGAATATTTTCAGTAGTCAAAGCCGGAGTAATAATTACCTCCGGTGGCTAGCTACTGGAAGAATGCACAGACCTAATTGCCGGCTCGGTATAGATTTTAAAATTATTAAAACTTTAATTCCATTACCTGGAATTACTTATCAAGAAGGTCAAAGTTTTCTTCAAAGCACAGAAAATACTACGCATGTGCATTGCAAATGATTGCATATTAATTTCCGTCTGCGGCAAGATTGACTACACCATTAGTCGATGTAGTATTTGACACGCACTGTGAAACACGAGGCTAATAAAATCTGCCTTAGAATCAGACATTACCTTACAGACTTTAATGCAGCACGAAGTCATGATTGTAAGAAATAAAAGAATCAAAAAAATTAAATAATAAGAAGTGAAAGAGACATTTTATAGTCTCTTATTTTTGTTAGGATTCAGGTTAATTTAATAACAATCAGATTGATATTTATTTCAATTCAAATATGTATGTTTTTCTTGTGTATTGGTTATTCTAGCGCGCTTCTTCTTTCCTTACTTTGAGACAACTCTGCTCTGCTCGTAACAGATCCCTGTTAAGTAGTTAACTTCCTGCCTGAGTTTAACAGACTGCTAGATCTGCTGGGCCCGCCAACGCAATTTGTCGCTTACATTCGGCTTCTGCAGACTTCGATGCGTCCTCGCAAGACTCTTCTGGGCCGTCATAAATTTCGCTATCGTCTGGATCATCGGGTGGTATCTTGCACCATGGTTGCATCTTGTCGGATGCATAAACTGACTTGTAGTGGCATTGTGCGCGCTGTGCGTTCCGGATATCTTCCACCAGATATCGATCATGTGGCAATACTTTGCTGACCAGGAATGGACCTTTATATCTTGGCTCTAGTTTTCTTGATATTCCTGTGCTATATGGTTCATTCTCAACCAATACTAAGTCTCCAGGATCGTAGACAGTGGGCTTGGCATGTTTTCCATCATACCTCTTCTTAGCTTCTGCTCGTTGGTCGTTAATTCTTTTGGCAGCTGTATCACGGAGCTGCTGTAGTTCGTCATCTGTCATCAAGTCTGCTTGTTTATCCTGCAAAATATTAACTAAAGTGTTCTGCAATACATCTCGGGGCTCATATCGATATAATAACTCAAATGGAGAAATGTTAGTGGTTTTATTTGGCATCGTATTTAAGCTCCATTGGATCGGTCGAAGCTTTTCATCCCATCTTTTCTCATTCTCTATCATTGGTAATAGCATTGACAATATGGTGCGATTAGTCCGTTCAACTTGTCCATTTGCTCTCGGTGTACGGACAGCGTTCAATACTCTTTTTATGTTGTTCTCACTGCAAAAGCGGGAATACTCTTTTGATGTAAAGGCGGTTCCTCTATCCGATATTATGCGCATGGGCATTCCAGCGTAGCTGGTTACTTCATTCAAAATATCTATGACGTGTTTAGTTGCGGTGCTTTTTACTGGGCGAATGATAGCAAATTTGGTGAAAGCGTCTATAATGGCAAAGATGTGTTCATTCCACTTCGAGCTTTTTGGGAATGGTCCTAAATGATCAACGTGAATTGTAGAAAACGGTATAGGTTTCATTTCATCATAATGATATTCTCCTTCTTGACGTCCTCCAGGTCTTTTGTAAAATGCGCAGCCAACACATGATTTTATGTAGCTCTTAACAAAGTTTCTGACGCGGGGAAACCAAATCAACTTTGTAATGCGACTTATCGCTTTCTCGACATCATGTGACCTGCTTTATCTTGGCATTCATTAAGAACTTGGTAGCGAAGTTGATTCGGCACTACCCACAGTAGTTTCTGTCCACACTTACGATACAGTCGTCCTTGTTCTATGACATACTCTTCGTTTTCCATTATGTTCTGCTTCTTTATATCTGCAACGATGGCTTTTATCTTCTCATTCTCTAGCTGTATAGTAAATAACCAATCTGCTTCGTCAATGATTAATTTAGACATCTTCAAACTAGCCGTTTCCATTTCCTTAGCTAGCTCAATCGGAGTACGACTAAGTGCATCTACATGTTCTATTTTAGTTCCTGATCTGTTGGCAACTTCGATATCAAACTCCTGAATACGTAACCACCATCGAGCAATACAAGGTATTAACTCTCGCTTCTCCATTGATGTTCTTAAAGAATTGCAATCCGTAATCACTCTAATCTTCTGACCAGAAAAGTAATAATTGAATCTCTCCAACGATTCAATCACAGCTTACGCTTCAAGTTCATAGCTGTGAAAATTCCTCTCTGTATTGGTTCTCGCTCTACTAAAATATGCAATTGGCTTGAAATGTCCAGTCTCCATCTGCAATAGCACAACGGCTAGGCCAATTGAACTTGCGTCTGTATGTATTTCATGTGCAGCGTCTACACGATAACTTGCGAGTACAGGTTTCGATGAAAGGCTTTGTTAAAAGTGCAAATGCTTCATCTTGTGCGGACTCTCATATAAATGGCTGATTTTTACGCAACAAGGGCTCGGAAATGATGGCTAGACGGCAACAAATTTTCTAAAATAGCCACCCAGGCCCAGAAATTTGCTTATTTCTGTAATGTTGTTAGGCTTTCGATATTATTCCTTCTGAATGTATTTGATGTCCTAGAAATGATATTGACTTCTTGTAAATCTCACATTTCTTTATGTTGAGGGTCAGTCCACATTCTCGTAACACTTGCAAAATGCGATTTAACTTTCGAATCATCTCACTAAATGTGTGGCTTCCAATTAAAATGTCATCATATAATGTAGCATATCTCCTTTCTAGACCCTTTTGACGGAACATTAGTAGGAAAAGAAGGGGGCGCTGATGATTTATGTCTCTTAACTGACTGACAACCATATCATCTAGCCACGATCAGCTGTGTTGAATTATATAGTGACATGTATTTCTTTGAAACGAAGGTAGAATTTGTTCATAGGCAATTAGCTGCACTGAACAAATTTGGCGCTTTGGAGTTTTCGCGCTTAGACGAATCTTGGATCATCAAGAGCGAGCTCGCGTTCGACGCGTTTGCATGAGTTGAAGCGGCCGACGTTCTCAGGATCTTATATTGAGTGGTCGGACTTCATCGCGCTATATAATACAGTCATTGGAAACAATGAGGAGCTATGGAAAGTTTAAAAGTTTCAGCATATTCGCTCATGCTTGACTGTTTCGGCGCTGAACACCATCAGGTCTTTGGATCAATCTGGGGGAAATCATAAAACATCCATTGAGTTACTCATGAAGCGTTTTGATAATAAACTTATTCATTTCCAGGCACAAGTTCGAGCAATCTTTGGGCGTCGATGTGTGAAAGGGGGCACTCCGAACAGCGACCAAATTGCGGATGGTTAGCTAGTGCTTTTGGTGACGTCGAGGCTGGATGCTCAAACGCATGAAAAATGGGAGGAAAAGCTGCAGACTGATCAGTTGCCTAGCTGAAGCCACATGCCCTCATTTCTGGAGAAGGCAACCGTATATTGGAAATCTGGAGATTTCCAAGGGGGTGAAGACTCACAGTTGTCAATTTGCACCTCAAATCAGCAAGCGAGGAGCTTATGTATCCTCATTATCAAGTGCCTCTACTCCTTCGACGTGCGTGTCATTCCACGCATCGGATCATTCGCTGACAATGTGTCCGGCATTTTTAGCTTTACCTCCCGCATCCAGGCACAGGGAGTGGTCAGACATTGACAGTCAGCTGAAACGTTCCGCGCAATTTGGACCTGGCTGATCCTCATTTTAACAGTATTCAACGAGTGAATCTATTTATTATTATTATAACATTTATTCTTCGAGATGATATGCGTAGGACAACTTCGCATGGGCTGTCAACTGCTTATCCTTCAGAAAACGCGTCTTGGCTGGATTGCTTCTGGAGGTTTTTCTGCACCGCTCTGCGTTGAAGAGAAGCATTACGAATTATCTGTGGCCCTCAGACGCTTTTGGGAGTTGGATAGCTGCCTTTGGTTGAATATACCACAATCTCAGGGGGACATCGCCTGTGAGAAGCTGTTTAAGGACTTCCGACTTCCATCGGGTCAATATTTCGGAAGATTGTCCATAATTACGAGCCTCAATGACCTTGGTGATTCCTATGGTCGTGCTCTGCGCCCTTTAAACACTTGGGCCACATGACTCCTACAGTCAGGCAAAGGCAGCTGCCTTAATTCTTTTTGACCCACCGCTGTCTGACAGCACGACTACAATGTGCAGTCTCGCTCGACGTGCTTTTTGCTGCACCGTCCATACAGCCAAAGCTATTTCAAACACTAATAGTGTTTCGGTTTTTCAGAGTTGCGCTGTGCGGAGACATTTCCAAAATGTATAGCTGTGTCCAAATGGCCCATCTGCTGCAGTGCTGTTGTATACCTTCAATACTGTGACCCACGGTCACATAAAATTGTCTGGTCGCGATTTGACTATCGGAGCGTTAAGACGTGTGGCGTACAGCGTAACTTTTGATATCAGTGAGTGATATCAGTGTTTACCGTTATCCTAATTGCCATTTTTGCTTTGTGCTGTGTTTCGCATTTTACCGCATTGTGGGAGTACCGTACGTTCGTGCCGATTGTGATTGACTGCGAAGAGGCACGCGTGTGCTTGCGGTAGCGTGTGTGTGTGTGCAAAATAGATAAGGGCCCGCTGCGCCTGGTAAGTAACAGCGACAAGACCAATCTTGTTTATATTACACTTGTTACTGTTATCTTTTTGTAAATTTGTGTTGAGGGAACACGTGTTGGTTGGCAGCAAAATGCCACCGGTTAAGCCGGCTGTTGGTGCTACTGATGACGGTGACCCGTTGTCTGCGGTTGAGGGGGTGAAGGTGCGGCGGAAGCAAGGGCCTGCGGAGTTGATGAAGAAGGTTAGGAAGGTAGCTTCCCTAACCTCTGTTGACGCGTCGGCAAGCGTAAGTGAGAGCAGCGTGGTAGGCAGCATTAGTGCTGCTAATAGCGAATGCTCTGTGATGATGAGTGATTCGGAAGTGAACCAGCCTGCTTATTCGGTGGAGGCGACTCCGTTGGGCTCCATGTAGAGCTTGTGGGGGCAACTTGTGCACCTGAGGCGACATCGGCTCATATGAGTAGACTGGCGCCAAAGAGGCGTACGGGCTTGCCCATTCAACGATTGAAGGCGATCGTCTACCCTGGAGACACTCCGACCAGTTGAAACTGTCGTAGTCCACAGCAAAACTGCGGGCAAGACTTCTAAGGACGTGGTCGAGAAGGTGGTGAAGGAGGTAGGGCCAACCCTGGGCGTCCGGGTTTTCTCGATGAAGCCTTTACGAGATGGAGGGCTCCTACGCACTTCATCAAAGGTGGAGAGGAAAAAGCTAGCAGAAAACGCCAGGTTTGGAGAGTGTGGTCTTGAGGTGAGCGTGAATGAGAAGCTGAAACCAAAAGTTGTGGTGCATTCGCAGATCACTCCTGCCGAGTTCATAAGTGACCTCTACGAGATGAACCTCAAAGAGACGATGTCGCCTGAGGACTTTAGAAAAGGCCGTTGCTATGTTAAGTGGTTCTCATTGCGACTAAGGAATTCCGATCCAGTTTTAAGCTGCTTCCGCTGTCTGGGCTTCGACCATAAGGTGGCGGATTGCTTGGCCAAGCAGGACGTCTGCCGTCGCTGTAATATCATGTGTGAGAGGGGCAACGTCGTGGCCCTGCAACAGGAACCCTATGCAACTAATGATTGTGTATGGGGATTGCCAGCAGCAATGCGGGTATTTCCTAACAGCAGGGCAAATGCGGCGGTTGTGGTGAATGAGGTCGGTATTGATTGCACCTTGGTGAACTCAACTGATAGAGTTGTGTGTGTGTGCCTGAGTGGTAGGTCTGGTAGGATATATGTGGCGAGTGTATATTGCGCGTTCGGTGAGCCCCTCGAACCGTATATTGCATATGTGGATGAGGTGCTACTACTGGCGAGTAGCGAACCAATCATCCTCGGGCTAGATGCGAATGCATCGTCCCCTATGTGGTTCAGTCAAATATCTAGACTCGCGTCTGGTTATCCGAACTTCATATGAGGTGAGATTCTGGCTGAGTGGGCCGTCTCCCAGTTTGCCAACGAACCCAGTGAGCGGTAGACGTTTGATAGTGTGAATGGGGAAGAGCGACATTGATGTCACTCTTGTAAATGGGGCAGCAATGGGTGTGTACACTTTTAGCTGGTGTGTGTTGGGCGGTTTCGGTATAGGTGATCACAACCCCTTTGAGATTGTTTTCACGTATGCCGAAACCCAGAATGAGAGTGTGGGGGTAAATTACTGGCGTACTCATGGTGGGCCCAATATGGGCTATTGGTTAGGGAGGAGGCTCTGCAAGTCCCACTCAGCACTTTCAGTGCAGGGAACGTTGATGAGCAGGTCGCCAACGTTAATGGGTGGGTCACAAGAGATAATGACCGCTTGCTTAGGAGGAGCCGCAAGGCAAATCTTAAGCGTGTGCAGTGGTGGAACCGTGGGTTAGGCGTTATGCGAAGGTTGCTTAGAGAACTAAGCAAAACGTTTTCAAAGAGCACGGGCGGCCAATGATGATAACGCTGCCCAGCTTGAGGCTGAGTATGGTCGGCGTAGTCGTGAATACAAGCAAAGACTTGTAGATGTGAAAGAGTCCGAGTGGCGCGCATTCTTAGAGCGCAATAAGGACGTGACCACGGCGGAACTCGATCCCGGAGTACTTGACAACCTTGTAAGAGCACTGCTTATATGAAGGGCATTTTCCCAATGAGTGGAAGAGGGCAAAAGTAGTTGTCCTGCTGAAGTCGCCTGACAGAGTAAGAAGTAATCCTCGGTCATATCGAGGAATCAGTCTCCTTCCACTGCTTGGAAAAGTGCTGGAAAGAGTCATGATTGAAAGGCTTCACGAAAGAGTGTGTGACCAAATGTCTGAGAGGCAATTTGGTTTTACACAGGGTAGGAGCACAGAGGTAGATTGGAGATTTGTGCAAGGATCAGTTGAGTCCAGCACCTCTAAGTATGTCTTAGGCGTCTTTGTGGACTTCAAGAAAGCGTTCGACTACCTGAGCTGGGCGAGTATGATTAGTAGGCTGAGTGAATGTGGCTATCGGGAGATTGCTCTATGGCAGAGCTATTTCTCCGGCAGAACTGCAGTATTGGTAGGCCGACGTGAGAGCGTCGCTGTGGACGTTGTATGTGGCTGCTCTCAGGGCTCCATCTGTGGTCCATTCATTTGGAACCGCATGATGAACCCTCTGTTATGGTAGCTTGACAGTATCTGCAAATGCTGTGCATATGTAGATTACTTACTGATCATGGTTGAGGGGCGATCGCGTGCCGAGATCGAGGCAAACGCTGCGGAGTGTTTGCTTGCCAATGGGGTAATAGTGTGGGCGTTGGTCTGGCAATGGACAAGACGGTGACAATGCTGCTTAAGGGCAGATTGGCCACTAGTCGATCTCCGGTTGTCAGACTCGGAAGCGCCAGTATTGGGTATGTTAAGGAGGTAAAATTCCTTGGCATAACATCGGTGAGAGATTGAACTTTATGCCACATCTTACCGTTCTCAGAGCGCAATTGCATGCAGTGGTTAGAAAACTGCGCCGAATTTTGAGAAGTGAAGAGAAACATGCGCGCAGTGCTTTTATTTATATAATTATTTATTTATTTAATGTCAACTATAAACAGGCGACAGAGATTAATTGAAATGAACATTAAAAATAAATTTGAAAATAATTAAATTAAATATATATAAATTATTAAATTTATTACTGACTATTGTCAGATTGTTATTATGCTTCCCGATCGTCCTTCTGTTAAGAAAGGAGATCCGGGAAGGCAGGAATAATGTTTAACGACTATTTGTCGGAGTATAATTTAAGGGACAGTACTTAGCTGTTTATTATTAATTTTGAACTAAAGAATACAATGAAAACTACAAGCTATTTATTTAATTATTTTCATAGCGGCCGCTCGATACATGCAGCGTCTGCCGGCTATGCAGTGACATCCGCTCAAATGCGAATTTGGCGATTTTTGACTGGTGTTGCAATTGGGTCAGTAACGACGTCCGATCAAACTCTGATACAGCGATTTTGATCGGTGTGAATTGTGTCAACATTCTGGAAAATGTTGACTCTGGTTAACTTATATATATACATAAATATATATAAATAAATTATATATATATTTAAAAATAAAATATTAGAATTAACTTAAAAGAAATAAAAAATAATAAATAAATACTTCTGGGATGAGTAGATGTTCAACCATGAACATGGATTAAGAAGGAAATGCACTGCAGTGCACCAAAAATATTGTAATATTGTCACACGAAGTTCAAGAGCGATCAAAAATAGATTTTACGACCATGCGCTGAGAATAAGTACGATAAGATTTAAATTCTGTCAATGCACTAAGGAAAACCCTTTTCACTTGACGCTGAAGAAAGAGATCAACGGAGATCATGGGTTAAAATAGATTATGATAGAATACTCGCATATGTACAACCACTGACCAAATAACACATAGATCGGACATTTCATACAAGCGTTTTTGACACAAAATTTTCTTGCGAGGCGTCCCAGCAGAGGCTCGGCGTCATTGCGAGACGTCCCAGCAGAGGCTGGGCGTCGTTACGAAGTGTCTCAGCAGAGCCGAAGGCTGCCGAACGTTTTCGCTTAGCAGCAATCATTCTCATTCGGTCTGCTGCCGAGAGCACATGAAATGCGCAGGGATGTATGTCTTTTAGGATCGTTAACAACAACAACATATGAGCGAGAAAGTATTATAGAGACCGCATATCATTAATGTCATTAATGTTGTTTGCAATCCACCCCCGTTTGGATTGCTTACCACTGTCATTGATGATGTTCCTTGATCTTTGTTTTGAGCTCGTGTGTATGCGTAGTTCACTGTCCAGACAAGCAATAGACAAATACATGAATAGCTGCTTGTGCGTATACATATCTTTACATGTATGCGTGATTTTCGTTTGGAAGTCTTTCTGAAGTCTGAAATCTTAATTCTGGCTTGCCAGAGAATTTTTGTTCAAGCGGGGGTAGCTTGAAAAGTTCTTCATTCGCAATGAAATAATATGTGTATATTATGTATTAAGGTACTGGTCCGCTCGTGGCCGTGGTCCGTCGGTTGGTCCAGCGATGATTGTGTAACCTTGTAGTTATCTTACGAAGATTATGGTGGCAGGCTTGACTTCGCCCTCTTGCTTATTACTGGCCAATGTATCAATAATATATCAAAGAATGCTAGTTACGGCAGCGTGCCGGAGTAGTTCAACTTTATTCTTAAACGTTGGTACCAAATCTAAATTATATTATAAAATTGAATTGAAGGTAAACCTAAAACCCAGACCCATAAGCTACAAAGCTACAGCCGGCAAGCCGACTCAGCATAAGTGATAACGCAGGCACTTGCAACATAATCAAGTGTCAGGTTACCGCTGCTGACTGTTGCCGACAGGGCGCTGAACTCATGTGTCAGCGGTATACGCTTGGAGCGAATGGGTAAAGTTATTAGTGTGAAATTCTTATGTGTTAACTACTCCCCCCTCAAGTTGATGACCGTCCTCGGTTATTTTATAGCTGCTAATGACTCTCTGTACTTCCCGCGCAGTTTGTCTTCTCCTTATGATTTGCCATGTGGTGACGAGGCCGCTTATAATAATGCTGAGAGCAACACCAGCAATGAGCCACGTATTGAGTGAGCCGGTGACCTCCAGTTCGTTTTTGACGTCTTGGATGACCCGCAGGTTGTCATTGTTCATCCTATGGAGTTGAGGCATACTCAAAATTGGGTCATGTTTGACGATGTTAAGTAGCGGTGACTCCGCTATGCCTGGCGTCTTATTTAATATCTCACGTCGGTTAACATACTTCGTGCCATTGATTATTGCGGATAAACGAAAGGTGACGAGGTATGTCCCATTTGTTGTGATCTCTGGGCCATCGTCTGTACTGACCGTTGCTGTGCTCTCATTGATAATCATGATTCCATCATCTACTTGCGTAATGGGCTTCAGGTGGCTTGGCTGCGTGTGGCAGGAGGCTGCGCCGCCAGAGTGCAGCGCTCGTGCACAGGTGTTTAGTGCTGCTAATTTACAAACGGATGCGAATGTTGTAGTTACGCACTCGTTGACTGCTAGTACGTCATCATCACATTCTGCTACGATGTTATCTTGTAGCTGCAGTGTGACATGCTGACGTGATACTGGAAAGGTGGTGACTCTGGTGCAGATGTACTTAATTCTAGGGTAGGCTATGAGTATGTGAATTATATTTTCGGACTGTAGGACTTTAATCTTCGATGCTTCAGTTAGGCTAATTATGGGGATATCTACTGAGTGTTCCTTTACAATTGTCTCCAAATCCTCATGATCAAAAATAGTGGGATTTATTATATCAGCCTTGGCCAATGTAATTGTGAGTATCAAGTTTGAAATTTGGTTTATTAATATTCTATTTCTCGTTAATAGTGTTTCATATAAATGCGCTGTGTCAACTATTTCATTCTTTTTTGCTTTAAGGATTACATTTACTGTTTCTGTGAGTTTATTTATTTGTTTCTGTGTTTCTGAATTAATCGCTACTTGCCTATTGTTTGAATCAATTAACTGCGCTTCGGACCATCTAACCTTTTCGAAATCGGACGCATCTGGCGTGCCAGCTATTACCTTGAGTGCCGAACCCAGAAAATCTAGGCTTCTTGCCATTCTATGATGCACTTTTAACACAGATAACAAGATTCTCATGTGATCTATATCCACATTTAGCAATTGTCGCATATGCGATTGAGGGAATTCTTTCGTTAGTTCTGCAGTCTCATCTATCATACTGGTAAATTCTGTCAGGTTGCTAGAGTGCCTTAGATGGTCCCTTTGTTCCCATATCAACGCTTTTCCGTCTATTACCGGAATGTAGTTAGAGTGGGAATAGTTGACAATCCGACCATGTGTTACCCCTAACAGTAGAAGGACTGCAAGTTTAATCCTGCAAGAAAAAAGGAGGGGATAAACATCGTCGTTCGTTTAAATTTAGTCTTAGCCTATGCAATCTTCCCGCGTGTAAGTGAACGCTACTTAAGGCTGTCCTTATGGACCACCCTCCCTTTTATAAGAACAGACGTTCCTAGGTCTGCCTGAATCGTTTCCTCTGTGCAAAGCGGTGTTAACTTGTTTCCCAACCTTTTATTGTTTTTTACGAACACTTTTTCGCCTACCTCAAAAACTCTATTTTGGCTGTTCGGGTTAGATCTTTCAATATTAACATGTTGGGCTTTTGCAATTTCATTTTTAATGGTCTCTTTGAATTCGGTAGGCGCTGCGTGAATTACATCGATCGGGGTTTGGTCTGTAATCGAGTGTATGGAACGATTGTAGGCTATTGTTGCCCTCAAAATTAGTTCGACTGTGTCATCAGACATTTTCTCAAGTTTAAAGGATCTAGCTATGTCTGCGAGAGTGCCATGAAAGCGTTCTACTTGTCCATTTGAACAACTGTGCAGAGGTGGCGCATTCACAATGTCTAAGTCATATCCGTTCTTTAAAAGAGATCTTACTGTCTCCGAATTGAAAGCGGCTTCGTTGTCGCAATAAATCGTTTTTGTTTGTGGAAACAAATTTAGTAGTTGGATAATGGGCATTTTCACATCTACTATTGTACGTGACGCCAGTGGTTGCACGACAGCAAATTTCGAAAACTTGTCAACGCAAGTAAGGAACGATTTTTTGTCCGTTGAAAAAATGTCAATGTGGAGCATTTCTCCAGCTTATGACGGAATTGGTGTCACCCCAAGCATTTGTTTCTTTGGGTGCCTATTGTGTTTTGCTTTTGTACATGTCTTGCAATTTACTACCACTTCATTGGCTAACTTTCCCATTTTCGGAAAATAGTAATCACGAAGGATTTGTTTAATATTTTCCTGAGCGGCCCTATGTGCGCGATTGTGTTCAGTGGTGACAATTTCAATTTGTTTATCTTTGTCTGTAATGTCTACAACTAAATTCTTGCAATACCAGAACTTAGTTGCAGGAAAATTTAACACCAAATCATGCTGAATACTGGCCAACGTTGGCAGATCACAGTGAATCGCATTTACTGAATTGGTATTAATGAGAGGCTTGATTGTTTCTACGAGAGTTTTTTTATCTGTGAAATTTATTAGGTGGCGAATTTTTTTGCCGAAAAGTATGATATCTCTCTTTAATGGGAATTTGGCCTCTTCGAGAACGAACTGGTTCTTGAAACAATTTAATGGCTTTTCTGTTGAATCAAACGTGTAGGTTAATGATATTTCACTGTGAATTGTCGCTGCGTCTGATTGCACCTCATTTCCAACATGGTTCACATTCTGCCGAGACAGGGCATCTGCCACGAAATTTTCTTTACCGGGTTTGTAGAACACTTTTGCATTGTGTTCATCAATATATGATTTCCATCTTTTTATTTTCGCATTTGTGTTCCTTTCGGAGACAGCGAAGGTAAGGGGTTTGTGGTCTGTGAAAATGTTGATTTCTTTTGACCCATACAAGTAATTCTGTAATTTACCCAAAGCCCATACAATTGCTAATAACTCCCTTTCATTTGTGGCATAGTGCGTTTCGCTTGGTTTAAGCGTTCGCGAAATCATGGTAATTGGTTTTCCTGCTTGAGACAGGACTGCACCGATACCTTCCATGGAAGCATCAGTGGTTAAATCAAAAGGCTGTTTAAAATCCGGGTACATGAGAATAACATCCTCGGATGCTAGTATATTCCTCAGATTCTCGAAGGTATTTCGTTGAATTTCATTAAACTCAGTTTTTACCTTCTTGGACATATGCTTACTCGCCGAGCCATTTTCTCCTTTAAGGATGTTAGTCAGGGGCCTCGCTAATGCCGCGAAATCCTTTATGAACCCTCTGTAATAACTGGCCAGTCCAAGGAATGAGCGTAAACTGAACAAGTTCTTTAGCTCAACATATTCTTGTATGGCCCTAACCTTTTCAGGGTCAGTTTTTGCTCCGTTTTTAGTTACTACAAAGCCCAAGAATTCAATGCTTTCTTTAAAATACTTTGTTTTTTCTTGTGCCACCCTCATATTTGCATCGCTTAAGCATTTTAAAATTGTGTCGATATGCTTCACATGGTCGACTTCGTTTTCAGAAAAAATTATGACGTCATCCACGTAAACGTAACATATCTTTCCTATGTGTTCTCTCAAAATGTCATCAATGGTTCTTTGGAAAATGCTTCCCGCATTTTTCAATCCAAAAGGTAGACGGCAAAATTCGTACTTTCCACCGTTTACCGAGAATGACGTTTTTTTGCGGTCTTGTTCCGCTAGGTAAATTTGATGATACCCCGTCTTTAAATCTAGGGTTGTAAAAAACTTTGCCTTTCCTAGATTCGCAAGAATCATTGGAATTCTCGGCATCGGGTATCGATCGGCTATAGTTCGCTCATTTAGCTTCCTAAAGTCTATAACCAACCGTTTGTTTTTATTGCCTTTGTTGTCAAATCCTTTTTTATCAACAACCCAAACAGGGCTGTTACATGGGGATTTTGATGGTCTGATAATGCCATCTTTAAGAAGTTGCTTGATTTCGTTGTTTACGAAATCAGAGTCACCATTTGGGTACGGATATAGTTTGGTATGGATTGGTTCGTTATCTATAGTGCGGATCGTACCAATGACTGAAGTGTTAAAGGGTAATGCCTCGTTAGAGGTCGAAAACGCCTTTGACCTTCCTAATATCATGCTTTTGAATTCTTTTCTGACGGCCATGGGCACTACTATATCGTTAACATCTGTGAAGTTCACACTGTCACAATAATGGAACTTCAATCGCTCTGATTTGTTTTGGTTTTTAATTGTGTTATTTTGCAAAGTCTAATGCCGCTCCTGCTTGTGTTAACAAGTCAAAACCTATAATGGCATCAAATGAACTCAGTGCGTCAAGCACAAAAAATTGTGAATTTTGACCAAATATTTTCAGTAGACACTTCTTTGTTATTTTGCTTGAACCATGCACCGAGCTCACGGTGAAGGGTTTTTCGACATGAATTACTTTTTTTAGCTCCTTTACGGGCTTAACGTAATTCTTTGCCGCCCCTGTATCAATTAATATCTTTAAAACTCTCTCACCCAACTGTCGTTTACGGCAGTCGGGATCGTTCCCTAAAAAATGCAGTGAGTCAATGTCACACAGCGACTCAGCATCTTATTCAATATCAGCCACAGCAGCCTCTGCTGCCTTTTCATATCCAGGACCCTCAATATCGTGAGTGATCTGGGCAACATTGTTCAGCTTTTGGCGTCTTTGCCCTGTCATTCTATCGGACGTACTTGGTCTCTTCTGAGTCTGTTCATTGCTACTTTGAGGTTTGGAGAAATGAGTGGGCTGTCTAAACTTCGAAGAAGAGTCAATTTCCATTGGCTCTGGGGCTTGTACCTGCTCATCTCCTTTACCTTTTCCCTGGTGACCATTATTATAATGTTGTTTCTTAATAAAGTGAGGGGTTTTCTCACTGCCCCGTTCGTCTCTATTATGCTTTCCCTGTCTGGCGTGGGGGCGGTTCCTATTTTCCTCCTTTGCCTGCTCTCTCTCTGCCATGGCTTTGGCGTACGAGGCCGAAAACATGCTACGCTCGAAGCTGGCTTCTGCTTCTCTAGCTAGTGCTAAGGCAGATGCTAGGTCCCTCGGCTGAGCCGGAAAAACAATGGCCTTGAGTGATTTCTTAAGACCCGAAATGAAGGCGTGAAGTGCGTCAGCCCTGACCTCATCATTGAGAAGCGTTGCCTGCGCTTCTTCATGAGTCATTACGATCTTATTCGTGACTAGAGTAAGCTTCCTCTCAACTTCGTCATAATATTCCATTAGGGTCGAGTCACCTTGCCTAACCATTTCGAGGCCTTGTCTCAGGAGTCGTAGTGAGGTTTTATCAGCGTAAGAGCAATCAAGTCTAGCTATAATTGCATCAAAGTTCAGGACAGTATTGTGCGATACTAACACCGCTCTGGCTGCTCCTATGATTTTATTCCTCATAATTTTTACAGCTTGGTAATGCGTGCAGCTACCGTTAAAGGGTTTGAATAATTCATACGCGTCCACAGCTGATTGCCTCCATGCTACGTACTCATCTGATCCGCCACTAAATTTTGGGACTGATTTTAGTCCGACTGATTTAGTTGAACCGCGCTAATACGATACACATTATAAATTTAGTGAGGGTATTCAATTAACGTATTAAAACAAAATATTTGTGGGACTTTGCAATTATAACTTCTACCACTTTTCGAATAGAAAGCTAAACACATTCACAATTACACTTGCTGTTGGCAGTTGTATTTTCAATTTTAGTGTTTTATATAAAAAAATTTTTTTAGTGAGGTGTAGAGACAATTTTAAACGAACTTACATAGTGTGTAAAGTAGGGAAAATCTGTCTCTGTCTAAGGGTGTGATCCTTGCTCGTTGGGCGCCAATTATGTATTAAGGTATTGGTCCGCTCGTGGCCGTGGTCCGTCGGTTGGTCCAGCGATGATTGTGTAACCTTGTAGTTATCTTACGAAGATTATGGTGGCAGGCTTGACTTCGCCCTCTTGCTTATTACTGGCCAATGTATCAATAATATATCAAAGAATGCTAGTTACGGCAGCGTGCCGGAGTAGTTCAACTTTATTCTTAAACGTTGGTACCAAATCTAAATTATATTATAAAATTGAATTGAAGGTAAACCTAAAACCCAGACCCATAAGCTACAAAGCTACAGCCGGCAAGCCGACTCAGCATAAGTGATAACGCAGGCACTTGCAACATAATCAAGTGTCAGGTTACCGCTGCTGACTGTTGCAGTCAGGGCGCTGAACTCATGTGTCAGCGGTATACGCTTGGAGCGAATGGGTAAAGTTATTAGTGTGCAATTCTTATGTGTTAACTTGTATACCCAGTTTTTATGGAATTATTATAAATATTTTTTTTGTGGTTTATGCATAGGAAGTGCTATAAATTTATTTAGGAAGAGCTATAAATTTATTTAGAAAATGAATTTCTAAAATATAATATTAAATAATTATTATTGGTGGACAGTTTCTGTAATTTAAATAAATTGATAAAACTATCAACCATCCAATAATAATAATGAAGCTATAAAACGGTAATTCTAATTGAATACCATTTGAAATTATACTTGCGAATGAAGAACTTTTCAAGTAGCCCTCGCTTGAACAAAAAGTCTCTGGCAAGCCAGAAATAAGATTTCAGACTTCAGAAAGACTTCCAAACGAAAATCATGCATACATGTAAAGATATGTATACACACAAGAAGCTATGCATGTATTTGTCTACTGCCTGTCTGGACAGTGAACTACGCATACACACGAGCTCAAAACAAAGATCAAGGGACATCATCAATGACAGTGGCAAGCAAACGAAACGGGGTGGATTGCAAACAACATTAATGACAAGAGTGCGAGAAGCATGGCGATATGCGGTCTCTACAATGCTTTCTCGCTCATATGTTGTTGTTGTTAACGATCCTAAAAGACATACATCCCTGCACATTTCATGTGCTCTCGGCAGCAGACCGAATGAGAATGATTGCTGCTAAGCGAAAACGTTCGGCAGCCTTCGGCTCTGCTGAGACACATCGCAACGACGCCCAGCCTCTGCTGGGACGCCTCGCAAGAAAATTTTGTATCAAAAACGCTTGTATGAAATGTCCGATCTATGTGTTATATGGTCAGTGGTACAACTCAGCATACGTCATACCTAGCTTATATACTAGTTTTATAAATAAATTCTGTATATAGAAAATAAGATACCAAAAACCAAATAAAAGGGAGACCGGCCCAGAGTCGGTAGTTCAGTTCAGTTCAGTTCAGTACAACAACTCAACTCATCAGTTTCTTTTTAGTTCGAGACTCTGATTAACAGTAGATGTAAATTGATTCAACATTTGTTGCTAGGATTGGGGAAACCCAGAAAAACCCAGTCAAATCAATGACCACAACCAGGGATAATATGAGTAATGTGTGAGTAAATGTTCTAAGATTAAGACTTTATTAGTAGAAACAGAAGACTCGAATCTAATAACCTCGTAAAGTCTGTTAAACTCAGAATATAGTACTCTAAATGGTTCATGAATAAGGTATTTAGTAGGGCATGTGCTAATTGTTAATAAGGAAAATAATCGGGTTGATCTAACAGGAATTAAAAAGTTTAATTTGTTAAGTAAGAAAGGAGACTTAATGTTGGAAAGTTTTAGAATGCAAGTTTCACCAGCACCGACTTGATTTTGTCGTTTTAAGTCTGATACTGTGGTGACCACAATCCAGACCCATACTCGAGGATGGGAAATATCAGAGAGACATAAAGCTGTTTGTTTAGTCGCATAAGGGTCATTGAATTCCTTAGACGAACGTTTAACCTAAGGCTTTAATGGCTTTATTTACCATGAAGTCAATGTTATCATTGAAGTACAGTTAGCGATCAAGAAAGATGTCTAGGTCAGCCAGGCACCCCATCTGGCCCAGGAGAAAAATATGATTTGACCAAACGATCTTTCTATATTAGTAGGATATATTGCGATATAAGATTAGATTTTATCGCAATAAGGATACCACTACCTTTTCTATCAATTCTATAACATCTATAAGTAACTATAAGCAAAATGTTATGTTTAAATGAAAATCTATCTACATAAAGGTTAGAAAACTTTGACTTAAAGCCTCTAATATTCTAATAGGCAAACGGGTAGAATTTATTAGTTTTTTGACGGAACATTTGTAGGAAAAGAAGGGGACGCTGATGACTTATGTCTCTTTAGCGGACTGTACTCCTTGACAACCATATCATCCAGCCAAAAAGCATTAGTACAAATAGTACTAAATGAACTTGTGGGGACAGATATCTTAATGGATGAAAGTTCTCTACTATGTTTAAATTTAAATTTCTAAACGGTCAAGGTGGGACAATTATTATTAAGTTTGTTTGAAACTTAAGCCTTGATATCTTTAGTTGAAATGTCAGATGCCAGGCGAGTGAAAATTTGCCGCCTATTAGGCACAGACTTCAGAGGTCTG
Organism: Drosophila quadrilineata; assembly: GCA_018150725.1. Lineage (NCBI taxonomy): Eukaryota > Metazoa > Arthropoda > Insecta > Diptera > Drosophilidae > Drosophila > Drosophila quadrilineata. The sequence goes on from JAECWN010000402.1 coordinate 195,044, forward strand.
GCAGTCTCCACTACGCTTGGAAGAGCATTTGTAGGCACAGAATGTTTGGGAAAATATAACACCCGAAGATGATTAATCTGGGATGACACAAGAGGCATAACGTGGGAAGGCCTGTAAGGCACTATTGGGTTTAGAGCTACGCGGGTTTGAAGTAGCTGCAGAAATAATTGGTTCAGTAATTTGATTAGTAGTCAAAACCGGAGTAATAATTACCTTTAGTGGTGAGCTACTGGAAGAAAGCTCAGTCACAATTGGGGCTTGGTATAGATTTTAATATTGTTAAGTTTAAATTCCATTGCCTAGAATTCCTTATGAAGAAGGTCAAAGTTTTTTTTTAAGCACTTAAATTATTACGCTTATGGGCGATGTAATCTTTGACACGCACGGTGAAACCTGCACATTTAACATGCGCTAGATTGTCACACAACCAGCAGCTAATATAATCAGCCTTGGGATCAGACAGACTTTAATTCAGCACGAAGTCATGATAGTAAGGAATTAAAAAACCTAAAATAAGAAATGAATAAATAATAAGAAGTAAGTTATATATTTTTAATGTAACTAAACTTTTACGTAAATAGCTAGATTTAGATCTCACAAAGCCATGCTGGGTTGGTGAGATGATTGAGCTACATAAGTGTTGGAGTTGAGAAGTAATGATTTTCTCGAATAACTTAGGAATAGCAGACAACATAGAAATATCTCTATAGCTTATGACATCAGATTTAGAGCCTTTTTTAAGTAAGGGAATAACATAAGATTCTTTCCATAACTTAGGAAATAATCCGGTCGAAACGGGCAAACAAAAAAGTTTAAGAATTGGCTTACAGAGCGAATTAGTAGTAGTATCTGAGAACACAGCCAGGCACCCCATCTGGCCCAGGAGAAAAAGATGGCTTAACCAAACTCAGCTCACAACCTAACGAACTTTCCGTAATCTGCGCACCGAAAACAGAGTTAGATGGATAAATTCTATACGGATAAGGACACTTAGGATCGTAAATCTTAGACTAATAAGTATCCTGGAGAAAATCAGCAAATAAGTCCGAAATATATTCATCGGTACTAGCTGTTTTCTCGTTTAGAGTTAGGGAAGAAGAATATGTAACAGTTCGCCGTTTAAGATTTACAAAATTATAAAACTGCTTTCGGTCTTTTGCAAATTGTAATCTACAGCGAGTTAAATATGCACTATAGCAAAGGTGGTGCAGAGTATCAAAGTCAGACGTAGCGCTAACATACCTTGAAATATCAGATAATTTGAATTTTTTGTAAGTTTGGATTTAAAATTTTTAAGTCTACAAAAATCCCTAGAGAACCAAGGTAGTTTTGTAAACAATTCAAAAATAGAGTTAATAGCTCTATAAAAAAAATCAATCGCACCTTCTAAATTATTAGAAGAGTACAATTCCGACCAATCGTAATTATTAAATAAAATATTGAGAACACTAAAGTTTACTCTACGATAGCAGTAGTGTTTAGTGGATGGAAATGTTTTATTTTGCTGCCCGGATTGTGACAGCAAAATAGCCTCTAAAGATTTAATTACCGTTAGGTGAACTAGGTATACAGATAAATCAGACTGGGGAGGAATATATGAGCAGGAAATATATAAGTTAATGTTATGAATTCGCACTTTCACACATACAATTTCTATATTAGTTTTGGAGTTATTTACTAACTGCGATATATGATTAGATTTTATCGCAATAAGGCCATCACCACCTTTTCTATCAATTCTATCACATCTATAAGAAACATTGGTTTACAATGGTTTATTTTCTAAGGTTTTTTAGCGGCGTTGATGATATAAAATTAGTTGATAAAATGCACGGTATGAAATTTGGTTTTGTATTTGTTTATTTGTGCAACTATACAATGGAGAAGAACGTAAGCGTCTTGACACGGGTTGACAATCCCACTATTATGTGAAAGATGCAAAGTGAGAGTGACAATAATAATTGTAATGCAGACATAGAATGTGTAAGAAGCCGCTGCCGAGCTGCGAAGCTGTAGAGCAGTTACAGAGAGTGAACAGCGCAGTCGCTGTCGGCAGCCTCACCATTACAGTTTTCCAGCCACTGAACCTTATGCTGCTCCCGACATATTCCCCCCGTTGGAAGCTTCTCTTTCAACTAAATCATTAGGGGGCAGCAGACACAATTTGGCAATAGCTCGTTTGGTAGTGCCAGTGGACGTCTTCAATTCAGCTACTCGAAAATCTCCATCCTTGCCAGGTATTAAGGATACCACTCTAGCTAATGGCCAGCGTAGGGGCGGTAGGCCTTCGTCCTTGATTAGCACCACGTCATTGACCTTACGACGTCTGTCTGGGACTTGCCATTTGGTACGTTGTTGATGTTGGGTGAGGTATTTTTCTGTCCATCGAGACCAAAACTGCTGCTGCAGATGAGTCACGCGCTGCCAGCCATCCAGACAATCAAAGTTGAGTCTGATCAGATCGGGCTCGATTAGCAACGTAGCGGGACCTCCCATGAGCAGGTGAGCAGGTGTTAGAACGTCAAGATCATGTGGGCTTTCTGAAATGGAGAGCAAAGGACTGGAATTGATCACACCAGTTGTCTGGCATATTAAGGTGCGCAGTTCATCAAAAGTGAGGAGAGCGAGGAGGGATAAACTTCCAATCGATGCCCTGGTCTAAGCAGGACTGATGCAGATCTTTCATGTGTGCGTTGCTCAATAACAACTTTCTCAAATCCATTAATTCGTTCCTTGCACCAACGAAGTTGGTGGCGTTATCAGACAAAATATGGCTTGGAGTGCCACGTAAGGCAACGAATCTTTGACTAGCTCCAGGTGCACTGCCTGCTTGTGAAGCAGATGAACACGCTTACGTAACTCTTCAGGGGCCCGCAGTAATCCACACCACAAACTGAGAAGGCGCGAACTGCTTCCAACCGCTCTTTCGGAAGATTTGTCACTATCGGCTCGAGGGTTCTCGGTTTGGCACGAAAGCACATTATGCAAGTACGGACTATGCGCGAAACTGTTCGGAGCCCTCCTATTCGCCAATATTGAAGTCCTACATTAGCTAAGAGTGCTCGTGCAAATTAGTCCTGCGTATGTGCTCTATAATTGCAGTAGTGGTAGGATGCTTGCGAGGTAAAATGATTGGGTGCCGTGATTCATAAGGCAATGAGGAGTTAGCTAATCGTCCTCCGACTCGAAGAACTCCATTGTCGTCAATAAACGGCAACAACGCAAGGCCTTTATGTCATCCCATAAATTAGACAGTTGAACGACGCGGCATTGCAACAGAGTGCCGTGATGAATATCTGGCACGTCAAGAGAGAACCGAGAGAGACGATACCGAAAACGGTAGACGTAAGCGAATGGGCGCTGCATTGAAGCGAAATTATGTAAGTGTTTACAATCCAACGTTAAGTCAGCGTGAGGCGATATAAGCAAACAGATCCTTTTGCGCAACTCTTGAGTTGACTTCTCCGGACACAGACGTGGAGGCCATGCGATCCGACCCTCAACAAGGTAGGTTGGTCAATGAAACCATAAACCAGATTGAGCAAGGTCCTGGGGTAACGAACCAATTGATATTATGTCCGCAGGATTAAGCGATGTGGGAACATGATGCTACTCCATGCCATCAGACAACTCCTGTATAGACGTGACTCTATTAGCAACAAACACGTTAAGTTTGTACGGTTCATCCCGAATCCAAGATAACACTATGGAGGAATCACACCAGCAATAGTACTTGGCTGCGAATATTCCAAGTTCTCGGATTTCAGCCATAAGCTTTGACAAAAGCAGCGCTCCGCATAATTCCAACCTTGGTATCGACTGCGTTTTCAATAGCGCTACTCTAAATTTTGAGCACAACAAATTGCTCATTGGAAAAACTCCTTTAGAAACCACATAAATACAAGCTCCATAAGCATTTTCGCTGGCATCACAAAATGGAAAAGCAATGCTTTGTATCGACTGGAATCCATCACACAGCTCACGCCAAGAAGTGCTATGAGCTAGCGATAGGCCTTCATCCCAGTGCAACTTGTCCGTACAGAGATGCTGAAGAAAGATCTCGGCCTTCGTAATAGTTTGTCCGAGAAGTCCCAGTGGATCATAGAATCTGGCGATCGTGGCCAATACGGAGCGTCTACAAGGTTTAGATCCAGGTTCCAATACAGTCAATGAAAACAGCAGAACATCAGACTCAGCTCCAGGTATGAAGTCATCGACATAGAAGTCCTCCCACAAAGAAGTAGATCCGATAGGAAACGATTCCCTGTCGTCAACAGATAGCTGATGCATTGCACGTACAGATAAGAATGAGGCTGCTTTGGTTCCATAAGTCACTGTGTCAAGCTTGAACACTTGCAAGTCCTGTTCTGGTGAATCACGCCATAAGATACACTGGTAGTAGCTGTCAGAATTAGACACTTGAACGCAACGGTACATTTTACATATGTCTCCAGTTAGTGCAACCTGATAACTTCGGAACCGAAGTAAAATGTGAAGTAATCGTGGCTGTATAACAGGTCCTGCCAGCATGACATCATTCAAAGAGTGGCCAGATGATGTAGCAGCCGATCCGTCGAACACAACACGGAGCTTTGTGGTTGAGCTGTCCTCCTTCAGAAAAGAGTGGTGCGGCACAAAATACTTGCAATGACTAAGATTTTCTGGGCTAACACGCGTCATGTGATTCAATTGCAGGTATTCAGACATAAATGAGGAGTATTGCTCATTTAGCAGAGGATTGCGCTGCAGCTTTAGGTCAAGAGTCAGAAACCGTCGATATGCTTGCGTATATGATTCTCCCAACGGATAAGAAGTAGGATCCATGGGCAGGCTTACAACATACGCTCCAGAAGAATCCTGAAGCTAAGTGGATCTGCCCGATACATAGGAGTTCATAAAATAAGCTGACACCAATAAGAATGTCGATTCGCTGAGGAATATAAAAATCTGGATCAGCTAGAGCTATGTTGATGGGAATGTTCCTAGCAGAGGTGTTCAGCTTATAGCTGGGTTGGCAATCAGAAATAATTGCATGAGGCGCCAATAGCGCTAACCCACCTAAATACTACAACGCTATTCTAAAAACACATCTGTAATCGTCATAAAGAATTGACGTTTGGTTCCACTTACACAATCGAACCATGTGATATTAAAGTACTCAAAGCTGTACAGATTCTTCACTTATTAAATATATTAAACTAAAAAAAAAGTAATTGCAGGAGCCACGAGTGCCGTAAAGGTTGTAGAATACTCTGAGACCGGAGATTGCAGATAGATACATACTGTGGCTCCGTCAGTGGTGACGGCTGAGTCACCGAGGCCAGCCACGGTTGTCCCAGAATGTGGCCTTTTACCTGCAGAACATGTCGATCCAGAACAAGAACGACAGCCGTCGCTAGGAGAACGGTTGTTGGATGCATACTCTGAGCAGCAAGTGCTCTTTATTGCTGTGGTACTGAAAGTGCGGCATCTGGCTGATAGGATGTGGACACTTGATCCTGCGAAACGTCATTGTGAAGCAGCGTGTGATGTTTTTCCTTACATTGCCGACAGTGGCTGGCATTACACTTCCGCACAGTATGCCCGAACTTCAGACAATTGAGGCACCTCAACTTCAGTAGCACAAGCCTCCTTGTAATGCTGTGATGCCGTCATATCCAAAAACCGAGGACACGAGTAAATTCCATGCCCACTGGTTTCGCAGCATGCGCAGACGTGAGGGTTGCCGTGAGTAACGACTAGCGCCTTCCGACATGTGCTACTGCTTGACTCACATGGAGTGCCAGTCGATAACGCGGCAATGGCATGTTGCACACTTTCAATGCGCTGACATCGTGTGTCCAAGAAATGAAGGAACTCATCAGTGGTGGGCACTTGGTCGATGGCTGACCTTTCTTCCCAGTCAGTTCGTGTTGCCCTGTCCAACCTTTGCAGGAGTATGACCATGCAGCCTGCTATCTGTTCTAAACTCCATAACAACTGCAATGCACGCATGTGTGCATTTACCTTATCAGCAAATACTCTCAAAGATGTCGCTGAAGGATCTGGATCTGCGAGCCGGAGCGCTAAAATCTCCATCACGTGGGCCTGGAACACGAGTTTCCTGTTGCTGAACCGCTTGCGAAAAATCTCCCAGGCCACGGGGTAATTCGAGCTCGAGACCTTTAGAGGCAAGAGCGGAGATGCTGGAACTTCTCTATAGGCTCCATGTGTGGATCATCATCCACCAATGTGCTGAAAACGCAAAATCTGCATATTCAGTCTACCCAATTCAGTGTACCAATATCTCCGGACGCGATTGTGCTTGGCAGCTCGTTTTGCATATTGTAATAAATTCAAATATAATTGCTTAAACAGCTGAAGCAAACGAACACAGCACAAAGAGAGCGCGCGATAACGGTCAACGTCCGGTACACGAATATGCTAGTGTGCGCACAAGTTCAAACGTTCAAACACTATTGTCACCAACAACGTTTTACTGTTCGCAGCAGCACAGTGGTTTACGGCACACGTAAACTTTGTGAAATTGCAAATTATTGTTTAACTGGAATATTGTTGTTTTCACTTCTTTATAAATCGCCGGGGCCTCCAAATGTAAACCACTAAGGTTTTTTAGCGGCGGTGATTATATAAATTTAGTTAAAAAAATGCACTGTATGAAATTTGGTTTTGTATTTGTTTAATTGTGCAACTATACAATCGAGAAGAACGTAAGCGTCTTGACACTGGTTGACAATGCGACTATTATGTGAAAGATGCAAAGTGAGAGTGGCAATAATAATTGTAATGCAGACATAGAATGTGTAAGAAGCCGCTGCCGAGCTGCGAGGCTGTAGAACAGTAACAGAGAGTGAACAGCGCAGTCGCTGTCGGCAGCCTGACCATTACAGTTTTCCAGCCACCGAACCTTATGCTGCTCCCGACAAATATAAAGTGGTGAAAGTATAGATGCATCAAGAAAATCAGGTTTGAGCCAGGTCTCAGTAAATGCCAAAATGTTATGTTCGAAGGAAAACTATCTACATAAAGGTTAGAAGGTTTTGACTTAAGGCCTCTAACATTCTGATAAGCAAACAGAATGGAAGAATTTATTAGTTTTTTGACGGAACATTAGAAGGAAGAGAAGGGGGTACTGAAGACTTATGTCTCTTTTGCGGACTGTACTCCTTTACAACCATATCATCCAGCCAAAAAGCATTAGTACAAATAGTACAATATGCACTTGTAGAGACAGATATTTTGAAGGAGGAAATTTCTCTATGATGCTTAAAATTGAATTTCTCAACGGTCATATTGGAACAATTATTAAGTTTATTTAAAATATACGCCTTAAGATCTTCAGTTGAAGTGTCAGATGCCAGACGAGAAATAAAAATTTGGCGTCTATTAGGTACAGACTTCAGAGGTCTAGCAGTCTCCACTACGCTAGGAAGAACATTTGCAGGCTCGGGATGCTCAGGGGAGTTAAACACCCGAAGATGATTAACCTCGGATGACACAAGAGGCATATCATTGGAAGGCCTATCTTTTTGGGGTCTATTGGGTTTAGAGCTACGCGGGTTTGAAGTAGCTGCAGAAGGAATATTTTCAGTAGTCAAAAACGGAGTAATAATTACCTCCGGCTCACCAAAATTTTTAAAATTATTAAACTTAAATTCCATTGCCTGGATTTCCTTATGAAGGTCAAATTTTTTTAACGCACAGAAATTATTGCGCGTATGCATTGCAAATGATTGCATATTAATTTCCGTTTCACGGCAAGCTTCACAACTCCTTTAATGACCCGTCTTATTGGCGATGTAATCTTTTACACTCACTGTGAAACCTGCACATTTAACATTGTCACTAGATTGTCACACAACCAGCAGCTTATAAAATCTGCCTTAGGATCGGACATTACCTTACAGACTTGAATGCAGCACGATGTCATGGTGTAAGGAGATACCAGAAATAATAAGAAGTGAGTTATATTTGAAATGTAACTAAAGTTGTGTCGAGTGCTGTAGAATAACAAACAGCAATAACACAATGCAAACAAAGCAGGAGAAAGACAATAAGTTACAGTTAATGTTAAGAGCTGGCGTTAAGAGCGCAAGCTATACAGATAAGCATGCAATGAGAGAGCACAAGTTAGAAGAGTGACGAAAAGTAAAAGACGAGAGTAAGCGAAAAAAGAAATAAACACAGCTGTTAGCGACGCGCACTGTTTGTAAAATATACAAAGAAATGCAATTTTTTAATAGCAAACACACGTAGTTTGACACTAGCACCAGTAATAACGCACTACACAGTATTAATGTTAAAATTGGTACTTTTAAAAATATTAAAATACAGTAAAATTACATAATTCCAGTGATTTAATAAGAGCAAAATTAGACACGTCTACTTTGTACAAACCAACCGATGTTACATATGTATGTTATGCCATATATGATGGTCTGTTTCTTGCTTGCTCACCATATGCATCGTCTGTGTGGTACAAAACTGCTGCGACTGTTGCGGGCAGAAAGAATATGCCGACTTGCTAGCGTGTGATTCTGTTAGAGTGCATACCTGTATGTCGCACCGTTTCGACGGAGGCGCTACAGGTGTTGTGAGGAGCAACCCCCCTTGACTTGGAGGTGAGGCGTAGGGCCTTACTCTACAAGATTAAGAGGGGGCTACCATTGCTGCAGAATGAATGGCTCGCTTAGAGGGATGTGGTGAGTTTAGGGCTTTGTGTGTCTAAGAGTTTGTTGAATGGGATGCAAGTGAGAATGGGCGGGTGACTCACCAAAACATTCGTGATGTCACGTTTGTAGACAGCCGACCAGATTTTGATTTCAACCTAAGAATTGGATTCTTATTGACTGGCCATGGTTCGTTGATTGCGTTTGGCAACATGTGATCTGCGAATGCCCGTCGTATGTGGATATCCGCTCTTTGGCGGATGTTGGTATTGTGCAGGTTAGTGGTGGGTTTGACGTTAGTCATAGGGTCAAATGGATGAATGAGTTTGCGCGCGAGGCATTTGTGATTCGCCTTTTGTGCATTCACGGAGGAATGAATGTATGAAAATGCGTGCATGAGAGATGAATGGGGGAATATGAATCGTGATGGATGATTGAATGTATGTACGGGAGGGACTTAGCGTTCTCCATAATGAGTTACAGGTCCCGCGTATCATGGGGCGAAAACTGGTAGTGTCCTTGGGCAGGAAGCCTGACCAGGACTATCTGGTACCACAGGCGCTTTGAGGCTTAAAGGGTGCCTGTCTCAACGACTCCGCTTTAGGCGTCGATCATTTGATCATATGTGGGGCACAAGAGCTGGTCGTCATTGGCGATTTGGCGAAATGCCAACTATTAATGCCACGCTTGTGGAAGAGGAAAGAATAGGCCTCGACTCCGAACGGTGAGGAGAGTATGTCCATGAAGCATACTCTTAGACCGTTACATCTCGCATGCCGACTGTGTCGGTACCGCGTTCTATTCCGAGCAGCTGTTGCCTTAATTATTGTGGGTCACCAACCCTTAGCTGTTTGGAATTAAAATTGGTAGTACCTCATGTGTACGGCGTTCGACCGGAGACGTTTAATTCTGGTACTACGGGTCTGGTACCACGTCTGCCCTGGCGATGGTTACGGCCCTTCGGCGAGATTCGTGGTGGCTGTGGTTTACTACCAAAATGTGGGAGAGCATGTAGCTCGGCTTGGAATTGCGTTTTTCCAACCGGTGGACGTAATACCTAGATCAGCAGAGGTTTTAGTTAGGCCTCGGCCCCGACCAATGGCGACGCTACCAACCCAAACAGTTGGCCTTTATTTGGTACCTGAGGTTTACACTTTGGGGCGCTGATTGACGCTTAAATCGTATCCCAGTGCTCACGTAAAATACCCCTTGACTTCTGTCACATAATGGAGAAGATGACCTACCACTAGCGGCTGAAATTGTGCGCCGGGATGCGCGTTAAATCAGGATATAAAGGAGTTTTTGCGTAGAGGCCATTTTTCATTGCGTTAATGGTGCTCTAAAGAGCCGTCTGTTCTGGATGGCGAATCATTGAAGGATCAAGAGAAATTAATGAAGTTCAACGATGGTACTGACTTTACTAAGGCGTTAGAATTAGTTTGGAACGCCACATCTGACAACTTGTTGTTTTGGCTATTAAGCATTCAGTGAGAAGCCATCAACCAGGCTTTGGCTGACGCCTAGCTCTGTGATCCGTTCGGGCTGATCGGACCGATTGTAACCCGGCGAAAGATTTTTATGCGAGCCTTGGCAAATGCATGTGTTTTGGACGCTACAAACCCACGGAGTTCTTAAATCTAAAAGCGATATAGTCTTTTTGTACACGTTTCTGTGCCCAGCTGGGCTCAATCGATTTGCTGACAGGCTACAAAACTCTCATCTGGACTATGACGAAAGGCATAAGACTGAGGCCAAGGGTCGTCGAGCACATCGTGGCGCCATTAGCTGCGGATCGTGTGCAGCCAAGATGACTATTCGTAGTAATTGGTGTGGATTTCTGCGGTTCTTTCCACTGCAAACCAAAGTGCGAACCAGAACTCTGTTAAAAACATACATCATTGTTTGTCTGCTTTGCTACTAAAGCATGCCATTTGGAGGTGGTCGAGGATTTTTATGCTGTGGAATTCATCGCGGCATTTAAGCGATCCATCACCACCAGGAGTATCCAGCGCACCGTTTGGACTGATGCCACGGAGCTAATTAGAACGAATTGACGGAGCTTAGGATACTATTCCTCAGTAGTCGAAAAATATACAATCTCCATTCACGAGCTGCGCACTTTGGCTTGTGAGATTTTGGCTATGCTAAACTCACGTCCGTTATGTCCCATTTCCGGACAATTTTTAAGTGTTTACTCCAGCGCCCTCATTGGGTCCTCCGACAAACTTTCTGAAGAAAATGCAGCATGAGCTATTTGTCTCTGTTACAGGAGACAGGCAAATAGCAATCTGCAAAATCAAATCTGGCAATCAAAACCATAGTGCTCCTGAAGAATTATAACTTTCCTCCGTTAAAATGGTGTCTTGGTCGAGTCGAAAGCACCATTCCCAGCTTCGCCTCTCAACGGGGGAGCATATTGGAAGCAGACAGCTCTAAACTTTAAGCATTAAGTCTGCTGGATAATGTTAATTGTTCTGTTAACATAAGCACTGGCCATATAACACATAGATCGGACATTTCATACAAGCGTTTTTGACACAAAATCTTCTAGCGAGGCGTCCCAGCACAGGCTCGGCGTCGTTACGAGACGTCCCAGCAGAGGATGAGCGTCGTAACGAAGTATCTCAGCAGAGCCGAAGGCTGCCGAACGTTTTCGCTTAGCAGCACATGAAATGCGCAGGAATGTTTGTCTTTTAATATCGTTAACAACAACAACATATGAGCGAGAAAGCATTATAGAGACCGCATATCGCCATGCTCTCGCACTCTTGTCATTAATGTTGTTAGCAATCCACCCCCGTTTCGATTGCTTGCCACTGTCATTGATGATGTCTCTTGATCATTGTTTTGAGCTCGTTTGTATGCGTAGTTCGCTGTCCAGACAGGCATCAGAGAATAGAAGTCCAGATTAAATTCTGCCTCTCTTATAAGGATCCTATTTCAGCTTCTTTGCTGCAAGCTTATCTTAAAATCTTCAATTCATGGTGTAAAACCAATCTTATTGCCCTCAATTGCTCAAAGTGTAAAGTCATGACTTTTAGAAGAACAAAACCTGTGTTTGTTGAATACTTATTAGACGTCCAACTTCTTAAGAAAATATCTCAAATCAATGACCTAGGCATCTTACTTGACTTTGACCTCATGCACTGCAACACGGATCTTCGCTCTATGTTTCGAAGTACAAAGTTTAGAAATTGTGTGTAGTATAACCGCTGCCAATAACAAAATAATGCTTTTTCGATCTTTTTTATTTGTTTCAGTTTTTTTTTATTATGTTGTTGTTTTACATGTCACCGCTTCTGAATTGGGCTAGCCCACCAGATAAATGCCTGACATAATATACAAAAACAAGCATATTTTCTTGTGTGTACACACATGTTTACGTGCATGCGTGACGGGAGAAGTCATTTTAAGAGCTAGGGATTTCAAAATTGGGGTACAAGTGTTTGTACATCATCTGATTATCAACTTTAGCTTATTATTTGTGCCACTCCCCGTGTTCAAGCATGAACATGCATTGTATAATAAATATGTATGATCTTAGGACAGTAGGAACATGTTAAATAAGATAAGAAGCATATACTGTCAATAGCCAAGTCAAGTACTTGTATCCTCAACTCACATAAATTATGTAAGGCCTAAGCCACTTGAGTTGACAAAGGGTACTATTTACGACCGCTGGTACCAACGCAAAGATTAATAAAAACATGTACGATTGACATAGGGTTCATGGGTCTCGTCGACCTAGCCCCAAAATAATGTTGTGACACTGCAGAGGGCCTATCAGTATATAAGATAATATTATATAAATATTGTATGTGAGAAAATATAAGTCCGAGGATCACATTATATATGCCTATTAGCCTATATACTAGTTCTAAGCACATAATTTGTACATAGCAATAAGTACCCAGAAAATGAAATAAAAGGAGAGCCGATCCTGAGTCAGTTAGTCAGTTCAGTTCAGTACAACATCTCGACTCATCAGTCTCTTTATTTCAAGACTCTGATTAACATTTGGTCCTTCGAGCAATCTGTTGTTTTCCCCCACCAGTGGTAAGAGACACAGATGAAGAATCATGCGCCTGTCTTACAAATAGGCGGTTAAAAATAATCCTTGTTGTTTCCCCCACCAGAGGTAAGTAACGCAGGATTATGATTAACATTTACTTTGTTCTCAGTGGATAGAGACGGGGTGGAAAATGGCATCTTATAGTTTTTGTTATAACTTAAGATTGCCTAAGTTCTGACGTTTAAATAAAAAAGCAGAAAATACAACCAGTAGCTGCCTTATAAACAGTCTGGTTATTCAAAAAATCACATTGTGTAGCGTGTCCGGGGCTTACATCGGACTAAGAAAAGCGTATCCGAGGCTAACATCGGATAAATTATTAAAAAGTGCAAGGCAAAAATTAAGAAGTGTCTTCTGCACATAAACAGTTGGAAGCTGCAATACAACAAAGCATCTACAACAAAGAACGGAGAAACCTGGCCAAGTATATGGGATCTCCCGCTAGTTAAAGGAGGATTAAAAGGATCCGATAGCACTAACAAGAGTGCTCAAATAACTAGCAACGGATAAAGGACATGGATTCGCCAAAGAGCATCTAAAAGTCCTGAATGCCGCGACTCTGCAACATTTTGAGGAGAGCGGAGTACGACCTAGAGTCGTCAGTTCAATCCGGTTTGGGTTCAGTTTTGGTTCAATTATTAGACTGAACTCATCAGTGTAGCCATGGTGTGCTCACTGATTATTTTTATAAAAATCTGTTGTTTTCCCCCACTAGAGGTAAGAGACACAGAAAATTAATATTAGAGCTTATTTTACGGAGAGGTAGCTAAAAAATAAATATAAAATCTGTTGTTCTCCCCCACCAGAGGTAAGAGACACAGATATTAAAATAGTGCCTGCCTTACAAACAGGTTTACAAAATAAATTCCTGTCGTTTCTCCGGAAAAAGGTAAGAAACGCAGGATTATAATAAAATGGCACCTTATAATGATACCTTAAGGTTGTCAATATAACATAAAAAAAAGTTAAACTAGAGCCTGTCTTACAAACAGGCTGAAAAAAAAAATCACATTGTGTAGCGTGTCCGAGGCTTACATCGGACCTAAAGAAAAGCGTATCCGAGGCTGACATCGGGTGAAAAAAATGCAAGATGCATGGAGAAATGCAATCGACGCATGGTGTGTTGGAAACCCCAAGGATGAAGTGGGAGCTGCAACAACAAATACCACGGCAATTCGCAGCAGCAAATGAGGGTTCACCAAGTTGTTGGAAGAGGATCAATAGATTCCAAAAACAATCCAACAATGCTCATCGTAACCGGCCAGCAAAGTACTAGGACGTACCGGATCTAAAAGGAGCAGCAAATCAACATTTTTTATTTTTGTTAAATTTTTTAAATCATACAGTCCACTAAAAAAGAAATAGATACAGCTAACACTTTGACAGTTTTTTGGCCTTGGCAGGAGCTGCAGCATGGGCATTCACTAAATTAAAAAAATATAATTAAAATTAAGAAACAACTGCTATATTTGCCCCTCGGCAGGATGTTCAAGCATGAACATATTTTATATAACTAATGTAAACATAAAACTCACACCTTATTTCGCTCATATCTTTCTTTTAGCCCTTGGCAGAATGTTCAAGCATGAACATGCATTGTATAATAAATATGTATGATCTTAGGACAGTAGGAACATGTTAAATAAGATAAGAAGCATATGCTGTCAATAGCCAAGTCAAGTATTTGTATCCTCAACTCACATAAATTATGTAAGGCCTAAGCCACTTGAGTTGACAAAGGGTACTATTTACGACCGCTGGTACCAACGCAAAGATTAATAAAAACATGTACGATTGACATAGGGTTCATGGGTCTCGTCGACCTAGCCCCAAAATAATGTTGTGACACTGCAGAGGGCCTATCAGTATATAAGATAATATTATATAAATATTGTATGTGAGAAAATATAAGTCCGAGGATCACATTATATATGCCTATTAGCCTATATACTAGTTCTAAGCACATAATTTGTACATAGCAATAAGTACCCAGAAAATGAAATAAAAGGAGAGCCGATCCTGAGTCAGTTAGTCAGTTCAGTTCAGTACAACAACTCGACTCATCAGTTTCTTTATTTCAAGACTCTGATTAACACCCCGTTTTCAACAAAAGACAACCGTTATTAAACTTTGAATGTGATGTTCTGATCAAGCTGGAAGTTCCGATTTCGTCACACAAGGTCTATACATTTTCATTTTTACATGTCACTACCATTACGCCCACAAAAAGAAAAAAAAAAACTGTAAATACATGATTTTCTTGTATTTAATATTTAATATTATATATCTTTTATTTTTATCGATTCCTAAAATTTGGCTTGATTATCGATGTAACACTGATATGTAACTTGAGTTAAATCCCGATTATTTTTTTTTGCTTTTGCAAAGAGCACTGAATGTTAACTGCGCATGGTCCACTATGTATTATACAATATAGAATAACCTATTTACCTTAAAAGGAATGTGTTTGAGAAAACAATAATAAAAATGGTGAGAATTTATATACATTTATAACCATTTTTTATAAGATACAAAAAAAAATCTATGTAGCTGAACTAATAAGACTAATATTATTTTTTTTTTAAATTTCAGTAACTTATGATAAGCAAAATTCAGTGTACAACTAACTTTTGAGACAGTTCATTTGAGTTTTTTCAAGTTAAGATAAGTTATTTTATTGTTTATCTGCGTAATTAGATTTTAATTTATATTTGTCATATTTTTATATATCTTAATTTAACGAATATGAAATCAATGTAACAATGTTTGCTTATGCAGGGGTGAATTGGTGTCAACAAGTATATGCATTTCATTATTTTAATACAATTTTCTAAATCTTATATAAATGACGTAATTCCTTACAGATGTCCATGTAAATATTTATATATATAAAACATTAGTTATGCAAATTAAGATGTTTTCTAATCTTATCTTAATAACGCCGTTCTTAATTAATGTCTATATAATTGTCAAAATATATTAAAATTATTTAATTGAGTAAGTTAAGATGTTTTCTATCGATGGTGTTACCTGTGTTATAAACGAAATTTAAAAAAAAAACCCTAAACTTTTTTAATAAACAACAGTATGAAAATGCATATTCTTGGTAATGTATTAATCAAAGCTCAGTATGAGAATAAATAAATATATCGACTAAGAGATACCTTGGTCCTTGTACCAGGTTCCCAAAAAACACAATTACATACATGAATTCGCGAGTTAAAGTAGCTTCATTATCGCGTAAGCGCATCTCGTGTGATCTTTGAAATTTTCATAAATACCTTCTATGTGGATTTTCCGATGTCAATTCATAAAAATCTGTTAAATTTTAACACATACAACAAAAAAATATGAACCGACCTTCACCAATTTATACTATCGCCCATATCCCTAATTAATAGTGCATATGTCTGTGGTGCGTGCATGTACATGTGTGTGAACATGCTAATATGTAATTGCATAGTGGCTTCACTGGCCGCTGCGGCTTTTCCATATAAGTAGGATAGGATTGCAATTTACAATATAGACGCAGAATGTGGTATTGAATATATTCACTAAGTCTATCTTTTTATGATAGATTATAATACCCTTTTCTCACAATATCAAATGGTTATACATTTTATCTCATGATTCCTCGTTCATTTCTTGTTACTTAAGATCTAAACAGCCTACCATGCGCGTTGGTTACTTGCTTCTGAAAAATAGTGTGCAATTTCTATTGCCTCTAAAAATAATGCCAACGCTTTTATGAAATAGGAAACTTAATCAATGTAACATAAAGAAGCAAATACTTATATATTATTACTATTTATTATAAATTTTTTATGTATAATTTAAGCAGTAGAATAGCCTTTTAACTCGCGTTTGGACACTTAATGCTGAAGACATATATTAATTTTAAAAGGTTTTATATCATTCTTTATAGCTATATGAATTCTTAGCAAGTTTAAGGACATTAACAAGAATAAAGCTGTGCTGTTTCAATATGGTTATTAATTATGAGTTTACACATACATGCATCACTCAATACTAAACATAAAATTAGGATTCATATTAAATATGACAGTGAGTAATCATTTAATACTCATTAAAAAATAAGATCCTAATTGTTATATATATATATATACATTTTCAGCACTATGAACTTAATGATCCCTGTTTTAAAATAAATAAGAACCATGCCTTCACATCCGTTACTTCTTCAACTAATAACCGTGGAGACAAAGTAAATGATGAATATGATTTTCCAACAGGTGATACAGAATGGACGAAATACGAAATTGTTTCGAATGACAGTTTAAACAAGAACTATCAAAATATGGATTCGAGTTGCTCGACAAGTATTGCTCATGAAAACAAGGTTATGAGTAGCAATGAAGATTATTGGGAATATAATGTATTAACTGGGAATGAATATGAATATGATGAATACGGAATAGCATATGATTTAAATGGAACGTCATGTCGCAATTTTAATATAGTTACTCACAATGGATGCACCACTCACGATGCAGATCTAAAAGAATCATTGACAATCGACGAAAGTATATATGATGTAAGAAATACTCGCTCAGCAACTCGTTTACCTGCCATTCCTGCTCATGAAATAATAAACGATGATAGTCCAAATAATGGATTGGTATGTGGAAGACAGAATAAAATTGAACACAGTGTCTACGATATATATGGATCAATAGATGAAAGAATAGGTAGTTTCATTAGCTTACCACCAGAACCTTTACAAGTTATGCGATATACCCAGGTACAGCCTTCTGATACAGAACGAATAAATGAAATTGATAATATTAATTCATTTGAAGCTAAAATTAGTATTTATAGTGCCGACAGCTTTACTAATAGAAAAGTATCTCAACCAGTGGCTAAAAACGAAGTTTCTATGACTACGGACTATTATAACATCCCAGATGGTTCTTACTGTCAAGCATCAATGCTTCCGTTGATATATACTGATGTGCCCGATTACAGCTTTCATCGAAGCTATTGTTCACCCTACAATGACACGTCGACGAAAAATAATGTTCAAGACACTCTGCAACATCAGCGTAAAATATCACTAATGATGGCAATGACAACAGCTTCTGTGATAGCATCTGGCGAAACAAGAGTGCCAGTTCAGCCTAGCTCCCAAAAATGTACTAGTACCTCTGTTAACCCAGTGCTAGGTTTGACACCAGTGCCAACCTCTGAGTCAAATATAAATAAAACTGTTGCCGGAGCCTCGTTACCAAATACATCCGGAATATATTCATTAAAGTACACCAATTCAGACTCTGAATCGACAACATCGAGCACGCATAGGAAATTGCCATCTCTGCAGCTTAAGGCCTCAGCGAACAAAAGTGTATCAAGCGCTCCCGCTTATATTTCCTTTTCGTCTCAGCCGATAGTTCTTACCCATTCAGAAAATCATCGTCCAAAGCAATTGCCTAAATTGCCAAATATAAAATGTGCTGTCATAGATAACGATGAGTTAGTTTCTATTAGCGCATTAACCTCAAATTGCGAAACACAAAGATTGACTGGTAATCAACCAGCAAGTGAATCCGTTTTATCGCCTGGGACAACAAATTACATTCAAAATACGAACTTAACATTCGTGACAACAGTAAATAATACAAAAAACATATTTTCTGATATAGGTAGTACTATGAATAATTGTGTGGAAAATCAGCAAACGCATGAAATATCAGAAATATTTAAAAATTTAACACCACCTTTCATTCCCCAAATGGACTCTCGGAATTCGGGTGGGTCAAATCTAAATATTGACAAAAAAACTATTGTCACAAAATATGATGCAGGTCCCTTTAAAAAAATAAACCCTGAATACGAGTCGCTTCCAGAAACATATTCAACGCTGAACAATTCCATATCATACATTAATGACAATACTATATCTAAAGAAAATATTATCGAATCTGCCTCGGAGTCATCTGTATGTCCAAAACCCTTCAAGTTAACTTCAGAGAATTATGATATAAGTAAATTTCAATATAATTTTAATTTAAACAAAGACGAAAGCACTTCTCAAACAAATGTAATTGACTCAAACCATAGCCCCTCTGAGGCATCTATGAAATCATTAGAGCGTTCACTGCCATTATTAGATTCAAATATGCCATATTTAAATCAGACCTCTGTCAACACAGAGCCTTTTTTAAAAATTACTGACGTTACACATGTTCAGGAAAGTAAAGCATCATCAATAATTCAAGTGACATCAATTCCTTTAAGTGGCTCATTAACACCAACCCAACATGGGGATAGAGATTCTACAGGATCGCCTCAAAACTTATTGTCAGATATTCCAGTGGTTTCTGGAATATCGTCAGAACCAAATGATTCTTTACTTAATCCAGCATATGTTGATTACTTCAAACAATATAATCTTCCGGAATTTCCACCTTATATTGATAATTTCAAAATAACCCCGACTAATAAATCGGAAAAGTTGAAAGATGAAGAGTATAATGACTACGTGGTGACTGACATTATTTCAGAATACAGTAATTCTGGTTTTACTAATATGGATTTAGCAAATATTAATAACTTTTCTGTTGCCGTTACCTCAACAAAAAGTGTAGCCACAGTATCTCCTAGTGTCTCTTCATGGGATTGGCGACATACTAATGAAAAACTTTGTAATAGTAAAACACAACTTCAAACACAAAATATTGAATATGATAAGAATGCTAGCAGTGTAAAAATTAATCCAGATTTTGATACATATAATATATTAGAAACATCAAAAAGTTCCGCGGTTTTTGATGACAGTTTTTACGATAGCTTTAATGTTGATTTATCAGAGCTTACGTCAACAATGCCGCATATTGAAGAAAATACATTTTTTGAACCGGTTGAAAATCCAATTGGTGTAGAGAATTCAGTGCACAGCGTTATTGCAAGTGGCAACGATCATTTAGACTTTGAGTTTGGGAAAACAAATTTTTTAAATTCTGCCAGTCAGCTATCTAATATAACATCGTCAACACCAAAGAAAGACAAAGTAACTACTGCTGCTACAAGCGTCATAGGAGGCCTATCGAAAGGAATAAAGGGTAGTTTGGATGGTGTGCTTAGTGGAGTTAGCTCAACGATTGATACCAAAAAATGTCCTATAAACAATAAAAAAGGGTTTAGCTTCAATTTAGCTTCGAAACTTGTACCAAATGTAAGCGGATTACTTTCCAGTTCCTGTTCTGATAAAAATCTTTCGCTTAATATTGTTTCTATTTCGGATTCAATTGATCCTATTTTCACTACTACTTCAATCAAAATTAACGATTCAAATATAGCTCCATTAAAGGAAAAAAATTGTGCAAATGTCCTCAATTCTCATTATAGATTGTCGTATCTTGGAACCGAGGACAATTCTATTGGTTCATCAGATGCTCAAGAACATGACAACTTTAGCAGTCATATTAAAAATTGTGAAAGTAGCGCACTTCTCAATGATAGAGAGATTACTAATAAAGTTTTTGTTGATGATATAAAATTAAATGATACTGGTAATTCAGACGGCAATCAATATCCATTGTATCAATCGTCACTTGACTCCTATAATAATTATAAAGATGACAACAATGAAAATCATACGTCTTCGTCAAACGAATACGTTAATAAAAAATTAACTGATAAGTTTGTTGAAGAACAAAATGTATTAGCACATAGCTTAGTAACACCAATTATTATGAAATCGAACGTAAAAAAAGAAGACCATAGTGGTCCAAAAATAGCAATCATTGGGTCAATATTTGGTAAGGCGGCGGCAGTGGTGCAATCTGCAACTCAAGCGGTTAATCAAAGTGCATCGTCAGTCGCTTCTGTGATGGTTCAAAAAACACCCGCATCATTAAATAATTTTGACATGACACTGGAGTCGAATCAGACCAATGAGCCGTGTGAGTCGGATCAGATTGTTGGACAGTATGAGCGTGAATTGAATTTAAGATCAGATATAGATTTTATAGATGACCAGATTAGCCAAAAACAATTATATTCGATTGAGCAAGAAATTGGTTGCACACAGTCGCAAGACTTTAAAACCTCTTTAATTGAAAATGATAATAAAATGATGCCTGTGTTGTATTCAGATCAGCAGAGTATTTCATATGCAGACAACCAAACAATTGAGTATATGATGCCATTTGTGGAATTTTCTGGCAAAAAACTATCCACACTTAATGGAAAATCAAGTCAGACTAAGCAACAGCCACCTGAGGCTTATGATGCGGAGTCCGATGAGGATATCATTAATAATTTTGTTTGCAATCAAGATAACGGTAACAAAATAAGTAATGATTTGAATTATTGCATCCAAAGTGAGCAAGATGAGTTCTATATTGCAAAACAGCAGGCGTCAAATCAAGACTGTATGACAAAATACACTTATGATGATTTTAACAGAGGCTATGATTACCGAGAGGACTATTTTAATGAAGAAGATGAGTACAAGTACCTTGAACAGCAGAGTCAGCAAAAGTCACAAAATCAACATCAATACCCGGGACTATCTTCAGAGTTTTTTGAAGACCGTAATGCCGATGACGATGACTTCCTTGATGAAAACTATCAAAGCGATTACATGGATGATAGCTCGACTGCCAGTGCTGCTGTTAAAATCTTAGATGTTCAAAAATCGCCATTAAATGCATGTCCTTCAATAGAGTTCAATAATTCTCAAAAATCTTCCGCAGCTAACAAGCCAATAAGCAAGCAAAAAAGCGTAATTGAAGAAAGTGATTCAGTCTTATTTGATTTAATAGACGATTTAAGAGTGTCCTCAGAATTATCACCAGATAAAGAGGTTCACGATGATGATCAGTGTTCAGTACTAGTACCAGCATCTAAATCTAAAATAAAAAAGGTTTTAATGCGCGGAGAAACCGAAGAAGTTGTTAGTGGCCATATGCAAATTATTCGGACCCAGGAGATATCCTCAAAACAACGATGGCATTGGGCTTACAATAAAATTCTAATTCAATTAAATGTAAGTAGTGTATATTAATTTATATATATATTACTATTTAAATCTTATTTTATTATAAATTATTATTATTATTAAACTAATACACTATACTTAATACAACGAAATAATCGTTATTTACAAGTTGTAAGCAACTCACTTTTTAAAATACAGCAAATAAGGATATTATTATCCGTCAAAATGGTATCACAGTAAGAAGGGACCGCTTTCGTATCCGACCCCATAAAGTATATATACTCTGACTTAGAAGCAATGGAGAAATTAGGCCCTGTCCATCTGTTATTTTGTCCGTGTGAGTCTATAAATCTCAGAAACTATAAGAGCTAGGGGGTTCTAATTTCGTATATAGACTCCTGCATTTCATGGGTTGATCAAGCTTACCTTTTTTGCAGGAAGCGGAGTGGGAAATTTAGCATTTATTGGATCTATCATAAGACAGGAGGCTATATTAACATTTTGAAAGTTTGTTACTGTATTCTTATCAGGGTGTACGCACACCTATACGGCTAGGTGTATATGTTTAAAATGTTTGAGTGACTGTCTTGGGACTCAAGTGCCAAATAACTCCTCTTATCAGATATTGTTTCTATATGGCAGAGGTTGATTCAACGTAACCATCCGCAAAATTACTGGAAATACTATTTGCTCGGAGTTTATATTAATAATATATTAATATCGAAATGTTAAGGTCTCAAATATTGCCAGAAGGTCATGCTCTGTAAAGCTCTTGAAAGCTTAGAAAGGCCACTACATTACTAATATCTTGTTTAACATTTGTCATGCGCAGTAGACTGTCAAGTCCTAAAATGATGAAACTTTTTTTAAGATTCCTGTTATATGAAAGCTTTTAATAACATGCAATCACCCTATTAAGTATGAAAAGTTCTGAAGGAAGCGCTGAAAAAAACGTTCATATGTACATATGTTTATAACCAATACCTACCACAAGCTCAACACAAGTAAAATAGTATACTTTGAAGAAAACTTACGACAAAGTAGTTAACAACTGCTCATTCGATTTGCACATAAATTAGTTAATAAATAAACTATTAAAATTGTTCTAATTATTTTTCATATGTGACTCTTTAAATTTATATGTGAACAGGGAATAAATTTTTTCATATGTATGTATATACATAGATAAATGTGTATACATCAAGCCCAAAGAAAAATTATAATTACTAAAGGAGTGAAAACAATGTTAATAAATTGATTGTGTATATATCCATTATTATAATAATAATAATAACGGTAAATAATTACATGAGCCCTACAAGCGAGAACACCTAATGTATGTATATATAAAATTTAGCTTTCTTGAAAATATGGTTAATATAATATGTGTTCAGATTTAGCCTATGCTGCGAGCAATGAAGTGATAAATTAACCAACGTTAGATTCGATACATCACTGGCCAAACCTAATTCCTTGCAGCAATGTCTTCTGCATCACAATCAACAGAAACATTCTTTGACAGCCGCTCGTCACAACAGAATGAATGCTATAAAAATCAGAAAACATTTGAATATAATAGTTCGACCGATAGAACACAGAGAGATCATTTAGATATTGAGCAACAAGTACTAAAACCAAAATCGGAACAAATACTGTCTGTCATAACAGAACCTTCATCATTAATACAGGAATGGCAGCTTGACAGATATTACCTTCCTCCTAAATACTCTGACATAAGACCTAAAGCAGTCAGGGACGAACTGTCAATTGAAGAAGGAATTGAAATTAATGGTAGAATATGCTCTGACAGAAGTGAACAGCAGTTATGTCAGTTATATAAATCGCAGCAACATTCCGACTATATAATTTCTGACTATATGGAAAAAATTGCAACGCGCATTAATTTTCTTGAAACAGAACTTAAATTTGCTTGGCGTGCACTAGATTTGTTATCAAACGAATATGGTAAAATGTGGAGCCGGCTTGAAAAACTTGAGAATATATCTGTAGAGCAACAGTCAGTTGTGGGTAATTTAATGAACTTGATCGGCGCAGCTCGCCAAGAAGAAAAAACTGAATTAGATGTAGACATTGATCAATCGACAAAATCTGTACTTAACGTTCTTTCTAATCTTAAAGTAAATGACAGTACTAACACAAAAAATTCGAAATTATCTAAACTAAAATTAATTTCGAATGACCAACATCATTTACAAAATTTTGAGATGGATGGACTTATAAGTGTGGATAGCCCTCACTTTGAAAGTCCTAGAAACATTAACTTAGAAAAAGAATTGTATTGCAATATCCATTCAATTAGTTCACATAATATTTCCAACCAATTTGGGGACTTTAAGGAACTTAACTCTTGGGAACCTTACTTAAGTTCAACTGATGCTGCTAAAACCAGCGCTAAAGAAAACGGGATTTTTTCTGAATCAGGACTAATTATGTATGAGAAAAAACAAATAATGGCAAGCAATGCACGGGCTGAGCTCCTTCAAGAATTTTTTAATAACCAATTAGTTCTGCAAGAGGTTGCTTCTTCAACGATATCAGTCACTGATTGTGCTGAAGAATGCAACATGATCTCACCAAATAATGAATATGTGTCTCAAACAGGTTGTAAATCGCCAGATGCTATGAGTTCACAGGTTTCTTATGAAGTCGATGGCGAAAAGGGCGAGATGAATTTTTTTCGATTGTCAACCGACAAGAGTGGACAAGGAGGCAATGAAGTAGTACCAATTGAGGATACTGGAGGAACAAGTCAAAATTTTGAAATAAACGAAAACTTTTACAAAAATTTAAATGAAGCATATCGTGAAGGTAATTTTAATTCAGATATATCGAATGTGGACCACTCAGTCCTACAGATTGGAACCACCAATAAACTTGATGAAAATATTGGCTCGATTTCAAAAAGTAAACATGTAAACGAGCATCTTCGCAAAGTAATTTATACAAACCAAAATAAGTCTCATGAAATGTTTAAAAAAACCAAAACTTACGTTGGAGAACTTTCTCAAGGTAAGGATACACGCAGACATCGAAAAAAAAACATTTTAAAAATGAAATGGATATGATAAATCATCTAAAAAATGCACTTACGCAAGCTTCATTAACCGCAAAATCATTTACAACAGATACAGATTCAAATCATAATAATTCATTAAAGTCTTCACCAGTGGGCATTGATTCAGAATTATTGAATTATAGAATGAAACGTTCAACAAAGGACATATCAACTAATTCAACTATTAATATATTAGATTGGATGACAAGTATTATGATTAAAGAAATAAATAAAATCGGCGACTTAGAGTCATTATCTGCTCCTCAGATTCTCAAACTTCGACATATAATTCGCTCAGAGATATTATTTTTTGAGAAGCTAAATCAGATTGATAAAAATCTCACTCTTTTATTATTAAATCCTAGAACTATGTCAGAAGAATTGGAACGACTACGAATAACTGAAACAGATAAAAAATTCGATCTAGTTATGGTAAAATTTGACAAAAATATCAATACTCTTAAAAAACTTGTAGGAAATTCGTTTGAAGAATTCCAAAAATCAGCAAATGATCGCAGTTTAATCGAGCCTGAATGCTTGAATTTACCTTCTTCAGACAAAAATAATTACAGTGATAATCTACTAAGAAATAATTTTGATCTCAATGAGCAACTGAAATTGATCGAATCAGAGGAGATAGAATTAAATCATAAAAAAAAATTAATTGAGGCAGAATTTATGCAAGGTGACAATGCAAGAAATATTTATAATCAAGATGACTATATTCAGTCATTAAAAAAAAGTTTGGAGCGCCACAATAGTATGTTGCTGTTGCTTCATTTAAAAAATCCGACAAAGCAATATAATGAGATTTTCGATGACAAATTGTATTCAAGTCGAAATAGTCCTCCGCCTCCAGCTCCCAATGACAATATTGTTGACAATTTGTTTGCTTCTCAAGGGGATGACATCTTTAAAAATCCATTTTGTCTTTCACATGTCCTAAATCAACATCAACAGCAATGTAATTATATTCCTAGTCAGGCAAAATCAAGTTCTCGACTCTCGTCAATGATCGGATTGCCACCTAATTTGCCAGCTACTGAATCTGCATTATATGTGCAAAATAAAAGTGAATCTTTTCAGACACAGGAAGACGTTTCGTTGGAAATGATTCAAATGTTGATGAATTTTCCAACTTATGATACAACGTTTATGTCAAAACCGACAATGTATGACAATAGCGACACTGTAGTTGATTTTTCCACGGAAAACCATAAGCTATTAACAAATAGTAATGAATATGTCCTTTCTACCGAAAGTCTCAATTATTTACAAGAGCTTTCTAAAAATATTCCTATTTGTTCACCTTATGAAAAAAAATCAGTATATTTTGCAGATGACAGCTTACATGATTCACACTGTACATTACATGAGATGCTCAGAAAAGATGATCTAAATGTAAATAGGGATCCTCAGGCATTTCAGCAAATTACTACACATACGGTTAAGGCAAGTGATGATGGTCTAATGCCTGATCTTATAATCAGCGAAATACATAACTACGAACTTTCTCCAGAAACTTCGTTAAAAAAAATTATCAAATTTGGCTCTGAACCAAATATTCTACAATATTCTAGTTCTAATTACTCAGAAGAAAATTCTAATTGTAATAGGCTATCATATTCAACTAATCGAAAAGCTTGTTGTCCTTCAATTAATAAATGCGCTGACAGTATCGACACTAACAGTATTTTCAGCACTTTACGCTTTCACAAGTGTGATAAATTTTCATCTATGAGTGTTGAAGAACCCTTCAATAATATATTATACAACGGCCCTTTAGCAAAAAAAGTTTCCTTATCCCCGGATCGGATGACCTCCAAAGTTGAAGATAATAGAAAGCAATCTGCGATGACAGAAAGTTTAGAAGCCAGTTCTGATATTGATAATATTAGAGTATCTCAACAACAAATTTCTTCACCTAATCCAAAGAATGTATGGAATAAACTTATACACATTCTTCCAAAAAACATAAAAATGAGCAAAACATTTAAACAAAATCGTTCTAAGTCATTATCGAGTAGTAATCTTGAAATTAAAAGCTCAATTATTAACTTTCTTGATGATAATAATGCTGCCCGTAATATGCATTTAACCAGTAAGGTAAAAAAGATAACAAATAGACAAATACAACAAGCTGCAACATTTAATGAAAAAGATACTGACTTAGATCGGTTAACCAAACATGACAAAAATCAACACAGTATAATAAAAATGGATAATCTGATCCATAAAGAAAAATCATACAATCTCCAATCCAATGCAGCGTCAAAATCTAACTGCCCGCTTAAGTCGCCGAACTTTAGTATTTCAAAAAATAATCAAAGCAATGTAAGAAATTTCGATACGAAAGATGGATCTCTAAAAAACTTGAACCGTTTTCCATATCCTAATTCAATTCATGAATCTAGTAATACATTTACCAAAGAGACATATTATGATAAAGACGAGTTGAAATTCTGTCAGGGTGCTAGCCAACAAACAGATTATGCTAATTCTGATCTAGAGGTGAATAACGACAGCTTTTATCCTACAAAAGAGAACAGTTCTGCTGACTTCCCGCCTTTGGTTAATGACAGTAATAGTTATAACCAAGTAGAAACTCGACTACCATTACTGACGAAAAAAATAAAAAAATTCGAGATTCCAAATAATTCTGGCTGTCTTGGACATAAGGAAGAAGTCAATCAAAGCCAATATTCCTGTCGAACTCTCTCTTCGTCCCGAAGGCAAAGCACTGAAGACTGTATTGATACTGATGATGAGTACTTTTACTACGAATTGCGCCAGCTTAATGAAATGGAACAACGCCAAAGATTTGAAATTCAAATTCAAACAGAAGATATAGTGGCTAAGGATAACGCTTTATTTAACCAAATTGACCAGTTAGCAAAAAATGAGAGTTATATGGTTAGTTCCTCAATTTGTGAGAAATCTGACAATTTACAAATTGAGGCATCATCAAATGAGGCACTTAAAAACAAAATGTCGAAAGTGCTTGCGGAACTCATTTGTGTTGTTAATGAAAAACAAAATTTAAAATTACCCAACATTGCAATTGATATGCCAGTTGAATTTTTAATTGAATCCAAATGTTATTCTAGTTCCAAAGACAATGAATTCTCTAAAATTTGCGACTTACATAGAGCCTGGCAGGATGGAAATGACACACAGTGTATGCACGAAGCTGCAAGTAAGAATTATGTACTAATTGATAACATTAATACTGGGGACTCATCAATTGAAGATAGAGAAAATAAACTACTTCAGAACGTAAACGAGTCTAGCTGTAACTCACCAGGCTCTGCTGAAAATGACATAAATTATGAAAAATTCGAAGTACTTCACAATTGCAATTCTGCTTTAGATTCGTCAAGTGCAACTTCTGGTCCTGACAGCCCCACAGCCATCAGTAACTACGAATTCAGTGAATCTTTAAAAGATGTAAAAGAAAATAATATACCGAATACAGATAGTCCTAGCAATTCAAAAAATTCAGTTGAAATTAATGGAAAAGATGGTTCGACTACTACTATCGATAACAATCGAATCGACTCTAGCCCAAATAATAATTATCTGGATTCTTTAGATCAAAAAATATCTGTACACAATCCGATTTTGAGTGTTTCACAGATTCAAATGAGTCAAGGAGTATGTAATTCAGCATCATCAACTTTAAACAGTAAATGGAAATTACTGAAAACATTAAAAGAGCGTAAAATTGAAGAAAAAAACAATCAGGAAAAGTGTAAGGAAGAAGAGTTGTCTAAGGTCAGAGAAAAGGTGAGCGATTAAGGGTATTAATTTAAGTATTTTTACATATGATGGAAAACACGGTTATCCGAAGGAGATCTCGGTACATCTTCCTCTACTACATCTTGCAAATTGAGTTTTGCACAGAAAGTCGCCTGTGTGATCTATTTCTTTACCATCTATTTCAACAGCTTTTACTCTCTCTTTCAATATTTTATGTTGCTATCTCTTTCAACAGTTTCTTAACTGTGCCTTTCAACAGTTACTTTAAAATTTTTTTACCACTTCACTTTATTTTCATTCTCTTATCGTACCATAACTCTTACTCAATATATCCCCATCGATTTATATCTATCTATCTCGCTCTCTGCTACAGTTCGCAGCTCACGATCGAACATCACTCAGCAGCTGACGCGTCTTGCTGTTGCTATGCTACGCACCTAATAGGCAAATTTTTCCGTTACCTATTGCAACTGTAAACACATTCTAAAGATACACGCGTATCAGACCTTCGTTAAAAGCATGTACACAACCAAACAACATTTTTGTACCAACTCTCTAATATAAAATTCTCAAATTTTCTCTTCGTACATATCGTCTATTAATTTAAAACTATGAACATAACATTTTTAGCTTTTGGTATAAGATCTTCCTCATAAGCTCTCAGGCTCTGAGCATATCAAGCACTCGTTTAGTTGCTGTGTCTTTGGATATTAGTTTCACGGATATCTCTTAAATTCAAAAAATCTCTTAGCTCTTGTACCGAACTTACTCAACCAATTCATTCTTACGATAAACCGGCTAGTTTTTAAAACAACCATCATCTTTATTCCCCCTAAAAATCTTTTTAGAGATGAGAAACAATTAATACTTGTTTATTACTGTGTTTTCACTAGCCAATTGTGAACAGAATTTCCAATCTTAATTGAACCTATTAAAGGCGCTGGACTGTTTTTTGAGAGTCCACTTTCCAACACCCTGATTTTAACCCAACATTTTGCTTAATAATAAAACAGGTCACTTCTTTTTAAATTTGCTTTCCTTGACCAACAACAACAATAAATAGGAACGGACTCACTGGTAAATTGATTGATCAGATCTGCGTTTCAACCGTGCAAACAGTTTTTCGAATTGTTTGACACGTCGATGATCTGGTCAAAGTTAAATTATAGGGTAAGCACAATTTCATTTTTGATGTCTGAAGACACGGTTATAGCGTAGATGATCTCTTTATATCTTCCTCTTACATGATATATAGAATTGATTTCTATATCGTTTCTTCAGAAACTGTCTGACTCGCAAGCCGTCGATCTCATTCTCTATTTCACCATTCTGCACAACTATTTCATCATGCTCCTACATGACGCTATTCAGCTGTATAACACGAGGCGTCATGCTCAAATGAACTGTACTCAAAAGATGCTAACTCAATTTAACATATCAACATTGTTTTTAATTAAAAATCGGGTGTTAGTCAGTAACTCGAAATAAAGTACAACTGATGAGTTGAGTTTGTATACTGAACTGAACAACTGACCATATAACATATAAATGGAACATTTCATACAACGAAAACGGCCACGAAATTTCTTAGCGAGATAACTCAGTTCGATGCGACATACCCTGATCGACTCACACAAACGATATTTACATGTAACTCTGTGCTAATAACACGTATCTCTTAATGGACTATTAGCATATTCTTTGCTAGCTGCAATCACTAATGCCAGATCTTCACATTGAACCTGGAAGTATGCCACTAATAATATTTGCCAAAGCTCCTCACATATTCAGATTGAGAAATCATCTGTTGGGAGCAGCATAAATCCCAATCATTGTAAAACTGTAATATGTAGTAAGGCTGCCCACGGCGACTGCGCTGCGCTACGCTGCACTGGTCTCTCTCTCTCTCTCATAATAGAGACGTTCTTTCAATCCGCGTCAGGCGTGATTCCATTTTTCACAGTTGTAGATTCCTCTTATGAACGTAAGCAATCACGTCAAATATAAAAGAGAGTAGGACGGAGATCGTATAGTACCATTTTTACGCACCTCTGCTATTGCCATATGTTTCACATATATTCCAATATCACATATATCTCCTACTACTTCAGTTTGTGCTATGCATCATCTGGCAGATAATTCCTAATTGGTTTTGATAAGACCTCATGGAAAAATTTTGCGATTTCCATTTGCCGTCTGAAAGCATTGTTTTGCAAAATTTTAAAGTTGTCCTATTGAGCTAACCTTCTTTGAAGCTCTAGAGTGAGAAGTGGTCACATTCCTAGGGCCATAACCGACATTCCTACCGATTTGGAAAGCTTACTTCGCGTCTGGACTAATCGTCAGCATTGAAAGATAGTATGTCTTGCATCTTCCTCAACCTCCACGCTGCACCCAATCCCATCCAGATTGTATGAATTGAAGGCATACCCTGTCACAACCGTGATCCCTAAGTAATTGTTTTACATACAAATTAGCGTATCGCTCTCTACGATCATAAGCCCTGTGTGACATTTAGCATAAAGCGTCGCTTAAATGAGGCCTTCCATCTGGCTTCCCAATGTGCTCTGACGGCTTGACACCCTCTGTTTGTTTTAAGTTGTTCTGCTTCATATAGTCCTAAAGACTAGACAGACAAGAATGGCACAGAGTGAACTTTGTCGATATCCTTATATTAGTCGTCAAATCTGTTACATAGGTCCTTTTATTCAACAAAAAAAACGGACCTGAGGTCCACTTGTATTCCACAATAAACGGGATATTAAACTATACAAAATCTATCGGATATAAATATTAAGCCAGTGCTGAATAGAGAGCCGTAATTACTTTTAACATGATACAATTATTCTTTACGACAATGGTTATGATTTTATTACAGTATGTAGTTACTATACAAACACGTTTTCATTGATTATTTATATTTTATTTTTTTTATATTTAATTTTTCCACAGTCAAATACTAATTTATCTTTAACTCAATGACGTCAATAATGTTATCTGGTTTTTTGTTTAAATATAATAAATTCAACATTTATAGTGGCTTAAATTAACTAAATATTAAATTAAACTGTGTTAATACTATTTTTATACTTTTTAAAATATTTTTTTTTCAGAATGGAACTGGTACTGGTGATATTAGTATGCGATCTAATGGGCACCCAAGTGATAATCCCTTTTATAGTAATATTGATAGTATGCCGGATATTAGACCAAGACGTAAATCAATTCCTCTGGTTTCTGAATTGGTAAGCATGCCTAATAATTAGCTTAAATTGCAAACCCATTTGTTTTATATTTAAAGTTACAAATATATATTATAAATATAAATATATTTTTTTTATAAATAAATTCCTTCTATGATCCATTTGTTATCATTCGAATCATCGAAAATGAATAATTGGACTACAGGTGCTCAAGGTATAACACTATTATTTTCATATTATATTTTTATACCCTATGCCCTTTGAATAAGGTAAAAAGGGTAAACTTGTTGTTAAATATAAACTTTAGAAATTAATACGTTTTAATTCTGAACTTAACTTTGATTACGTATGCTTAATTTGCACTTATTTATAAAACAATTTACTAATTAATGGCATTCATCATAAAATATAAAAAAAGATAGATTTCATAAAAGTCATGTGTGAGATCGAATAATTGTGGAGGAATTAATTTTATTCATTCGTTACAGCAAGTTGATACTGTTCAAATTCATTTCGTTAATATCGAATTGCATTCGGTTTTGTAATATTTTTCATCCAGTTTTTTTTATTGATATTGGTTATGCCGCTGACCCAATAAAATATTGGTCCCTCATTCAGCGTCTATTGTTATTATTTTGAGTCCCTCTGTATTTTTGGTTCTCATACACGCTGCTGAGACGTTGCAACGCCAAGAAAAACAGGCAAATACATGCATTCCTTCTTGTGGTTTTTTGAATTCAATCGCATTTCGACTGCTTGCATTAATTTCGCAACAACAAATAAGCTGGAGAGAATGAGGAAGATCCCAAAGAGCCTTCTCTCATGCACTACTGTCATTGATTTTGTGGGCAATCAACACTTGATTCGTCTGTATGTACTGTAAGACGGATCTTCGTTACATGCGCACGAACGCAGAAATTAAGTGACTAACCAAAAAATTAGTTAATAGGCCTTCCACTGATAGGAAGATTAAAATTTTAAAGCAATAGGATAATTTTTTTTTTCTTAAAATGGTGTATATTTTATTATAGATTATTAATTTCATTATATTTTTTTTAAGTAACAAGTCACATATACTTTCAAATGAATGTGTACGTTCAAGATTTTGTGAATGTGTTTGCTTGTTTAGTTATCAATGAAAACTAGCAACGCAGCGTCAATGGATAGACACACAAGAAGCAAGATCTCTCAACATCAACGGCTAGCCTTCTCTTTCATGCTCATGTTATTATGCTGTGTTGTTTAAGCTCAAAAAAGACGTACATTCATGCGCAATTCATGTGCTCTCGGCAGCAGACCGAATGAGAATGATTGCTGCTAAGCGAAAACGTTCGGCTTGCTTCGGCTGAGATACTTTGTAACGACGCTCAGCCTCTGCTGGGACGCTTCATAATGACGCCGAGCCTCTGCTGGGACGCCACGCATGAGAATTTTGTATCAAAACGCTTAAATGAAATCTCCGATCTATGTGTTATTTGGCCAGTGATCTAAGTAGGTAAAATTGTATAAATAAATAATAAATAATCTTTAAAGCGCTTCATAAATCTAAAATAGCTCATTGAAGTCACCATCTTTGATTTACAGAGAAACCTGCTTAAAGGAGTCATTTCCGACTTAAGCGAATTGACTAAGAGCAAGTTAATAGCTTGCGCGATTTCACAAAAGAAACCTGTCACGAAAATTACCTTTAACAATCCAATACTATATATAAGATTGCCTGAGCCCATGTCTTTAAGTAACAGCACACTTGTGCCATGCCATGCCGGATATCAATCTACAATATATGTAAAAGGCTTGTACTAGAAAATATGCTGAACTTGTGTCTAGAATGGCACTAACTAAATAAACTCACCCAAAGAATCCACATCACGACATATTACTTTGAGGGGGTTCAGAAGAGCCTCAATCAGGCT
Source organism: Drosophila quadrilineata (assembly GCA_018150725.1). Lineage (NCBI taxonomy): Eukaryota > Metazoa > Arthropoda > Insecta > Diptera > Drosophilidae > Drosophila > Drosophila quadrilineata. The sequence goes on from JAECWN010000402.1 coordinate 228,698, forward strand.
CTAACCTGATTCATTTCCGTCCTGTTCTCTTCGGATTCTTTTCCGACTTATCAGATCTTTTTGGATGCTGATTATGACCCGTGTAACATGTAGCCAATTTACATCGGTTCCCAACATGAACTCCACTAACTGCGACAGGGTGTAAATGATATGCTCGGGGTCCTCGTATTCCGAACGGCAGTCCGAGCAGTACAAAGTTACTTTACGTCGTAAGCTAGATAAATAGAACCTATTTAGTGTATATCTATTTTTTGACACTGGGTATTAACCTAAAAGTCCATCTTTCATTTTTCGATGAGTCCAACCAATACTGCCGTAGTAGGCGTTGCATCCCTCTTCTCCCCATAGGCTATGTTTAACCACTGACCATATAACATATAGATGGGACATTTCATACAACGAAAACGGCCTCGAAATTTCTTAGCGAGATACCCCAGTTCGATGCGAGATCTCTCAATCTGCGAACCTATACTGAGTTAATAGCGTTTTGTACGTCGTCTAGGGCGGACGCTTCGTATAGAGCCCGCATGTTACTCTTATGATCGCAGGTAGAAACAGCAAATTTGCATGTGACAAATGCATGTGCTGTTCGCTCTTGAGAGATTGCTTCTTGCCTGCCTTCCATCCGATAACAGTAGTGCAACTGCAATACTAGTAATTCAATACAAATTCATGTTTTTTTAAGGCTCACTGGTCGCAGTTTTGACCGTACCCGGCACGCGGCTTTCATAAAATGTTTTTGAGCTCGAGATGGAAAGTAAATTTGAGCGACTACAATTTTTCAAAACCATGCGAAACACTATATACGCTAAAAGAAATAATAAGATCGAAAAGCACACTTTTTGTTTGCGGCTGCATCATCACTACACACAAATACTAAGCTTTTTGCTCCGAAACACAACAAAAATCTGTCTGTTTGGCAAAGGCAAAAATGAAATTTGACTGGGCAACCCACAGTCACAACAATGAAAAGTATTTTTACGTACAGGAAGATGTGGATGTATTTGCTTGTTGTGATGAGAATGTAAATCAGCAACTTAGAAATAGAGGGACAGGCAAAAAGCATCATGCACACCACTCTCACACACTTGCTCATTTGATATTTTTGCTTGGAATCAAAAGGATAACCTGCGGTTTCTGTACGAGATGTGCACCCCAGACGACGTATCAAACGAAATTAACTGATGTTCGATAATTTATTGATCCAACTTTTCGGAAGCTATCCGTGTGAGTCGAGTGGGGTGTGTCGCATCAATCTGGGAATGTGTAAGAAATTTCGTGGTCCATTTTCGTTGCACGAAATGTCTCATCTATTTGGTCAGGGATAGAAGTTACACTGAGCCTGAACCCAATAAGGTGAATTCGATGGTCATGGTCACGAAGAAAGAGCATTGTTGTAGAGTATACATTTTTGTTTGGTTAACATTAGCTTAATTTTTTAATGGGCTGACGTACCCTTATCGGCCGTTTTGTCTCCAAGTTAAACTGCTCGTCTGTGTATTGTCTGTTCGGCATCTTCAGCTCCAGTTTTACGTATTAAACGATTATCTAAATGTTCCGTGCAGATTGTAACAGAATGACTAACGGAGGCTGTGAGACTGGCATGGCTTGACCGTAAAATAAATTGTCCTTGAGTCAGAAAATTCCTTAGTACCTTAAGATACTAAAATTGATAGTATGCAGTTAAAATGGTAATAAGAGAAATTATACATTATATACAAAATCGTTCTTAGTATTTAATATATTGAAAACGTCACGCATTTACCTTACATAAACTTACTAATTATACTATTATTTATATTGTTGGCATGCCGTAGAATTTTTTAAAAAAGACTGACTTATGCTTGTTAAGCAAAATAAATAGTAAATTTATACATAATCCATATCAATAGAGAGCGTTAAGAAATTTTATTATTGATATGCATTGCTTGTGATTTATATTTAATTTGAAGTACTTTACGGTGCATCTACTTTAGTTTAGAACATATAGATCGGACACAAGCACTTTGTCACCCAATTTTCATACGAGATATCCCAGTAGAGGCTGAGCGTCGTATGTCGGAACTCTCAGCCAAGACGCGCATCCTTACAAGGCGTCCCAACGGAAGCCGAAGCTTGCCAAACACTTCGCTCCTTTTGCTTGTCTGGACAGCGTAATTCCGAGCCAACGCATACTGCCAAGCTCAAAACAATAACAAGAGATACTGAATTAAATACAATCTCTATGATAATATCTAGCTCATTATTGTTTACGCTTGTAAACGGCGAACAATCATGCACAATTCGCAACCTCTGGGTAGTAGTACAAATACGAATGAAGCGAAGCAATAGGCAGCCTTCGACTTTTGCTGCTACGCTTCGTAAAGATGCTTGACTTCTGCTGGGACCTCTGGTATACGACGCTAGCTCCTGCTGGGATCTTTCGCAAGATATTTGAGTTTCTAAAACGCTTGTATGAAATGTCCGATCTATATAATCTTTAGTCAGTGGTTCCATAAAGATGTTGACTCTGTAAAACTTCAACTTTTTTTCATAGACTATGGCTGCTACGAAAAGAAATGCCGGATTAACGTCAGCAGTTCCTCGAGCAACGCTTAATGACGAAGAGCTGGTAATTGTACTTTATATTGTTCACTTATACCGGCTTTGAATATTTCCAATAACATTTCCATTCTATAATATCTGTTTAACATTCTTTGATAGAAAATGCACGTATATAAAAAAGCACTGCAGGCCCTAATTTATCCAATATCATCGACGACTCCTCATAACTTTGTTCTTTGGACGGCCACCTCTCCAACATATTGTTATGAATGCGAAGGATTACTTTGGGGTATTGCGCGGCAAGGCGTTCGCTGTACCGAATGTGGCGTTAAATGCCATGAAAAATGCAAGGACTTATTAAATGCAGACTGTCTTCAACGTAACTACATAGAATGATTATTAGTTAAAAAATAATAATCATTGAATTTTAGGAGCTGCGGAGAAAAGCTCGAAACACGGTGCGGAGGATAAAGCGAATTCAATAATTACAGCCATGAAGGATCGTATGAAACATCGGGAACAAGAGAAACCGGAAATCTTTGAGTTAATCAGGTAGAGTCATTTTATAGTATCTTAAATGAATTAGCACACTTTAATTAGCTTAAGAGATAAGTTATGTTAAGATAAAACAAATTTCTAAACTTTTGTTCTAAAATCTTAGGTGAAATATGAACTTAATATTAAATATTAACTTAATTTCTGGTGGGCGGGTTACGTTTATCCAATTTAATAAATCACTTATTTTAAATTAATATCACTATAAAATACACATATATTTAGAGCCGTATTCAGCATTGAAGAGAAAAGTCATATAGGCCATATGAAAGCTGTGAAGCAAAGCGTTTTGGATGGTACAAGCAAATGGTCGGCGAAAATTGCAATAACAGGTTTGCATTCTATTATGTACTTCATACATCTCTAATGCTTAACTGAAAATATATCTGTCGCCATTTTTCGTTGGACTATTTCTTACTTGTGTAAATGAATGTGTAGTGTGGATGTCAAAATAATTGTATTTCCTATTGGTTGGCATATGCTGTTGCATAACATATCTTAATATACTGAATTTATGCTTATATTTGACTAACAATATGTGTGCATGAATGTATGCTCGTATGAACACTTTAACACGTGACTCTTATATACATATATACATAAATATAATATACATATGTATGTACATACATACATAAGTACTCAGAGCAATATGGAATTTCTTTGAACACATGATATCTCTGTACTTTGACACATGAAATTTTTCAAAGAAAAATATATATATAATTAAGATATCTATTAACTGTTGCAGTACTGTGCATTAGAATATTCCGTATTTAGTATATGTTAAGCAGCGAAATGACATCTTAAATTTAAATAATTAAATAACTTTAAGTTAGAACCATAAGAAAATTACAAATAGATCATTAATATATAATAAATAATATTTTAGACTTAGGAGACGGTCTGATGTTCAAAATGAACTCAACCTACATGTATGTATATTATGAAAATGAATTTGATTTATTTAAGGATGACATTTGGTGTGGATCCAGATACACACATAGATTCATTAGAACAGGCTGAGCTCGCAACTGTTGAAGGAACATCGAAATGGTCATGCAAATTAACAATTACAGGTACACTCGAATAACGTAATTTTGTTTAAAACTGTATTCGTTAATTTTATTTTATATACATAGATTGTTTACTTCTTATTATGCTATTTTATCAAAAGGAGCACGCACATGTATGTTTACTGCTAAAAACTCAACAAATCCCTTCAAAATTTTAATTTTAACGAGACAATATTATCTATTAAGTTTCAATATTCGAACTTGATGTGGAGAAACTTAAATTCTTTTTATATTACGGCACTGACCATGTAACATACAGATACGCACATTCTCACTGGATTAAAAATCCTCTTTAAAAAGTAAAAAGCGGCCAATGTTAGTTGCCTATCCGGTATTACTGACCAAATAACATATATTTAGATACCTTACGTTTTGGAAGAAAAAAAGTGTACGCTGTCGAGACAGGCAATAGACACATATAAGCATAGCGTCTTGTGCGTGTACAATCTTCCATGTATGCGTGACTTTCGTTTGAAAGTCTCTCAGAATTCTGAAATCTTATTCTGCTTCCGAACTACGAAACGGGGTGGATTACTCAAGATGTCAATGACAGCGGTGCGTGAAGGATGAAGCTATTCAATCTCTCTCACGCTCTCTCGCTCATTAGTTGTGGTTGTTTGCGCTGTGCACAGAATGGCATGGAATGAAAGAAAGCGTTCGTTCGGCATAATTCGTCCTCTGCTGGAACGCTTCGTAACGATGCTCAGCCTCTGCTAGGACCTCTTTTAATAAACTTTTGTTCCAATAAGGTGTATATGAAATGTGGTATCTATGTATTATTTGGTCGTCATTGGACGCTGCAGCTACATAACTTTAGAAATTGAATTTTAATTCCTACTTAAAAAAAAGGAATTATAATTCTGTGAGAATATGCGCACCAGGAAGGAGCCGTTTTTAATCCATGAATTATATACTCAGATCAATAGGCTCAGCTGCTCTTCATCAAAAACTACAAATTTTAAATTTGGAACAAATTTGAGGACTCCAGTATACCATAAACTGATCAAAAATCATTTGTGTGGTGCAACGCCCACAATTTACAATTTACCCACAAACAATTTATTTTGATACGGCTGACACGTTCCTTGGTACTAAACGGAGAAATTATTTTTCAGTGCCACGCCAATTCTGCCCACAAATCAAAAGAACGAATAGCTTTAGTAACTGTAAATATAAGACTTTTTTTTTGGGAAGTACTGCACAAATTATGCAGTTAATGTCATCTTTACTTAATAATTCCACGCCACCTCCTTTGATGAAACAGGAAAAGCATTAATCTTTTAAAGTAGAAAGGGGCTGCTCGCTGAAAGCGGAGGTCAATTAATTCGCCTGATCGCCTGTTTCTGAACCGTAACTGTATGAATCTAATCCTCTTTAATTTGCGTGCAACAGGACTACTTAGAACGACCTTGTACAGCTCCTATCAAATGTACATGTCTAAAGCCTCTAAGATACCCTGGAGGTTAGCTGTGTCCGCTCTCAGTTAATTCTCCATATGCGATTTCGGAAAGAAGTCTCTTTCACCACTTATAACTAGTTAGAGACTGGTCTGATTACTTCAGATTGCCCTTCTGGACCACCCTTATTTTACTTAGGATTGTGGTTCCCAGATTTGTTGCTTGAGTTTGTTGCCGAGCCTTTGGTTAGATTTAACGAGAATCTTTTTGCCAACTTCGAAAACTCTATTTTGTCGTAATACATTTTTTTAATGTTCTTGATATCATTGTGGATTGGTCGTCTTTATTGGGATTTTAGTGCTCCCTTAGATCAAACGGCTTCTTGAAGTCAGGGTAGCAGAGCATACTTCGGATACTTTTATATATCTCAGCTTTTTACCGTAGGTTTTGAATTTATTTATTGACTCACTCAGCGCTATCCATATAGTATTAGCTGATACTGCTGAAATATATACTGCCTCGTCTCATTCGTGTCTGCTAACATGAACAGCTTCCGCACAATCTACATTTACATCACAAGTACATTACATTTACATTTACATTTACATTTACATTTACGTGTACGTGTACGTGTACGTGTACGTGTACGTGTACGTGTACGTGTACGTGTACGTGCACGTGTACGTGTACGTGTACGTGTACGTGTACGTGTACGTGTACGTGTACGTGTACGTGCACGTGTACGTGTACGTGTACGTGTACGTGTACGTGTACGTGTACGTGTACGTGTACGTGTACGTGTACGTGTACGTGTACGTGTACGTGTACGTGTACGTGTACGTGTACGTACGTGTACGTGTACGTGTACGTGTACGTGTACGTGTACGTGTACGTGTACGTGTACGTGTACGTGTACGTGTACGTGTACGTGTACGTGTACGTGTACGTGTACGTGTACGTGTACGTGTACGTGTACGTGTACGTGTACGTGTACGTGTACGTGTACGTGTACGTGTACGTGTACGTGTACGTGTACGTGTACGTGTACGTGTACGTGTACGTGTACGTGTACGTGTACGTGTACGTGTACGTGTACGTGTACGTGTACGTGTACGTGTACGTGTACGTGTACGTGTACGTGTACGTGTACGTGTACGTGTACGTGTACGTGTACGTGTACGTGTACGTGTACGTGTACGTGTACGTGTACGTGTACGTGTACGTGTACGTGTACGTGTACGTGTACGTGTACGTGTACGTGTACGTGTACGTGTACGTGTACGTGTACGTGTACGTGTACGTGTACGTGTACGTGTACGTGTACGTGCAGCTCGCTAGATCTTAGAGGCGTTAAGAAGTTAATTTTCAATGTATCCTGGCGAACTATGCATCGATGAAAGGGGTGTGGCGGATAGCGCTCAGTTATTGTTGTTGCTTACGCTGGAAACACCTCTGACTTTTATAGTGCTCTGTAGGATTCGGCTTTGGACGCCTCGTATACGTGAATATCGTCGCATACGACGCTCAACTTCTGCTGGGACTTCTCACAAGAAATTAGTGTCAAAGAAGTGTATATAGTAGATAAGCGTAATATACGTTGTATTAGTTATTTTTAAAGTATTATTAAATTTTTACTAATCTAAGTATGTATAATAAATAAAAAAAAGATTATATATAAATATATGCTTATTTATTTGAGTGTTGTTTTTATAGTTCAAGTAATTTTTTTTTATATTAATGTAGCCATCACCTACATACTCTGTATACGTTATATACAATTATTTTAATACATTTCTATGAATCATATACAATAAATATCTAATATATCAGATACATATATTATATGTGAATTCAGTTATTTAAATCCATATATACTGAGAAGGACTTTGAGTGAAAATTGGATTCCAATAATTGCCTTTATACACTTTCTTACGTTCTTATGTGTTGATTATCATTTAAAAATAGTGTGCACTGAAATATTTTTATTGATAATTTATTAAGATAATCTAACAACTGGTTTAAGTCACATTTACGACCAAAGTAAAATTAATCTGCAATGCATACACGAGTCGACACATTACTATAGCTATTGTTCGAAAAATCACTAAACCATTTTCAACTATAACATTTTTTTGCTTGAATTCATTTTCCTCGAATATATTAATGTTTCTGTAAATAGTAAATTTCACGTGATATTTGTGCCGTTACAATTTAAAATTCAAAATAACATGAAAGTAAATTAATGAAGTTTACGATTATATATATCAGTAACTGTGACTGATTAATCATTTATAAGTGAAATTATTTGACAAAATAATATAAAATAAATCCGTTTTTTTCTATTCTTCTTTCTCCCTTGATAAACATTACTGAACAATAACGAATCTATTAAAACAATTGGAATAATAAACATGAACACAATTGATGAATTGTCTTGTAAAATCTTCGTTTCAATACTAATACAACAAATGATACCGTTAAAAATAATATGTTCCACAATATTTGTATGATTATTAACAAATATTTCCAACATTCATGCGAATTTAATACATTATAATGATATTTTTTGTTTGGTCTTGAAACGAATAATAAAAAATAATATATCGAATTAATGAATCGAAAAAAAATGTACAGTGATTTGTGCTCAAGGACTGATAGCGAAGGATAAAAGCGGTACAAGTGATCCATATGTGACGGTTCAAGTTAGCAAGGTGAAAAAGAGAACGCGCACAATGCCCCAGGAGTTAAACCCTGTGTGGAACGAGAAGTTTCACTTGTGAGTATTTTGAAGTGCCTTTGAGTTTCATTTTTAATATACATTATTTTAATTTATTTCTACTGTGTAATATACGCAATGTTTATTCGATGTGTTTATGCACTCTACACTCACAGCAAAATACTTGAGCAGGTAGCTAAATCCACATCTCCCTTTTGCTTCATTCAGCAAATCAACATTTTTTTTATTTAAGCGCTGCTCGTATGACCTGTGGCAAGGTATTGCATCTCGTTTGCTTAATGATCTGCGAATCAATCAGCATCTCGTTTTTTTAATGACTTTTCATTTTAAGCCGGTCGGTTCTTTTCAACAAGAGCTAAAAAGTATTATATTCCTTGCAACACAATAAAGTATGTATAATATCTCTTGACCAGGACCAATGGAGAAATTGATGGAGCCCCTCCCGCCTGTCCTTTCATCCGTTCGTCTTTGTGAGTATTTTGTTCTCAGAAACAATAAGATCCTGACTCTCCGACCGACTCTTCTATACCATATACAAATCAATTTTTTAATTGTTTATTTATAAATTTTTTACGGTTGCGACTTCCCGTTTGCGCGTCTAAAGTGGTTTAGTGCCTTTTTGTAGCAGACTGCAATAGAAGCTCCAAGTTTGGCGCACACATTCTTTGACAACAAATAGAAATTTCAAAGTTTTTTCATGCTACAGATATTATTTAAAATTATTATTATATTACTTAAAAAATTATGCTAATAATGTCATATTTAAATACAATTTCCCTGGATCTTAATAACTTATTGGTTTTGTAAATAGATTTTTTAGATTTTATATATCAATTCGTCTATATTTTGATATTCAATTCGACCTGATAAAAACAGAAGTTAATCACGAATTACAATAAAAAACCTCAAGCAGCCGCATAAAATATACGTCTACTTAACTACATATACGTTTTCAACTACATATACATTAACACGCATGTAAGCGCTTTCATACTTTTGCAGTAGTTTGGCACCTGAGTTATTCACGAAACAAATTTACAATTGAAAGCCGTAAGCGTCAGCTTAGGAGATGTGTCTACGCAAAGGCGCATTTCCTTGAAGAACTTTTTGATCAGCCCCTACCTAATGAAAAAGTCTGGCAAGCAAGAAAAAAGATTTCAGACTTCAGAAAGACTTCTATACGAAAATTACGCATACATTTAAAGATATGTATACTCCCAAGAATCTATTTGAGTATTTGTCTCTTGCCTGTCTGGGCAGCGTACGTAGTACGCGTATACAGTCGGGCTCAAAACAATAACAAGAGTCATCATCAATAACAGAGGTGCGTAAAAAATTGGGCTATGCGATCTCTTTCATGCTCTCGCTTATTACTGGTTGTTGTTTACGCTCTCAAAAGATATAGATTCATGCGCAATTCGTGCTCTCTTGGCAGCAGTCAAAGTACGAATAAAACACAGCTTTCGGCCTCTGCTGAAACGCCTCGAAACAACGCTCAGCGTCGGAAATTTGAGTGTCAGAAACGCTTGCATGAAATTTTCATATTTGTGTTATTTAATAAGTGATCCGAATGTCAGCTTGTGCGTAAGTGTGACGACAATTATCAATCTTTTTGTAAGGTTACTTGAGTATTAGTTATCATTCAAAACGTTTGCCGGGCCGAATAGCGCTTCTTTTACACGATCATGAATAAACGGACGAAAAACTCGTATATGATTTTTGGACTGTTGAGCCGAATGGACTGATTTTTTGTGTATTTGTTTTTCGGAAAACGGTAGCTATTCTGTGGGTCATAATATACATATATGTCGTAGAGTCAGAAAGCTAACTATGTTAAATTTGAGTGTAACGGAAATTATGTTAAGAACCCGATGTTAGATGATGTGATGTATGTTGATATTCTGTTAAGTTCAGTTAATTCAATACGTGGTTTGTGGCTTTAAGTTCAGAAAGACAGTATGCATCGGCGTGTCAAACATTTCGGATAACTGATCAATAAATTTACCCCATGAGTCCGAAAGTCTTGCAAGCAAAGCGAGATTCAGCTAGAGCTAGCCTACGGCAAGAGCTGGCCTTGAATTTAAGAGATATCCTTTGAAACTGCTTTTCGATGAAACTGCAATTAAAAGTGTGTGTTGTAATCTGAGAACCTAAAGCTTATGTGGAAACCAAAAGCTGAAAATGTCACTGTCATAATTATAAATTAATAGATAGGTCAATAGGCGACGAGACAATTTGCAGTGCTTTGTCTTGTGTTTATCTATTACGTTGCGTAGCAGGGCAACAGCCAGACGCGTCAGATGCTAAGTAAGGTTATATCGTAAGTCGCGAATTGTAGCATAGAGCGAGATAGTTATGATGCTCAACCTTGGCTCTAATAGTAATATTTATATTAGTTAGAGTTTGTAATAAACCAAATGCATGAGTCAATAATACATTGAGGTTTTGAAAAGAGATTGAATAAAACTTACGACTTTCACTGATTGGACAAAATATATTATAAAAATTGGGACTTACATCATTTGCATAGTTTCGAAATCCACTACCTGTCGATAAGAGTGAAAGAAAGCAGCTGAAGTACGTGTAGAGCTAGCAAACATTACGTAAAACTTCGGATAACTTCGTTCTTAATGAGAAAGTTGCAAAATAGCGAACTGAATCATGAAGACGCAAAACGTATAGCACGTTGTATAGAAAGATACAAAGAAACGGACGAAGCCGTTGTCTGCTGGTAATACGACGATCTTTAGACGGTCGGTGATCAATCATGCTCATGAGGCCTTAATGAATATAGGCTGGGAAAAACGCTAGACAAGACATATACGCTGTATTGGTTTCCAAACATGTCCAAATATGTGTGAAGATTTGTTGAGAATTGCATCACGTGCAAACTTTCAAAATCAACTTCGGATAAGGCCCACAAAGAACTCCTACCCATACCAAAGCTCAGTATACCATGGCATACAGCGCACATGAACATCAGTGGCAGTTGAGTGGTAAGTATGTTATCAAAATGTATGTGGTAGTGCAAATGGTTGCTATATGTTCATTTGCATTGGGGCACTAAAGTCTTGTGATTATCAGTACCATGTTGACAGCGGTAGAGACCAGTGTGCGGTCTAGGCGAGAAACTTAAAAATAGGGGCAGTTGGCTGTGAATTGAATGATGCCATTGGTAGATGAAAAAGAGGAGGAAGAGATTGATACTCAATGCACTAAAACAAAAAAAAAGCTAAAATTGTAAGATATAATGTCGGCAACATCGTCCTGCTCAAGAGTGAAGAACCGCACCAAACAAAGCTGAATACGAAATATAATGGACCATTCGTCATTATAGAAAAGCTTGATGGTGGCCGATGCCTTGTGATTTCTGTCAATTAAACGAACGTACATGTTGCTCACGAGCACCTGCGTGAGGTAGACGCAGATCAATTCGAGAGACCGCCGACTTAGGCACTCTTAGATACCATGGACTCAATTTAAATAATGTATAAGGCTACAGCCGCACCATGTAGTTATCTGCGCAGTAACTACATGGTGGGGGCTATGTGGGTTTAGAGGGACCGTCACACAGGAGATGCCTGGGATCGTTTGAAGGTGTGCAGAAAGAGTCCGATTGTATAAATTGATGAAGATATTGAGTAAGAGATAAAAGAAAGATAAAGAAAGAGACAGTAAAAGAAGCTCTTGAAAGAGACAGTAAAGAAGTTGTTGAAAAAGACAGTAGCAAACCTGTTAGTAAAATTTGAGCAAGGCAAGGGACGCCGAAGTAATTCAATGAACTGAATAATTTTGCGATCTTAATTTTATTTATTTGAATTACTTCGTTTAAATGAAAAGTAATGTTTATTTGAAATGAGTGAAATAAAAATAAAAGAAAAAATTAAAAAAGAAATAACTGTTATGTTCAGATATGTTAAAAGATACCACTCGCGAGGAAGCATGATTGTCAGGAACTCCGTGTCGGGGATTCAGAATGCTTACTATGTTAAATTTGAATGTAACCGAAATAATGTTAAGAACGCGATCTTAGTTGAAGAAATATGTTTATATTCTGTTAAATTTAGTTAGCATCATTTGAGTACAGCTCATTTGAGTGCAACTCATTTGAGTGCAGCCCATTTGAGTACAGCTCATTTGAGTACAGTTCATTTGAGTGCAGCTCATTTGAGTGCAGCTCATTTGAGTGCAGCTCATTTGAGTGCAGCTCATTTGAGTGCAGCTCATTTGAGTGCAGCTCATTTGAGTGCAGCTCATTTGAGTGCAGCTCATTTGAGTGCAGCTCATTTGAGTGCAGCTCATTTGAGTGCAGCTCATTTGAGTGCAGCTCATTTGAGTGCAGCTCATTTGAGCATGGCGCCTGGTGATGTTCACCTGAATAGCGGGAAGCACGAGCATGATGTAATAGCGGTGCTGAATGGCGAAATAGATATGTTGAATGGAGTCTGGGAGAGATGGCTTGCAGGTCAGTGAGTTTCTGAAGACACGACAGTAAACATCATACAGGGGACTTACTGTGCTTACTCAATAGATCATGGAAAGGGAAGATGTACATAGATCTCCATTGCTTCAATCGTATTTTCCAAAATATACAGTTAAAAAGAATTTATCTTCAAATTCAAATTGGTTAATAAACTTTTTAATTTTCGTGAGCGTCGCTACGTAGACAACAACTAATTAGCGAGACAGCGTGATAAACTTGGAGATAGCCAATTAATACGTGGATTAGGCTATTGGACCGAAATATCTTTAGATTGGATACTTCTATTAAGCTTAAAAAAGCAACTCGGTGCATAAGCTATAGCTAGTAATTCTTTTTTATTCGTTGCATAATACGTCTCACAATCTTTCAAATTCTTAGAGATCAATGTGATAGTTTCCCTTCTTTAGAAAGAACGGCACCTATACTATAGGCGGAAGCATCGAGGTGACATCTTCCGAAGCTAGCATGTTTCTTAGCCTTGCAAAAGCTTTACTTCTGATTCACTGAAACTAACTGGGATCATTCTCGATATTTGATTGCTGTGCAAGCAATCATCTCCCTTGAGTTTATTGGTGAGGGTCTTCGCTATTCCAGCAAAGTCTTTATGAAACAACTAAAATAGATAGCAAATCCCAAGAAAGATCTAAGGTCAACCAGCTTTTTAGGCGCAGTGTATGGCCTTTACATTTTGTGGATGTTTTCTGGCTCCACCCATTCCAACTATGAAAGGTATTCGACACCTTCCTTAAAAAAGAGTATTCTGCTTAAACCACTTTCATTTTCGCAAAACATAGCCTTTTAGAAATCCAGTCAATATGCTTCACATGGTCCGACGCGTTTTCGAAAGAAAACATAACATAGCAAGTCTTTCAGATTTGTTCACATAAAACGTCATTTATTGCCGAAACTCAACACAAGTTGGTTGCCGTTCTTTAGTCTAGATATTTTTTTAGTCTTTAACTTCTTTCCTGACCAGATTGAGTGTGGGTATGACCAGCCTTTTCTTTTTATTCCCATGCTCATCAAACCTTTTCTTATAAACTCAGATACTCTGAACCACCGTTTCTATAGTGCATTCCTAACTCACTCGATAAAATAGCTTTTTTCCAGGACAGTTATTCCCCTAATATTTATCCATTTAACTCTGAGTTTTGTCAAGCCATCATTTTCTCCTGGGCCAGATGGTGTGCCTGGCTGTGTTTTCAGGTTCTCTGCTAATTCACTCTGTAAGCTAAAATTTTAGTTTGTTTGATGCGACCGATTTAATTCCTGAGTTATGGAAGAATCCTATGTTATTCCCTCGCATAAAATTGGCTGTAAATCTGATGTATTTCTAAACTGTCCGCTATCCATAAGTTTTTCGAGAAAATCATCACTTCTCAACTCCGACACTTATGTAGCCCAATCATCTATTATCATTAATGGGCGTCATAGCGTACTAACTTCAGTAATGCACAAGTTGTCAGTTATGGATTTCCAACTATCCTCAAAATATAACTCAGCGAGTTATGTTCAATGGCCCTTTCTAAGCAGATCTTTGTTTCTTCAGGAGTGGCCCCAAGGGAGCAACCTCGGACCATTGTTTTTCAATTTATTTATTAATGATTTTCAGTCTATTTTTAAGAAGAGTGCTATTTTTATGTAGGCAGATGACGTAAAATTATGCATCTCTTTGGTACGTACTAACAACGAGAGTGGGTCTTGTTTGTGGTCGCCACAGTATAAGAATTATATATAAGACAAAACAAATTTCTAATTTTCGTACTAAGAAACTTAAATTGGTCACCAGAGCTTAGCCTACCGCCATATCCTAGTAGATTACTATTAATTTATCTTCATTCTCTTCCTCACCGTCGTACCAAAGACATTAGATTACTAAGGTACGTAACGCCATACAAAATTTTTGTACACAATTTTTTCTTGATATTTCGCACAAAATCCAGAGAGAGAGAGAGAGAGCGCTCTAGAGCCAGCCGCTCTTTTGCACGCATACAGCGACAGCCGGCGACTGGAGGTATACACATTTATTCGTAAGCACTGTAAATTTATCGCATGTATTATTTTTCTACAGCGCGTTGTCGAAATATACTCTTCACGTTAAAAGTTCTGAGTTTATTTGGAAGTCGCTTGCACCTTCCCATGTTAAAAAAAACTCTTATTTTATATTGCCTCTGTAATATCTATTCGAATATTGAATTATTGGTAATAACGACCGGATACACGCATAATGACACATAATATATTTAATGCATAACTTCAGATTGAAAAAATTACCATAATGGTATTCAGCGTGCGACGTGGAAAATATAGGAAGACAACGATTGTGGGTGATCAGAAATAATAATGATTTCGGGATTTCGGCTCAAAAATCGTCTTCTTGCTGAAGTATTCGCACATACGCACTTGCGTGATCTCACACGCACTAACACAAGCAAGCGCATTCTATTTTTAGATTTTTACGCTCTCAATTTTGTGGGAGCGGAGAGAGCACAAGAGTCGCGAAAAAATTAAAATTCAGCGCCATAGTGCAAATTTTTGTATGGTCGTTATGCATGTTAGTGCTCTAATGTCTTTTGTCGTACTATGTAACTTACTGGGTGTAACTTCCATTTTAAAACTTATCAATTCAACTTATTAACTCTCCATTTTTACTTAATAAATTAAACTTTTCAATTATTAGATATACCCATTACTTTTCCTTATTAACCATTACTCTTCTAATTACCTTAAGAGTGAACCTTTCAGAGATACATGTTCTGAGTTTATCAATTTTTACGGGGGTCATCGTTAAAGTCTTCTGTTTCCACTAATAAAGCCTTAATCTTAGAATATTTACTCACACATTAATCACATAATCACATGTTGGTGGTCATTGATTTGATTGGGTTTTGCCGTGATTCCCCAATCCTAGCAACAAATGTTGAATTAATTACAATCTACCCAATCAATCTACCTAAATCAATTACCAAACCCTAGAATTATTTTTATTTTATTTCTAATTTTTATTTTTAAATACATCAATATATAATTTAATTAATTTAATTGTAATGTTATATTTTAATTAAGTTGCTTAATATATGGCGTATTAAAAGGATGGATTATGCCGTTCTAAGTCCTTAGTTGATTTTTTTTTTGTAATCTTTTACTTCCTGACGAGTTCGAATGTGGGTATATAGTGTAAAACAGGTTAATCGCTTTTAAAATCATTCTTTTGAAATCTCCCCATTACGAACAAAGTTACCACAATATGATTGCGGCTGTAGTTTTTGCTTCACAAGACTCGGTCCTGCTTTTCTAGTTGCTGCCTAAGTAATTATTGAGCCTCTTATGCCTCTGGTTAGACATCGGTTCAGAATTTGGTACCTTACGGATCCTATATGCTTCAGCATTACTACTCCTATATATAGTGACTGCCAAAGCTTAAAGGGCGTATCGACATAAATGCGTTCGTGTGTTTTGCTGCTGGTTGTTGCCAGATTTCTGGTCACCCGCTCTCTTTTGTGGCTTGCTTTGACGTTCCAAACGAAAACCTAGCTCACTTAACGGTAATTCAATCTTTGTCCAGCATGCTTTTGGATAAAGTTGGTAGTTGTGGGTGACTTTAACTTGCCCGATGTTATTTGGTCGGATAACAACGACTTAATGACTTCCAACGAGTTTCTGTCGGTACTTCTTGAACTATATCTATCTCAGGTCAACTCAATTCGAAATAGCAGGAACCGAATACTTGATCTTGTCTTTGTATCAGATCACCTGAAGATGCGTTCCACCCCACTTCAGAGCTCGCTATTTTGCTGTCACCATCCGGGCAGCAAAATAAAACACTTCCTACGACTAAACACTACTGTTTTCGTTAAGAAAACTTTAGAGATCTCAATACTTTATTTAATAACTACGATTGGTCGGAATTGTACTCTTCTAATGATTTAGAATGGGCGATTGACATTTTTTATAGAGCTATTAACTCTATTTTTGAATCGAGTGTTCCTAGGGTGTATCTTTCTAAGTCTACAAAACTACCTTGGTTCTCTAGGGAACTTTGTAGACTTAAAAATTTAAAATCCAAGCTTTACAAAAAGTTTAAATTATCTGGTAGGCTTACTGATTTTTTAAGGTATGTTAGCGCTAAGTGTGGCTTTGATACTTTGAACCACCGTTGCTATTGTGCATACTTAACTCGCTGTAGATTACAATTTGCAAAAGACCCTAAGCAGTTTACAACTAAACTAAATCTAAATCGGCGAACTGCTACATATCCTTCTTCCTTAACTCTAAACGTTTTCTCGTACCGATCAATATATTTCGGACTTATTTGCAGATTTTTCCCAGTATACTTATTCGTCTAAGATTTACGATTCTTAGTGTCCTTATCCGTATAGAATTTATCCATCTAACTCTGTTTTCGGTCCGCAGATTACGGAAAGTTCGTTAGGCTGTGAGCTGAGTTTGGTTAAGCCATCTTTTTCTCCTGGGCCAGATGGGGTGCATGGCTGTGTTCTCAGATACTGTGCTAATTCGCTCTGTAAGCCAATTCTTAAACTTTTTTGTTTTTCCGTTTCGACTGGATTTATATTATGGAAAGAATCTTATGTTATTCCCTTACATAAAAAAGGCTCTAAATCTGATGTCATGAACTATAGAGCTATTTCTAAGTTGTCTTCTATTCCTAAGTTATTCGAGAAAATCATTACTTCTCAACTCCAACACTTATGTAGCTCAATCATCTCACCAACCCAGCATGGCTTTGTGAGATCCAAATCTACTGCCACAAACTTATTGGAACTCTCCTCTATTGTCTTTAGTGGGTTTCATAGTACGATGCAAACGGACGTTATCTACACTGACTTACGGAAAGCATTTGATTCTGTAAACCATACTCTCCTAATGCACAAGTTATCGCTTCTTGGTTATCCTCATACTCTTATGAACTGGATTTCCAATTATTTTAAAAATAGAACTCAGAGAGTTATGTTCAATTCTGCCCTTTCTAAGCTGATCTTTGTTTATTCAGGAGTGCCCCAAGGTAGCCACCTCAGACCATTGCTTTTCAATTTATTTATTAATGACCTTCCGTCTATTATTAAGAATAGTGCTGTTTTGATGTATGCAGATGACGTTAAATTATGCCTCTCTTATAAGGATCCTATTTCTGCTTCTTTGTTGTAAGCTGATCTTAACATTTTCAATTCATGGTGTAAAACCATTCTAATTGCCCTCAATTGCTCAAAATGCAAACCATTGACTTTTTGCAGAACACAATCTGTGCACGCTGAATACTTATTAGACGGCCACTTCTTGAGAATATATCTCAAATCAATGACCTAGTCATCTTACTTGATCGTAAACTCTCCTTCAATGATCACATTGAGTTCATGGTAAATAAAGCCATGAATGTCTGAGGTTTCATTAAGCGTTGGTCTAGAAATTCAATGACCCTTATACGACTAAACAGCTTTACGTCTCTCTGGTACGTCCCATCCTCGAGTATGGGTCCTGTTTGTGGTCGCCACGGTATCAGACTTACAAAGACAAAATCGAGTCGGTGCAAAAGAAGTTTCTAATTTTCGCACTAAGAAACTTAAACTGGTCACCATAGCTTAACCTACCGCCATTTCCTAGTAGATTACTATTAATTAATCTTCCTTCTCTTTCTCACCGTCGCACTATGCTGGGTGTAACTTTCATTTTTAAACTTATGAATAGTGATATTAACTGTCCTTTCTTGCTTAACAAATTAAACTTTTCAATTCCTATCAGATCTACCCGTTTCTTTTCCTTATTAACAATTAGTACTTGCCCTACTAATTACCTTATACATGAACCTTTTAGAGTACTATGTTCTTAGTTTAACAGACTTTACGAGGTTATTAGATTAGAGTCGTCTGTTCCCCCAAAAATAAAGCCTTAATCTTAGAACATTTACTCACACATTAATCACACAATCTCTGGTGGTGGTCATTGACTTGATTGGATTTTCCTGGGTTTCCCCAATCCTAGCAACAAATGTTGAATCAATTTACATCTACTCACCCCAGAACTATTTATTTATTATTTTTATTTCTTTTAAGTCTAATTTTTTATTTTTAAAAATAAATATATATGTAATTTAATTATTTTTAAATTTAATTTTAATGTTACGTTTTAATTGTCTGTCGACTGTTTATAGTTGACATTAAATAAAATAAATCAAATAAAAAACCACTCACACATGTAACTTAGAGATATGTATAGGCTGAAGATGCTATGCTTGTATTTGTCTATTGCCTGTCTGGACAGCGTAGTTTCAAACTAAGAAACGGGGGTGAATTGCCCACAATATCAATGACAAGAGTGAGTGATGAATGGCCCTATGCGATCTCTCTCATTCTCTCTCGCTCATTAGTTGTTGTTGCTTACACTCCAAAAATACGTTACGACACTCAGCCTCTTCTGCGGTATAAATTAATTGTATTCCATGGTGATCCTCCTTCCTTAAGATGGGGGACTTCACAAAGATAATGTTGGGAACCTGCGCTCGTATTATTGGCCTTGTGGCTCAATAATATTTGTAATGATAAGATTTGAACATTGCCGGAGAGTTGCTTTATTCAATTCTCACCTAACCGAATCAAAGCCAAAGCAACAAGGACAATGGCCAGCAAATCGGCACTTTGTCAGCGATAATGCCACTCCAGCGACATACGAGGGAGGACCGATAGGTATTTAGCCTTCAAAAGAAAAACGAAGATTTTGGAAAGTGACGATTTATTTCTCAACATAATCTCCTATTAGCTCGATACACTTGACCCAGCGATGCTCTAACTTCTTTAACCCGTCTGAAAAATATGTTTCTCGAGGTCTGCAATATAGACCTCTGTGGCAGCGACGACCTCTTCATTCGACACATATATCTGACCAGCGAGTGACTTTTACAAGTTTGGAAACAAAAAGAATTAAAACGTGGCCAAATCTGGAGAATATGGTGCATGGGGAAGCAGTTCGTTGCCTAATTCGACCAATTTGACCGTGGCGAGGGCGGAGTGTTAGCCGGTGCGTTGTCATGATGGAAAAGCACCTTTTCCTTCGCCAAATGGGGCCGTATTTTCTTTTCTGCAATTCGACGGCGGATCAGCCCAATAATTCGGCATAGTACAGATTTGCCCTTCTCCAGGTAGAAGGATCACACCTTGTGAATCCAAAAAAAAAAACGGTGGCCATCACCTTTCCGGCCTATGGGACAGTCTTCGTCTTCTTCAAGTCCACTGTCCACTGTTTCAACTTTTCCTTAGTCTCTGGTATGTACCAGTGGATCCATGTTTCGCCGACGGTCACGAAACGAATCAGAAACTCCAATTGCAAACGCAGTCAAGACGAAACTACGAGTCCGATTCGACTGAAATTTTGACAGTAGCCGTCTAAGAGAATGTACTACATGATAGTATTTTTCTATTGCGATAGTGACGCCATCGGGCGGTGAGGCTAAGTACTTATCACTCTGCTCGTGGGTTGTATCCGCGCTATACTGTTATATTACAACTTTAAAGCGAGGGTTGCGTGATAACTACTCCCCGTTTAAATTGAACCGTCCCCGGGCATAGCATAGGGGGTCACAATCGCTTGTGATTCTCGTTTTCAGAGTCTGGGTGATGCTCAACGGTGTGTTCCTTAACATCTTGTGTTATGTGAAGGTTCGTCCATACGGTCTAGCAGAGCCAAAGTCAAAACTGAATCGTCAAAAATGACGTTTAACAATATGGCGCCTTCGTTCACCACTGTGACTGGTCTGAGGTCCCTAGCTTGGGCCTTGCAGTGGGCTGAACCTCCTGCATTCTTTAGAATATAGCGGGGTAAGTTTATTGCCTAGTCTCTTATTATTTTTCAAAAAAACTTTTCTCCCACTTCAATCCCCCTGTTCTATCGAGATAGGTTATTTCTGTCTAGCTGCACTTGTTGGGTGCTAGCTATTTTTTTTTCCTGATGTCTTCCTTGAATTCATCTCTCGAAGCGTGAACTATCTCTATAGGCTTTATTTTTTTGTGACTATGTAACTGGGGCGCATTGACGATGTCCATCCCGAATTGGGCTTTTAAAGTTAAATACCGCTTCATTGTCATAGTATATTGTTTTGTCTTAGGTAAAACGTTAACAAGCTAAAAAATTTGGACTTTAATGTCCGCTATACTTTTAGTTGTGTAATAGCAAACTTAGAGAACTTATCGACGAATGTTAAGAACTGCTGTTTGTCAGTGGGAAACACGTCGATATGAAGCATTTCGCTTGTGTATGAAGGTATTGGGGTTATACCACTGACCATATAACATATGGATGGGATATTTCATACAACGAAAAAAGCCACGAAATTTCTTAGCGAGATACCCCAGTTCGATACTTAGCAGAAGCACTATTGATATCGGATGGAAAGGAAAGTTGAAGGATGATGAGATTTGTCAATACATTTAAATTCTTTTCCATATTTATGGTAAACTTTAATAAAAACTATATGCAATAGAATTTCAAAAATATAACACTATAGAAGTATTATTGAGCGACATAACAAAACTACCAATCTCTGCACTCAGCTCCAATAATAGTAATTCCATACAAATGGCAATTCATGTATGTGTGGATGGTCAGGGTTTTAAATTCCCAAGGATCAAAAGTCTAATTCGACACTCGAGAAGAAGTCCCAAGCAAAGTCACGCATACATGTAAACATGTGTGTACACACAATAAGCTATGCTTGTGTTTGTAATTTCTGGCAGTCGTTGATCTGGTGGGATAGCCCAATTCAGAATCAGCGATATGCAAAGCAATGATAAAATAAAAAATATCCTGTAAGAAAAATTAAGGCGCATTATCGTACACAAATGCTAAACTTTGTGCTTCAAAACACAGGGTAAAGATCCGTCTTGCAGCACATGGGTCGACCCGTCGCAGGGGACCCACACACACAATGACGATTATGTGTACGTACAAGATTATGAGAGCGTATTTATTTTTTGTTGTCATAGCTGTGAACATGGACAACAGAAATAGAGAGGCAGACAAGAAGCAAGCTCTAAACAGCGAACAGCATTGGTGTGAGGGATTGCACAATGTCTTCTTTCGCACGCTCTCGCTGATTTGCTGTTGATAAAAGTGAATCGAGTAGAACAGAAGCTACCTGCGATCATAGGAGTAACATGCGGGCTCTATACGAAGCGTTCTCCCTAGACGACGTACAAAACGCTATGAACTCAGTATAGGTTCGCACATTGAGAGACCGAACTTGTCGGAAGCTGTTCGTGTGAGCCGATCGGGGTATGTCGCATCGAACTGGGGTATCTCGCTAAGAAATTATGTTGCCGTTTTCGTTGTATAAAATGTCCTATCTATATGTAATGTGGTCATTGGTTATATGGTCAGTGGTTTTACAAAGCTCATGCCTATTTGAGATGTCTGTCACATTCGGCTTTAGTGAAAACTTTGCAATTTGTTATTACCTCTGTTACTAGTTTGGACAAATTCTGGAAATAATAGTCGCGAAGAATTTCTTTAAAATTTTCTTGCGCCGCACTGTGTGTTCGACCGTGTTTTGCTATAACTATTTATTTTTGTTCATTTTGGTGGGTCACATCCGTTAGGAGATTTTTGCAATAGCAAAATCTGATAGCCGGGAAGTTTTCTCTTATTTTATATTGTATCTGCGCCAGAGTGTGGAAATTGCAATAGATTGCATATACAAGGTTTGGTTGCACCACTTGCTTTAATGCCAGCAGGGCTTCCTGGTCGTGTGTGAAGTATACAGTATGACGTACTTTCTCACGGAAAAGACCGAATGTACGTTTCAACGGGTATTGGGCTTCTTCTAAAATTATCTGGTTTTTGAAGCAGTTGAGCGGCGTATCTGTGACCTCGACCGTGTAGGTCAGCGATAGTTCGCTATGTATGGGGCCATATCGGACTCTATTTCTTTTTGCAAGGCACTTATGTTTTGGAGCGAGAGAGCATCCGTCACATGGTTCTGTCTATCGGGCTTTAAAGAAATTTTAGCATTATGCTCATCGATAAACGACTTCCACCTTCTGATTTTTGCATTTTGCATTGCATCCTATCCGAAACTGCAAAGTCAAAGGTTGGTGGTGCCCTTCTCAGTCCTGAAATAAGAGCGTGGAGGGCGTTTTTCCTTACCTCATTATTAAGCAAAGCGGCTCCTTCTGGGTCGTGTGACATGAAAATCTTTGTTGTCACCACTGTTGGGCGTTTCTCAACCTCATCGTAATATTGAATCAGACTGAGGTTGCCTTGTCTAACCATTTCTAAGTTTTGTAGTAAGACACGCAACGAAGACTTGCCGGCATAAGTGCAATCTTGCAATAATGGCATCGAAATTGAATACGGTATTATGTGAAACTAGTAGCGCTCCCGCTGCCCCTCTGATTATTTCTTATAATTGTTACTGCCTGGTAATGAGCTTCACTGCCTCGATATGGCTTAAATGTTTGGTAAGCATTCATTTATTCCATTGCTACATATAACAATTTATTCCATGCACTCTGCAGGAGAGTCTGAACTGCCTCACGTTGGATGAGATTCAACTGAATGCTTTTCACTATCGCTGTTGTTTTCCCTGGCGAAGTGTGCATTGATATCAGTACTACCAGCTTTTGTACTACCAGCTTTTGGTAATACCATCTTGATGGTTTACGTCAGTGTCGATGTCTTTGAGAAACATGCACTTCGCGTATTTCCGGCAGTAGGGTGGATCTTATCGACGACACAAGGTATACATGTCGATATCACCTTGCTCTGGAAAAAGTAGTGCCCGACCTTCCGGCACAAGAAGTATATTGTTACAGTTACTTGTTCTCAGAGTATGATCATTAACCATCCATTCGTAGTTTTATTTTATTTAAGTGCCGTTTTTTGTACATTCCGCAGGCATTCTAACCAATGTTGTTCGAAAACCTACCCCATAAGGCATAAAGTTGAAGGGACTCTTTAGTGCCTTTTGCTAAGTGTCAGCGTCCGCACGTGAATTTGGCTTCCGAACGTGTTGCCTATAACAGATCTGAAGCACAAGGTGTCCGAGACGACATTCATTTACCTTCCGCAGTTTTTTTTATCTTTTTTTTTTGGCTCGAGCAGCTCCTTTATGTAGGTGGCAGTGAGTCGATAATACAGAAGATAAAAAGATTACCTCTGCAGTATGTTACCGCTTGTTACCCATTTCCCGTTCAACGTTGGAAAACCTATCCCTTAAATGTTGTGTCAAGGGCCACTATAAACGTTTGAGAGAAGCAGTATCGTGGAGTGGTTGACCCAAATTAGGAAGTGTCTTAGGTGTCAGCCGATGCTGCAGCCTATAGAGCAGCGGAGGAATTAGGGCGCAGCATCGGCTGACACCACTCTAAGGTTTGGCGACGTTTGACAGGAATGGTATTTCCTTATCACCTCGACTACTTTAGTCAGTCAATGTGTGCGTGCGGCGGACCACAGCAGGTAATACTTTCTAACCCATGGAAATGTAATCTTATGTAAATCTTCTTGAGCTTAAGAGAAACACAGAAACTTTCACGAACAAATTAACATAGGAAACACATTATCCTGAGTCATTATATATATACTTGATATGGTCGGAAATACTGCCTTTTCCCTGTTACATACATTTGCACTATGATAATACGATTTTTTATTCGTACATTTTCGAAAAACAAAGAATATATAAATTACATTTATCTTAATGTGTTTAACCAAATATTTTAAGACACTATGGCTTGTAGTGTTTATTATTATATTTAAAAATAATATTATATATGATGTTTTGATAATTTTTCTACTTTTCAGCGAGTGTCATAACTCTTCAGATCGTATCAAAGTACGGGTTTGGGATGAGGATAACGATTTGAAATCAAAATTACGCCAAAAGCTGACCCGTGAATCGGACGATTTCCTTGGACAGACAATAATAGAAGTTCGGACATTATCCGGCGAAATGGATGTCTGGTACAACTTAGAAAAACGGACAGACAAATCAGCTGTTTCTGGAGCTATTCGTCTTCACATATCTGTTGAGATAAAGGGCGAAGAAAAAGTGGCACCATATCACGTACAATACACCTGCCTGCACGAAAATCTTTTTCATTATTTATGTGAAGAAAATAATGGCATGGTAAGGACTTTTTTCCGATTGCTTTATAATATAATAAAACTAACTAAACATATAGAGCATGATATCACTGACCAAATAACACATAGATCGGACATTTCATTCAACCGTATTTGACACTTGCGAACAGGGCTAGCATTTGCTGCGCAGTTCGTCCTGCCTTGATTTGTCAAAATATGATCAGCAGCAGCAACAGCACAAAGCATACAACTAAAGTTGGGTAGTTGCGCAGTTCGTAATTTTACACGACTGTCGCCCGAATGAAATTTCTGCCGACAGGCTGTTTGATCGCTGTGCTGTTGAGGCGACTGCCGATCGAGAGAAAAAATTTCCACCCTCATATTTAGCAAGTGTCGGCAGCAACAGCTAGCGATAGCACAACCACTCTCTGTTAAGTTAGACTCAAAATTCTGGTAATTTACAGCGACATCACAACCACTTTCTGTTAGGTAGGCAAAAAATTCTGGTTAAGAGAGAGCATGAATTTCGAATTTCGTCTTTTGGAAGCGTAGAAAATAACAACTAATGGGCGAGAGAACATGAGAAAGATCGCATAGCGCATGGGTAGGTTAAAAATTCTGGGAATTTACAGCGATAGCAAAACCACTTTCTGTTAGGTAGGCTAAAAATTCTGGTAATTTACAGCGCTAGCACCTTCGTTGCGTTTGCTTGTCACTGTCATTGATGATGTCCCTTGGTTTTGTTTTGAGCTCGTGTGTATGCTAAACTCGCTGTTGAGACAGGCAATATACAAAGACACGCATAGCTTCTTGTGCGTATACATATGTTTATGTCAGAATGAATAACTTTCAAGCTGGCCCCGCTTGAAGAAATAGTCAACCAAGAAATAATATTTGAGACTTCAGAAAGACGAATGCCCACCAGTAAGTGTCCCGGACCTCGCGCTTCTCCGTTGTTCGGGTCTTAAGTGATTGCGCCGAGCGGACCAGAATTCAATACTGCCCATTGTATTTCGTGCTTAGCAAACTTTACACCTACCTCTCATAGGCCGACGAAGTGCGGTGCTCTCAGCGTTATGAACTCAAATTAGCAACCTATTTTGATGCGAAGCCCCGAACTGCTCCTAGGCGACCAAAAAACCTTTGAAAAGTCATGAGAAATGTATTAGTTAAAAAATTAGAAACAATCTTTATGTGAACCGCTTTCTAAACAAAAGAAGCGAATAACGCGAAGCACGATTTGTACAGAGGTTTTCCACAAAGGTCGTTTCAAGTGGGCCACAGAAAGCAACGCGACAGACAGAAAATGGGGGGAACACTCGAAGTTGATCTGCGGGCAAATTTCCCATTATTTGCGTCAGCATTCAAGGTTTGCATTTAAAGCAACGGACTCTCGATGGCATTGCCTGACGACAGACCTCTTGAGCGTTGACCAGCCACAGTCGGTCACGAAGAATGCTTACGAACGCTCTATGCCCACCATGAAAGTTGAGCAAAATGAGCGTTTCGAGAAATTGTGCGGAAACTTAGCACCAAATGAAATAGCGGCTTTAGCAAGTCACCCCCACCCCGAGTGAGTGGAATTACTGCTGGTCTGGTATGGATGACCAGAGACGCGCCCACTCTTTCAGACCAAAGCGTGATGTTTGTGGTCCATCGCCCTTATAGGAAAGTCACAGCTGACTATTCCTGGCTTTCACAGCCTTCTCAAATCAAATTATTAACGCGCAACTTTTTTAATTAATTTTATAACTGAAAAATCTCTACAGCTTAAAGTACCTTAACATCACATGATTATATTGAGTATGTGAAACCTAACGTCAATTCTGTTTGACAATTACATATAGTTGTGTGTTATTGGTTTGTTGTGTATGGTAGTATGAAAGTGGGTAAGCGCTATTGGCACCTCATTGTTTTGGCAAATCCTTACCTCTTTAGACGCCTTAAAGGTCTAGCCGGAATCAGCTTTTTGAGCAAGAAAACTGCGGTGCCCCAGAAGTTTGTCTCTGTAGCAGATTGTATGCCTACCAATCTGCTCTTCAACTGTAAACAGCTTTAAGTCTCTATGAAGAGTTGAACAGCGTACATACCAAGGGTAATCAGTTAAATTTCTAACGACCCGATTCTGCAGGCCCTGAATCCGTTTATAATTTGATTTGGCAGCGATCCCCCAGATCTGAATTCCGTAAAGATACATTGCACGCATACCGCCCTCTTGCATCTAAGCAGCTTGGTACTCTTTCTATTTATAAGTCATCGCAATTGCTGGATCCTCATGTTACATTTCTTAACCGCAGACTAAAAATGTGGTTCGAAGGTAAGTCGCTTGTTTAGAGAAATGCCAAGATATTTCGCTTGCGACGGTTTCTCCAGAGTAATTCCCTCAAGCTGGATTTCAGAGGTTGTCATTATCAGTCTTTTCAGTGTGAAGCATGGCTTAGTTGTTTTTAGCGGATTGACTTTCATGTTCCACCGTGTGCTCCAAGCTGTTAGAGTAACAACGTACGACTTCTGGAATTGTAAATTACAGCGATGTCATATGCATAGGTCGCAATGAGGGCCTTAGAGGGAGTCTCCATATGTTTACTATTGGGTCTGGGTATATGAGCAGAATACAGCGAATAAAGCAACGGCTCAAGCACAGTGCACTGTGGTACTACTGCTTTCACTGGATAGCTCTTAGAGCATGTATCCCTAACTTTGACTTTAAACTCCCGACCTTCCAGATATTATTTTAAAAGTCCATAGTAGGGAGCTGGTAGGCCAACATGCCAAACCTTATCGAAAGCTTGTTGTATAACAGCGTTGGAGTACTCCAGTTCATCAAAGGCTTGTAGGATATGCAAGACAAGATGTTATTTTGATTCGTTATCACAGTAATTCTCTCGGCAATTAATTTTCCCCACAATTTCGATAAGGCTGGTAAGAGACTGATTGGTCGATATGACTCAGGTCAGCCTCCGGTTTATCTGACTTGTGAATCATGAGAATCGCTGCTAAATTCCTTTGCTTTGGGAACTCTTGAGCTTGAAGAATAGCATTAAAAATTAATGCTATGTATAGGATTGTTCTTATGGGGGAGGCCTCCAGAGTAGAGTAGCATATCCTATGCTTTATTATCAGCCCTTATGGGCTTAATAGACAATGGCATCTGCAGTGGTGTATCTAAACTCTGATAAGTTTTACTGGTAACATAAAACTCGCTCCTCAGGATCATGAGAGCGAATAGCTCTTTCTCAGAGGCGCCTTTTTCTTTTTAAAGTTCCCTAGCGTTTCTTGTAAGAATAATTGCATAACTTATGATTCGAATAATTGGTTCTGCTGGAGTTGAAGCCGAAGCAGCTCTATGAATATTATCAGTTAGAATGTCGACTGCATTCTCGATATCTTCTTTAGAGCCTAGAGAAGAATTCATCTGAAACGATCTGTCAAGATGTTGTTAAAAAATCACTTGATCAGTCCGATCAGCCGAAGACTTGGCTTGACATGAACTCCATTCGTTAGCAGATTATCTACAAGTGCAACGGAATCAAGATCCCAGCTTTTCTTAACATTTTCTTGTGAATTCGGTATCCCATGATAAAATGCGAAATCAATGAACGTAGCAGTATAGCTAGATACTTATGGGTATTTAGTTGGAGAACCAGTGGCCAAAATTTTAGCCCCTCTAACTGATTCAATAACTCATGCCTTCTAGGTGAACTTGTGTTGTCGCCACACATTTAATGGTAGACATTTGAACTAATCTTGTCTCTATAACTCTTTGTGGAAAGTGGATGTTAGAGCTCCTCACAAACACCGCCGCTCCTCCGTTGCCGTGATTATGCCGATCATTCTATACGGTGGCTAGAATGAATATTCATATATATTGACTACCTCACATCTATTGAGCCTTATGCCACTTAAAAGTATGACATCAATCCCGATATTATGCGCAAAGAGTTCAGCTTCTTTGTCTTTGCCAGAAATGCCATTGGCATTCCAGACTAGGATCTTGAGATTGCTCATCGTGAGGTTGATGTGTCGTTTAGAAGTCGGGGGCTCGATGAGTCCTCATTCTTTTTCTTTAGCGAACTTATTAATTGAAGAAGCATATATTCAAGCCGGTCTATTCGTTGATTATTTGTGATAGTAAGCTGATGTTGCTCAATTTGCTAATGCTGCAGGCACTGTTAAAGTTCCTGCTGCTGTTTTTGGAGTGTTTGTCATTCCGTAATATGCTGCTGTTGTTGCATATTGAGAGCATATTTTTATTACAATTTTCCTGTCGTCGCTGGGGACCAGGCATTGGATTCCCAGCAGAAACTACGCTGTTTCTTGCAACAGATGCGTATGACAAGTTAGCAGGGACTCCAGGGGAGCTGACTTGTTGAGTCTGTTGTTGACCAAATTGCTTTTGATGCTTTTATTGATGCAATTGTTATCGTTTTATCTGCAGATCTTGTTATTGTTGTTGTTGTGCTTCTGAGCGATTAGACTTCCGACTTCGATTTTCCATTAATGGTTTCATCGTGGAGCATCCCTTAGAGTACCCAATTATTTTTTTTAGATACTCCTGGTACCATTGGCATCCCTTATAGCCATGTGACTGCCTCCACAGTGCAAACAAGTTAATTGCTGATTCAATAGGCGAACACACTCTTTAGTCGGATGCTTATCGCCACAACACGCACAATTTGCCTGAGGACGACAGTATTTTGCTGTATGACCATATTCGAGGCAACGAAAGCAATGCGGAATTTCAGATGATTTACGCATCCTCTCAATTGTAACTCTTTGTCGGTAAAGAGTTTCAATGTCATAAATTTATTTAATATTTTTACATGTTTTTATATTTATGAAAAATATGTTTAATTTTTATTCTTCTTTGCCCTTGATCTCAGATTATGCACCTGTAGAGCGTCTAAACCAACTGTTTTAAAGTTGGCTATTATTAACGCCCAACTATTAAATTTATTATATTAAAATTAAAATGTTGGGCCTTAAGAAGGATGGATGGCAGTGGCAGCAAAACTGCTGTCTGCCAGTGTGAATCCCGACGCGTAAAGGCTTGTGTCTGGTTGCGCTGCGCTCAGGCTTGCCTGGAAGCAGCAATATTGCTATTAGGCAATGCGTCTGCCCTCATAATATCCTATCTAAATAAACATTAAAGAAAACTAAATATATTGACAACTTATATCTAAGTGGACGTATATACACAAGTAAATTAAACGAATAAATAAATAAATAGCTGTGATGATAAAGAGTGAGGGGTAGACCGTGCTGAAATTTGCACTGCCTTGGTGCGACGGGCCTCTCAGGGCTGTGGAGGGCTTGATGCAACCATTTTAGGGCACTCACTGATCTAGCAGGGAGGAGAGGTGGCACCTTGCTGCGCCTGCGACGGGGCTAAGGCGACGCCAAATGGGCCGGACTCACCAGAATATATGTATAAGTTTAGGTTACATATTATAAAACTCACATAATGCATTCGAATGCACCAAATCAACACGTGACACCGTGGGATCAATGACCAAAGTTAAGGCCACTCATAACCAACGCACTTGAATGCACCAAAACAACATGCGCCTCGAGTCAGCATAATACACCGTGGGAACAACTACCAAAATATCGGACGCACCTGCACACAACCATCTCCACGTGCGCTGCGTCATCATAACCATTCCCTACGGTCAGCACTTGCGTAACTCCCAACCGTGGGACCGGGAGCCGGAAATCCAACACCCAACGCGGCGACCGCGTCAGCAGCGACAGCAACGGCGGCATAGACATAAGCAGCAGAGGTGTCATTATTACTTACTCAACAAAAAAGCAACAGCTTTTTTCAAATAAATCGAAAGAAGAATTATTAATTTATACTTCAACGTGGCCCCTCAGGGCGGCGGCGTCTTCGGTGTTTACGTGTTACGTGTGTTTACGTTTACAATGGTCCAAAATATACAAGTATTCCAATAAATTGTTCGACGTCGGATTCCAGACTCATCTTGTCCGCAGACCAATCCGGACGTCGGCCTGCTGTCACCAACCGAATTTCACTGTTTAAAAATTTTTAACTTAAACAACCAAACTCCACTCACCTGGCTTATTTTAAAGCTCCCGCTTATGATTCGCATAAGTGTATTTATGCCTACCTGAGTTTCCGGACCTGGCCTTGTCTTCAGGGTCTGGTCTTTATTTTATCTAAATTTATTTGACCAGGCGCCTACCGGCAAGGTTTTCCAGCTGGTCGTGATTTTCAATTTCAGGGGTCATCGATGTCCCAGAATTATGATAACGCCATGTCATACTGTCGACCCAGCCCTGACATCATCGATAACCTTCCAGCTGACCCAACGAGAATGCAACAAGTTTCTAAATATTTATTCTGATTTTTAATGAATATGCAAACTTTCAATAATTTATAACTCCTCCTATGCATAAACCATAAAAAATATACTTATAATGGTTGTTCTACTTACTGCATTTTATTAATCTTGATTGGTACAATAATCAACATTAATACTGTGTACTTTGTTATTGCTGGTATAAGTGTTAAAATACATGTGTTATTAAAAATTGCATTTCTTTGTAATTATATATTCATATAGTGCGCGTCGCTAACAGCTGTGTTTACTCTTTTTCGTTTATTCTTTATATCAGCTTTCGCTACTCTCTTTACTAGCGCTCCCTCATTGCCTGCTTATCTCTATAGCTTGTGCTCTTAATTAGTTATTATTAGCTCATAACATTAACTGTTTCTTTTCTCTCTCTCTCTCTCTCTCTCTCTCTCTCTTGCTGTTTGCTTTGTTTTATTGCTGTTCGTTTATGATTCTACAGCATTTGACACAACTTTAGTTACAGTAATTAATAATTACTTCTTACTATTTGTTTATTTCGTTCCCTCACTTAATGTTTTTTTTTTGTTCTTTTTTTACTTTCAAGTATGAATTCGTGCTGCATTAAAGTCTGTAAGATTATATTAGCTGCTGCTTGTCCCTGTCAAAGATTGCATCGCCAATAATTCTTGTCTTAAACGGTGTTATGTGTCTTGCCGGGAAACGGAAATTATTATGCAATCATTTGCAATATACACGGGCAATAATTTCGGACTTTTGAAAAAACTTTGACCTTCTTCATAAGGAATTCCAGGGAATGGAAATTAAGTTTAATAATTTTAATCTCTATACCGAGCAGGCTCTTGTGTCTGTGCCTTTTTCTAGTAGCTCACCACCGCGTAGCTCTAAACCGCGTAGCTCTATGCCTCTTGTGTCACCCGAGGTTAATCATCTTCGAGTGTTAAATTCTTCCATACATTCCGTGCCTACAAATGCGGCATAGACATAAGCAGCAGAGGTGTCATTATTACTTACTCAACAAAAAAGCAACAGCTTTTTTCAAATAAATCGAAAGAAGAATTATTAATTTATACTTCAACGTGGCCCCTCAGGGCGGCGGCGTCTTCGGTGTTTACGTGTTACGTGTGTTTACGTTTACAATGGTCCAAAATATACAAGTATTCCAATAAATTGTTCGACGTCGGATTCCAGACTCATCTTGTCCGCAGACCAATCCGGACGTCGGCCTGCTGTCACCAACCGAATTTCACTGTTTAAAAATTTTTAACTTAAACAACCAAACTCCACTCACCTGGCTTATTTTAAAGCTCCCGCTTATGATTCGCATAAGTGTATTTATGCCTACCTGAGTTTCCGGACCTGGCCTTGTCTTCAGGGTCTGGTCTTTATTTTATCTAAATTTATTTGACCAGGCGCCTACCGGCAAGGTTTTCCAGCTGGTCGTGATTTTCAATTTCAGGGGTCATCGATGTCCCAGAATTATGATAACGCCATGTCATACTGTCGACCCAGCCCTGACATCATCGATAACCTTCCAGCTGACCCAACGAGAATGCAACAAGTTTCTAAATATTTATTCTGATTTTTAATGAATATGCAAACTTTCAATAATTTATAACTCCTCCTATGCATAAACCATAAAAAATATACTTATAATGGTTGTTCTACTTACTGCATTTTATTAATCTTGATTGGTACAATAATCAACATTAATACTGTGTACTTTGTTATTGCTGGTATAAGTGTTAAAATACATGTGTTATTAAAAATTGCATTTCTTTGTAATTATATATTCATATAGTGCGCGTCGCTAACAGCTGTGTTTACTCTTTTTCGTTTATTCTTTATATCAGCTTTCGCTACTCTCTTTACTAGCGCTCCCTCATTGCCTGCTTATCTCTATAGCTTGTGCTCTTAATTAGTTATTATTAGCTCATAACATTAACTGTTTCTTTTCTCTCTCTCTCTCTCTCTCTCTCTCTCTCTCTTGCTGTTTGCTTTGTTTTATTGCTGTTCGTTTATGATTCTACAGCATTTGACACAACTTTAGTTACAGTAATTAATAATTACTTCTTACTATTTGTTTATTTCGTTCCCTCACTTAATGTTTTTTTTTGTTCTTTTTTTACTTTCAAGTATGAATTCGTGCTGCATTAAAGTCTGTAAGATTATATTAGCTGCTGCTTGTCCCTGTCAAAGATTGCATCGCCAATAATTCTTGTCTTAAACGGTGTTATGTGTCTTGCCGGGAAACGGAAATTATTATGCAATCATTTGCAATATACACGGGCAATAATTTCGGACTTTTGAAAAAACTTTGACCTTCTTCATAAGGAATTCCAGGGAATGGAAATTAAGTTTAATAATTTTAATCTCTATACCGAGCAGGCTCTTGTGTCTGTGCCTTTTTCTAGTAGCTCACCACCGCGTAGCTCTAAACCGCGTAGCTCTATGCCTCTTGTGTCACCCGAGGTTAATCATCTTCGAGTGTTAAATTCTTCCATACATTCCGTGCCTACAAATTCTCTTCCAAGCGTAGTGGAGACTGCCAGACCTCTAAAGACTGTGCCTAATAGACGCCTAATTTTCATTTCTCTCCTGGCATCTGACACTTCAACTGAAGATGTTAAGGCTTATATTTTAAACGAACTTAATAATAATTGTCCCAACTTGACCGTTGAGCAATGTAAATTTAAGCATCGTAGAGAAATTTCCTCCTTCAAGATATCTGACCCTCAAGTGCATTTAGTACTAGTTGTACTTATGCTTTTTGGCAGGATGATATGGTTGAAAAGGAAAGTCATCAGTACCCCCTTCTCTTCCTACTAATGTTCCGTCAAAAAACTAATAAACTCTTCCCTTCTGTTTGCTTACCAGAATGTTACAGGCCTTATGTCAAAACTTTCTAACCTTTATGTAGATAGTTTTTCCTTTGAACATAACATTTTGGCATTTACTGTCACCTGGCTTAAGCTTAATTATTCTTGATGCATCTAACTTCTTCAGTTTACGTTACTTATAGATGTGGTAGAATGGATAGAAAAGGTTGCGGTGTCCTTATTTCCATAAAATCTAATCTTATTTATTTATTTATTTAATGCCAACTATAAACAGTCGACAGACAATTAAAATGTAACATTAAAATTATGTTTAAAAATAATTCAATTAAATATATATATATATAGATAAAAATAATAAATAAATAGTTCTGGGGTGAGTAGATTGTAAATTGATTTAACATTTGTTGCTAGGATTGGGGAAACCCAGGAAAACCCAATCAAATCAATGACCACAACCAGAGATAATGTGATTAATGTGTTAGTAAATGTTCTAAGATTAAGGCTTTATTAGTAGAAACAGACGACTCTAATCTAATAACCCCGTAAAGTCTGTTAAACTCAGAACATAGTACTCTAAAAGGTTCATGCATAAGGTAATTAGTAGGGCAAGTGCTAATTGTTAATAAGGAAAAGAAACGGGTAGGTCTGATAATGTATACGCACAAGAAGCTATGCATGTATTTGTCTATTGCTTGTCTGGACAGTGAACTACGCATACACACGAGCTCAAAACAAAGATCAAGGAACATCATCAATGACAGTGGTAAGCAATCGAAACGGGGGTGGATTGCTAACAACATTAATGACAAGAGTGCGAGAAGCATGGCGATATGCGATCTCTATCATGTTTTCTCGCTCATTAGTTGTTGTTGTCTACGCTTCTAAAAGGCGTACATTCTTGCGCAATTCATGCTCTCTCAGCAGCAGCCCTAGTAAGAATGAAACGAAGAGTTCGGCTGCCTTCGGCTCTACTGAGACTCTTAATATTAACTTTTTCTTTCGCTCTCTCTCTTTCTCTCTCTCTAACTCTCTCTTTCTCTCTCTCTCTTGCTTTTTGCCTTGTGTTATTGCTGTTTGTTTATGATTGTACAGCACTCGACACAACATCAGTTACAGTAAAAAATAATTACTTCTTACTATTTATTTATTTCGTATCCTAATTTATTTATTTTTTTTGGTTATTATATTACTTTCAAGTATGACTTCGTGCTGCATTAAAGTCAGCAAGGTAATGTCTGATCTTAAGGCAGATTATATTAGTTGCTGGTTGTGCGACAATCTAGCGCATGTTATATGTGGAGGTTCCTCCGTGCGTGTCAAAGATTTCATCGCCAATAAATCTTGTCTTAAATGGTGTGAGTCTAGCCGGTCAACGGGAAATAATATGCAATCATTTGCAATTGACACGCGCAGTATTTTGACCTTTGAATTGATCCTTTAGTTTCCAACTCAAGAGTTCGCTATTTTGCTTTCACCATCCAAGCTGCAAAACAAAACATTTTCATCCACTAAACACTACTATTTTCATTAAGTGAACTTTAGTGGTCTCAATATTTTAATTAATTATTACGATTGGTCGGAATTGTACTCTTCTAACAAATTTGGATGGTGCGATTGATATATTTTATAGAGCTCTTAACTCTATTTTTGAATTGAGTGTTTCTCGAATGTATCATTCTATTTCTACAAAACTATCTTGATTCTTTAGTGAACTTTATAGACTTAAAAATTTAAAATCTAAGCTTTACAGCTGAAGACTAATTTACAAAAACTTGTCTGCCATATTATATAGTTTATTTGGCCTAATTTCGCAATACGCTACTAGCTCTTATTATATAATATGCATACGTTTCGTATTATTGCAAGCGCAAGAACTGACGGATAGTTTTTGGGAAATGATGCTTCAGCTATCATGCACGTGCAAGCTTGTTTATGATGACTGTAGCATAGTTTTGCAATATGGTACTTTCCTCCTCTTAAAAGGAAAGCTTAGGCTTCTTCTGAGCTTATTGGGTATGATCTGGGTAGTGCAGTTGGAGTCGAATCTTGTATATCTACAATTATTTTAGATTTAACTTTCAAGTATATTAGAACAATACAGATTATATGACTTATGATCATTACGATTATACCAATGGTTATATTATTGTTCGATATTACAATGTCTTTATGTTCTATTGGTTTTATTTTTGTTAATTCTAAGGTATAAGGGTCAATGAAGTCAAGTTATTTTCGGGATCCAGGTGGTTTTCACTTTTCCTATTTTATTTTTACATTGTTTTATTGTTATTATTTTATTACCATTAATTATTAAGTTTTTATTTAGTTCTTGGCAATCCTGACTTATAATAGTGTCATTTATGTTCCCAGTAAGACGATTGTTTGGTTCCACATATTTAATTATTTGGTTGACTGTGGTAGGGATGAAATTAGATATCGGGTTAGTTCTTTTTATTCTTAATACATTCATTGTTGATTTCTTTGTGATCTTGGTTGTAGACCTTGTTTTGTTCTTCGTATTATCTTTTCTGAATAATCAAGTTGGTAACTGTTACTATCTGGGTAGGGTATTATTTTAATGGTGTTATGATAAACATTTGATTAGCATTAATCCAAGTAGACATTTTCTAATTTGTCATAGATAAGTAGTTTTTGGTGAATTGAATTAGTTTGTGCAAGCATTAACATAGATTAAGAAAGAAATGCACTACAGTGCACCAAAAATATTGTAATAGACGTCACACAAAGTTCAAGAGCGAACAAAAATAGATTTTACGACCATGCGCTGAGAATAAGTTCGATAAGAGTTCAATTCTAGCAAATACACTCCAGAATAAACAAAGATCAGCTTAGAAAGGGCAGAATTGAACATAACTCTCTGAGTTCTATTTTTTAAGATAATTGGAAATCCAGTTCATAAGAGTATGAGGAAAACCAAGAAGCGATAACTTGTGCATTAGGAGAGTATGGTTTACAGAATCAAATGCTTTACTGAAGGCAGTGTAGATAACGTCCGTTTGCATCGTACTATGAAACCCACTAAAGACAATAGAGGAGAGTTCCAATAAGTTTGTGGTAGTAGATTTGGATCTCACAAAGCCATGCTGGGTTGGTGAGATGATTGAGCTACATAAGTATTGGAGTTGAGAAGTAATGATTTTTTTGAATAACTTTGGAATAGCAGACAACTTAGAAATAGCTCTATAGTTAATGACATCAGATTTAGAGCCTTTTTTGTGTAAGGGAATAACATAAGATTCTTTCCATATCTCAGGAAATAATCCGGTCGAAACGGATAAACAAAAAAGTTTAAGAATTGGCTTACAGAGCGAATTAGCACAGTATCTGAGAACACAGCCAGGCACCACATCTGGCCAAGGAGAAAAGATGGCTTGACCAAACTCAGCTTACAACCTAGCAAACTTTCCGTAATCTGCGGACCGAAAACAGAGTTAGATGGATAAATTCTATACGGATAAGGACACTAAGAATCGTAAATCTTAGACGAATAGGTATACTTGAAAAAATCTGCAAATAAGTCCGAAATATATTGATCGGTACTAGCTGTTTTCTCGTTTAGAGTTAGAGAAGAAGGATATGTAGCAGCTCGCCGTTTTACATTTACAAAATTATAAAACTGCTTAGGGTCTTTGGCAAATGGCAACGGTGGTTCAGAGTAACAAAGCCAGACTTAGCGCTAACATACCTTGAAAAATCGGTAAGCCTTCCAGATAATTTGAACTTTTTGTAAATTTTGGATTTCAAATTTTTCAGTCTACAAAGTTCCCTAGAGAACCAAGGTAGTTTTGTAGACTTAGAAAGATACACCCTAGGAACACTCGATTCAAAAATAGAGTTAATAGCTCTATAAAAAATGTCAATCGCAACATTCTAAATTATTAGAAGAGTACAATTCCGACCAATCGTCTTTAGTTCGAGTTGTACAAACATTTGCTATTTGACTAAGTTTACGGGTGCCGCAAACAACTGTGCTGCGATCAGTTAAACGTTGTTGGGCCAATAGTGTTTGAACGTTTTGAACTTGTGCGCACACACAAGCATACTCGTGCACCGAGCATTGACCTTTATCGCCCGCTCTCTTTGTACTGTGTTCGTTTGCTTCAGCTGTTTAAGCAAATATTCTTATTTAATACAACATGCAAAACGAGCTGCCTAACACAATCGCGTCCGGAGATATTGGTACACCTTTAATCAAGGTTCCATATCTAAACCGAAAGGCGTCGTGAATCTTTGACAGTGCAAGGCGGTTGAACCAATCGTTGCATGAGGTGTGTGTGTAGTCGTATAGTGCAGCAGATATCCTGGTGCAACTTGAACTCGTCGAACAGATGTAAGCCACGTTTAATCTCGCTCACAATAGTCTAGAGGAGCTAGACTTCGACGAGATCGGCAGTGAACTGCGTGACAAGTTTGATGAGCTGATCTTTTCACTTAAAAGCAGGCTTTGTGTTCATCTTGAGCGTCGTCAGTAGCGTGCACCACCTTCATCCGCCATGAGGCCTGATGATAGTTTTGGGCAGTCAAGTAGTGCCTCCGAAAGGCCTCGTCGAATTCGACTGACTGAGCAATAATTTCGGACTTTTGAAAAAACTTTGACCTTCTTCATAAGGAATTCCAGGGAATGGAAATTAAGTTTAATAATTTTAATCTCTATACCGAGCAGGCTCTTGTGTCTGTGCCTTTTTCTAGTAGCTCACCACCGCGTAGCTCTAAACCGCGTAGCTCTATGCCTCTTGTGTCACCCGAGGTTAATCATCTTCGAGTGTTAAATTCTTCCATACATTCCGTGCCTACAAATTCTCTTCCAAGCGTAGTGGAGACTGCCAGACCTCTAAAGACTGTGCCTA
Source organism: Drosophila quadrilineata (assembly GCA_018150725.1). Classification (NCBI taxonomy): domain Eukaryota; kingdom Metazoa; phylum Arthropoda; class Insecta; order Diptera; family Drosophilidae; genus Drosophila; species Drosophila quadrilineata. The sequence goes on from JAECWN010000402.1 coordinate 267,620, forward strand.
ATAGACGCCTAATTTTCATTTCTCTCCTGGCATCTGACACTTCAACTGAAGATGTTAAGGCTTATATTTTAAACGAACTTAATAATAATTGTCCCAACTTGACCGTTGAGCAATGTAAATTTAAGCATCGTAGAGAAATTTCCTCCTTCAAGATATCTGACCCTCAAGTGCATTTAGTACTAGTTGTACTTATGCTTTTTGGCAGGATGATATGGTTGAAAAGGAAAGTCATCAGTACCCCCTTCTCTTCCTACTAATGTTCCGTCAAAAAACTAATAAACTCTTCCCTTCTGTTTGCTTACCAGAATGTTACAGGCCTTATGTCAAAACTTTCTAACCTTTATGTAGATAGTTTTTCCTTTGAACATAACATTTTGGCATTTACTGTCACCTGGCTTAAGCTTAATTATTCTTGATGCATCTAACTTCTTCAGTTTACGTTACTTATAGATGTGGTAGAATGGATAGAAAAGGTTGCGGTGTCCTTATTTCCATAAAATCTAATCTTATTTATTTATTTATTTAATGCCAACTATAAACAGTCGACAGACAATTAAAATGTAACATTAAAATTATGTTTAAAAATAATTCAATTAAATATATATATATATAGATAAAAATAATAAATAAATAGTTCTGGGGTGAGTAGATTGTAAATTGATTTAACATTTGTTGCTAGGATTGGGGAAACCCAGGAAAACCCAATCAAATCAATGACCACAACCAGAGATAATGTGATTAATGTGTTAGTAAATGTTCTAAGATTAAGGCTTTATTAGTAGAAACAGACGACTCTAATCTAATAACCCCGTAAAGTCTGTTAAACTCAGAACATAGTACTCTAAAAGGTTCATGCATAAGGTAATTAGTAGGGCAAGTGCTAATTGTTAATAAGGAAAAGAAACGGGTAGGTCTGATAATGTATACGCACAAGAAGCTATGCATGTATTTGTCTATTGCTTGTCTGGACAGTGAACTACGCATACACACGAGCTCAAAACAAAGATCAAGGAACATCATCAATGACAGTGGTAAGCAATCGAAACGGGGGTGGATTGCTAACAACATTAATGACAAGAGTGCGAGAAGCATGGCGATATGCGATCTCTATCATGTTTTCTCGCTCATTAGTTGTTGTTGTCTACGCTTCTAAAAGGCGTACATTCTTGCGCAATTCATGCTCTCTCAGCAGCAGCCCTAGTAAGAATGAAACGAAGAGTTCGGCTGCCTTCGGCTCTACTGAGACTCTTAATATTAACTTTTTCTTTCGCTCTCTCTCTTTCTCTCTCTCTAACTCTCTCTTTCTCTCTCTCTCTTGCTTTTTGCCTTGTGTTATTGCTGTTTGTTTATGATTGTACAGCACTCGACACAACATCAGTTACAGTAAAAAATAATTACTTCTTACTATTTATTTATTTCGTATCCTAATTTATTTATTTTTTTTGGTTATTATATTACTTTCAAGTATGACTTCGTGCTGCATTAAAGTCAGCAAGGTAATGTCTGATCTTAAGGCAGATTATATTAGTTGCTGGTTGTGCGACAATCTAGCGCATGTTATATGTGGAGGTTCCTCCGTGCGTGTCAAAGATTTCATCGCCAATAAATCTTGTCTTAAATGGTGTGAGTCTAGCCGGTCAACGGGAAATAATATGCAATCATTTGCAATTGACACGCGCAGTATTTTGACCTTTGAATTGATCCTTTAGTTTCCAACTCAAGAGTTCGCTATTTTGCTTTCACCATCCAAGCTGCAAAACAAAACATTTTCATCCACTAAACACTACTATTTTCATTAAGTGAACTTTAGTGGTCTCAATATTTTAATTAATTATTACGATTGGTCGGAATTGTACTCTTCTAACAAATTTGGATGGTGCGATTGATATATTTTATAGAGCTCTTAACTCTATTTTTGAATTGAGTGTTTCTCGAATGTATCATTCTATTTCTACAAAACTATCTTGATTCTTTAGTGAACTTTATAGACTTAAAAATTTAAAATCTAAGCTTTACAGCTGAAGACTAATTTACAAAAACTTGTCTGCCATATTATATAGTTTATTTGGCCTAATTTCGCAATACGCTACTAGCTCTTATTATATAATATGCATACGTTTCGTATTATTGCAAGCGCAAGAACTGACGGATAGTTTTTGGGAAATGATGCTTCAGCTATCATGCACGTGCAAGCTTGTTTATGATGACTGTAGCATAGTTTTGCAATATGGTACTTTCCTCCTCTTAAAAGGAAAGCTTAGGCTTCTTCTGAGCTTATTGGGTATGATCTGGGTAGTGCAGTTGGAGTCGAATCTTGTATATCTACAATTATTTTAGATTTAACTTTCAAGTATATTAGAACAATACAGATTATATGACTTATGATCATTACGATTATACCAATGGTTATATTATTGTTCGATATTACAATGTCTTTATGTTCTATTGGTTTTATTTTTGTTAATTCTAAGGTATAAGGGTCAATGAAGTCAAGTTATTTTCGGGATCCAGGTGGTTTTCACTTTTCCTATTTTATTTTTACATTGTTTTATTGTTATTATTTTATTACCATTAATTATTAAGTTTTTATTTAGTTCTTGGCAATCCTGACTTATAATAGTGTCATTTATGTTCCAAGTAAGACGATTGTTTGGTTCCACATATTTAATTATTTGGTTGACTGTGGTAGGGATGAAATTAGATATCGGGTTAGTTCTTTTTATTCTTAATACATTCATTGTTGATTTCTTTGTGATCTTGGTTGTAGACCTTGTTTTGTTCTTCGTATTATCTTTTCTGAATAATCAAGTTGGTAACTGTTACTATCTGGGTAGGGTATTATTTTAATGGTGTTATGATAAACATTTGATTAGCATTAATCCAAGTAGACATTTTCTAATTTGTCATAGATAAGTAGTTTTTGGTGAATTGAATTAGTTTGTGCAAGCATTAACATAGATTAAGAAAGAAATGCACTACAGTGCACCAAAAATATTGTAATAGACGTCACACAAAGTTCAAGAGCGAACAAAAATAGATTTTACGACCATGCGCTGAGAATAAGTTCGATAAGAGTTCAATTCTAGCAAATACACTCCAGAATAAACAAAGATCAGCTTAGAAAGGGCAGAATTGAACATAACTCTCTGAGTTCTATTTTTAAGATAATTGGAAATCCAGTTCATAAGAGTATGAGGAAAACCAAGAAGCGATAACTTGTGCATTAGGAGAGTATGGTTTACAGAATCAAATGCTTTACTGAAGTCAGTGTAGATAACGTCCGTTTGCATCGTACTATGAAACCCACTAAAGACAATAGAGGAGAGTTCCAATAAGTTTGTGGTAGTAGATTTGGATCTCACAAAGCCATGCTGGGTTGGTGAGATGATTGAGCTACATAAGTATTGGAGTTGAGAAGTAATGATTTTTTTGAATAACTTTGGAATAGCAGACAACTTAGAAATAGCTCTATAGTTAATGACATCAGATTTAGAGCCTTTTTTGTGTAAGGGAATAACATAAGATTCTTTCCATATCTCAGGAAATAATCCGGTCGAAACGGATAAACAAAAAAGTTTAAGAATTGGCTTACAGAGCGAATTAGCACAGTATCTGAGAACACAGCCAGGCACCACATCTGGCCAAGGAGAAAAAGATGGCTTGACCAAACTCAGCTTACAACCTAGCAAACTTTCCGTAATCTGCGGACCGAAAACAGAGTTAGATGGATAAATTCTATACGGATAAGGACACTAAGAATCGTAAATCTTAGACGAATAGGTATACTTGAAAAAATCTGCAAATAAGTCCGAAATATATTGATCGGTACTAGCTGTTTTCTCGTTTAGAGTTAGAGAAGAAGGATATGTAGCAGCTCGCCGTTTTACATTTACAAAATTATAAAACTGCTTAGGGTCTTTGGCAAATGGCAACGGTGGTTCAGAGTAACAAAGCCAGACTTAGCGCTAACATACCTTGAAAAATCGGTAAGCCTTCCAGATAATTTGAACTTTTTGTAAATTTTGGATTTCAAATTTTTCAGTCTACAAAGTTCCCTAGAGAACCAAGGTAGTTTTGTAGACTTAGAAAGATACACCCTAGGAACACTCGATTCAAAAATAGAGTTAATAGCTCTATAAAAAATGTCAATCGCAACATTCTAAATTATTAGAAGAGTACAATTCCGACCAATCGTCTTTAGTTCGAGTTGTACAAACATTTGCTATTTGACTAAGTTTACGGGTGCCGCAAACAACTGTGCTGCGATCAGTTAAACGTTGTTGGGCCAATAGTGTTTGAACGTTTTGAACTTGTGCGCACACACAAGCATACTCGTGCACCGAGCATTGACCTTTATCGCCCGCTCTCTTTGTACTGTGTTCGTTTGCTTCAGCTGTTTAAGCAAATATTCTTATTTAATACAACATGCAAAACGAGCTGCCTAACACAATCGCGTCCGGAGATATTGGTACACCTTTAATCAAGGTTCCATATCTAAACCGAAAGGCGTCGTGAATCTTTGACAGTGCAAGGCGGTTGAACCAATCGTTGCATGAGGTGTGTGTGTAGTCGTATAGTGCAGCAGATATCCTGGTGCAACTTGAACTCGTCGAACAGATGTAAGCCACGTTTAATCTCGCTCACAATAGTCTAGAGGAGCTAGACTTCGACGAGATCGGCAGTGAACTGCGTGACAAGTTTGATGAGCTGATCTTTTCACTTAAAAGCAGGCTTTGTGTTCATCTTGAGCGTCGTCAGTAGCGTGCACCACCTTCATCCGCCATGAGGCCTGATGATAGTTTTGGGCAGTCAAGTAGTGCCTCCGAAAGGCCTCGTCGAATTCGACTGACTGAGCTTAAGCTCCCAACATTTTCTGCTGGGTACACTGAATATGTAGATTTGGCTTCGCTTTTCAACACATTGGTGTATGAAACACCTGCAGCCTTTAGAGAAACTCCAGCATCTCCGCTCTTGCCTATCGATCCACACCTAACGTGCTGCGAAACTGGTGGACATGGAATTTACTCGTGTCCTCGGTTTTTGGATATGACGGCATCACAGCGTTACAAGGAGGCTTATCGACTCGGAAGATGCATTAATTGTCTGAAGTTCGGGCATACTGTTCGGCAGAGTAATGCCAGCCATTCTTGGCATTCACACTGATGTTTTGCAGGATCAAGTGTCCATGTCTTCTCAGCCAGATGCTGCGCTTTCAGTACCACAGCAATATAGACCACTTATTGCTAAAAGTATTCAGCCAACAACCGTTCTCCTAGCGACGGCTGTCGTTCTTGGATCTGTCGACATGGATCACTAGTGCCATGCCGCGCTTTGTTGGATTCGGACTCTCTGCTGCACATGGTAACTTCCCGATTTGCTGATGCTCTTCAGCTAAAAATCTCACGCTCTGGGACAACTGTGGCTGGCCTCGGTGACTCAGCCGTCACCACTGACGGATCCACAGTATGCATCTGTCTGCAATCTCGGGTCTCAGAGTACTCTACAACCTTCACGGCACTCGTGGCTCCTGCAATTACTGATTGCCAGCCCAGCTATAAGCTGAACACCACTGCTTGGAATATTCCCGTCAACATAGCACTAGATGATCCAGCTTTCTGCATCCCTCAGCGAATATATATTTTTAATGGTGCCAGGATCAGGATTTTGAAAGCTGTCAAGGAACGTCATCAAAGCTCAGCAAGGAGAAGAGCACTTTAGTAAAACACACACTCGCCTTTCTTCTGGAGCGTATGTTGTCGGCCATAGACCGCTTCGTGACAGCCATAGCATATCGAATCTGAGTCCGGCGGGCCCTTTAAATAGGTCAGGACCTTCAGGACCTTCACGCTATACGAAGCCAGGTAATCCCAAATTGCCAAATTCAGTACCCATTGAGGAGTCATCGATACGTCGTGCCTGCTTTTTGAGTGACCTAGACATGGGAAACTTTGCCAAACCCAGCAAACAGAACAACGTTGGCCAGAAGCCTACGGTGCAACATCGCAATGGCAATGTGAATCGTTCGGCCAGCAAACGCAACAGTCTGCAGGGCAAGACGGGATTAGGCGCCTCCATTGCCAGTCGTCAATACAACAACAAAGTCAACAAATTGAACAGCATACGGCGTAAGGTGCCCAACGATAGCAGTGGCACCAATCTTCAGGACGACTCTACTTCGGAGGAGACGGCCAGCAATGCTGCCGGCAATAATTCCATTGTACCACCTAGACCACTCCTTCGATCATAAGAGCAAACTGCTTAATAACAGCGCCAATTATGTGGCCAAGCAGCGTGTTGGCGACACAGAAGATTTCGAGGGTGTTGATCCTAAGGAGCATCTGATCAATTCCAAGTCTTTGCTCTCCATTTCAGAAAGTCCAGATGATCTTGACGTTCTGACACCTGCTCACCTGCTGATTGATGGTCCCGCTACGTTGCTAATCGAGCCCGATCTGATCAAACTCAACTTTAATCGCTTAGATGGTTGCAGGGCGTGACTCAACTGTAGCAGCAGTTTTGGTGTCGATGGACAGAAGAATACCACACCCAACTTCAACAACGTACCAAATGGCGCGTCCCAGACAGATGTCTTACGGTCAATGACGTGGTGGTAATCAAGGACGAAGACCGGTTTTTGTGTTGATTTATTGTGCAACTGTACAACTGCGGAGAACGTAGGCGTCTTGACACGTATTGACAATACATCTCCAATATGCTTGAGATGCAAAGTGAGAATAAAATTGTAATGCAGGCAATGGAATATGCAATAAGCCACTGCCGAGCTGCGAGGCTGTAAGAACAGTTGCAGAAAGAGAGCAGCACAGTCGCTGTCGGCAGCCTGACCATTACGGTTTTCCAGCCACTTAACCTTATGCTGCTCCCGACAGTTATGACATGTCCTAAAAAGCTGTTTTAAGAATTGACATTTATCTAGTTGTATTTTCAAATTAGCTAATAAGCTGAGGTGGTATGCCAAGCCAATATTCTGTAGCGGGGGCATTTTTAAGCCCAAATGGCATTCGAGTGTATACGTAATGGCCATTCTTGGTTGAAAACGTAATTTTGGGTATTGATTCTGAATCCATTTCTATTTGATGGAACCCTTGTGCAAGGTTTATTGTCATGAAATATATACTTTGGCCAAGTTTATTAGGTAATTGGTATCGTCCATGTTCGGTAATGGGTATCTGTCAGTTATAGTGATTTCATTTAGTTTCCTATAATCTATTACAAAACGGAATTTTTTCTGTCCAGAGGCGTCTGTCTTTTTATGTACAACCACTGACCAAATAACATATGGATACCCCATTTCATTTACACGTTTTTTGGACAAAAATTTCTAGCTAGAGGTCCCAGCAGAGGCTCAGCGTCGTAAGCGAGAGGTGCCGGCAGAGGCTGAGCGTCGTCACAAAGTGTCTTAGCAGAGCCAAAGGCTGCCGAACTCTTCGTTTCATTCTTATTTGGGCTGCTGCTGAGAGAGCAGGAGTTGCACATGAATGTACGCCTTTTATACATGTAGACAACAACAACTAATGAGCGAGAAACCATGATAGAGATCGCATATCGCCATGCTTCTCATACCCTTGTCATTGATGTTGTGAGTAATCCTCCCCCGTTTCGCTTGCTTGCCACTGTCATTGATGATGTCCCTTGTCCAGGCAATAGACAAATACATGCATAGCTTCTTGTGCGTATACATATGTGTGTGCGTGATTTTCGTTTGGAACTTCTAAATTAGAAGACTTTCTGAAGTCTGGAATCTTATTTCTGGCTTTCCAGAGACTTTTTTCTCAAGCGGGGGTTTTTGATAACAGTTTACGTCCTATTAACATGTCATAGTGATCTGAAAATAATTGTTTGGTGGCAGGTTTAATTAATTAATTTAATTGAATTAAATGATTAGTTTGTTGGATAGGTGTTTAAAAAATATTTCTGACCAGAATATTTATTGTAGAACCGGTGTCAATAAGGCACCTTAGATTATTGTCAGTATTTTTAATTATCATGTAATAGTTTGATCCTTGCCCACTAACCGAAAATTATCTCATTGCTCCGTGTAATGCGATTCGTTTGTCCTTGGTTCTGATTTTCTTTCTTCGGTTTAATTTGCGCTATCAGATCCTTGTTCTGGATTATCATAAGATGGGTTAGGGTCATCATAAGCTTTATAATAATAGGGATCTTCTTGAGGATAATGAGGATAGTAAGAATAATAGGGATAAGCTTGGTTCTGCAGATATTCAGACGTTTCTTCTTGGTATATCAGTTCGTCTATACTCATTCTATACGGTCCACTATCTGATGATCTTTGCCTCTTGGCGGTGTTATTAGTTGACATATTTCGCCTTGGTGGGATATTAGTTAGTACACCTACGTTATTGGGTCCAAACCGATTCTGATCAAATGCATTTTGCCTATCAAACGGTGGGTTTTATCTGGGTAGTTGCATCATTGGCATACTAGGTTGAGGATAGTTATAAGGAGGTCGATTTTGGGGAAAGGGAATGGTGATATTTCTAGGTATCTGCGGTGGTAGTTGAGTAAATGGTCGATAATATGGTTGATAGTTTGGGTTATATGACGGTTGGAAAGGAATAATTGGTTTACCATGATTATTTACTTGTCTATTATGTAAATTATTTTGAGTATTATTTTGATTCGAGACTGGTTTTAAATTCATTTTATTTGGGATAAGTGGTTCGTATAGACCCTATTCTTCTAAAATATTTATAAGGGATTTTAAGTTTGGGATATTACAATTAACGATCCTAAGGTAAATATCAGTGGGTAATTTCTGGATTAAACTTTAAATGCTCGTTTGAATTATTATACAAAATAGTTTCTTACGTATCATTTTCTAATTCTAACTTACTGGTTAGTATTTGCCTTCTATTTCTATTTTCCTCTTCCAAAAATTTGCGGACGCTGCCTTTGTATGGTGTATTCCTGAATTCCTCAATAGTTGATGGTTTTGCACCTGCAGCTTATAATTAAGAATGAGTTGTTTCCTTAGTTCACTCCAACTAGTAAGGTTGGTAATTCCAAGCGTGCGGATGACATCGCCACTGATGCTCCGTTCGGTATTTCCAAAGATGATGAGTTTTTGCCTTTCATCAGTTGTTTGATACAAGCACTGACCAAATAACATATAGATACCCCACTTCATATACACGTTTTGTTCACAAAAATTTCTTGCGAGCGGTCCCAGCAGAGGCTCAGCGTCGTACGCGAGCGGTCCCAGCAGAGGCTGAGCGTCGTCACGAAGTGTCTCAGCAGAGCCGAAGGCAGCCGTACTCTTCGTTTCATTCTTATTTGGGCTGCTGCTGAGAGAGCAGGAGTTGCACATGAATGTACGCCTTTTATACATGTAGACAACAACAACTAATGAGCGAGAAACCATGATAGAGATCGCATATCGCCATGCTTCTCATACCCTTGTCATTGATGTTGTGAGTAATCCTCCCCCGTTTCGCTTGCTTGCCACTGTCATTGATGATGTCCCTTGATCTTTGTTTTGAGCTCGTGTGTATGCGTAGTTCGCATTCAAGCGAGGGTAGCTTAAAAAGTTCTTCATTCGCAACTATAATTGAATTACTATTTTATAGCTTCACTATTATTATTGGATGGTTGATAGTTTTATCAATTTATTTAAATTACAGAAAATGACCACCAATAATAATTATTTAATGTTAAATTTTAGAAATTAATTTTCTAAATATTTATTATAATTTTTAATGATCAAAATAATTTATAGCTTTTCCTATGCATAAACCACCAAAAAAAATATTTATAATAATTCCATAAAAACTGGATATACGCATACTATTTTATTGCGAATGAAGAACTTTTCAAGCAGCCCCCGCTTGAACAAAAATTCTCTGGCAAGCCAGAAATAAGATTTCAGACTTCAGAAAGACTTCCAAACGAAAATCACGCATACATGTAAAGATATGTATACGCACAAGAAGCTATGCATGTATTTGGCTATTGCCTGTCTGGACAGCGAACTACGCATACACACGAGCTCAAAACAAAGATCAAGGGACATCATCAATGACAGTGGCAAGCAATAGAAACGGGGGTGGGTTGCTCACAACATCAATGACAAGAGTGGGAGTAGCATGGCGATATGCGATCTCTATCATGTTTTCTCGCTCATTAGTTGTTGTTGTCTACGCTTCTAAAATGCGTACATTCTTGCGCAATTGATGCTCTCTCAGCAGCAGCCCAAGTAAGAATGAAACGATGAGTTCGGCTGCCTTCGGCTCTGCTGAGACACTTCGTAACGACGCTCAGCCTCTGCTGGGACCGCTCGCGTACGACGCTGAGCCTCTGCTGGGACCGCTCGCAAGAAATTTTTGTGAACAAAACGTGTATATGAAGTGGGGTATCTATATGTTATTTGGTCAGTGATACAAGGCTAAGATGAAATCGATGTATAAATGTGTATAATCACTGACCAAATAACAGCCCAAGTAAGAATGAAATGAAGAGTTCCTCTCGCAGAAATCCAGAGTCTAAGTAGTTTGTGTATTTGCTTATTTCAGGGTTGTGTCTTCGTTGAGGTGGGTGTGTTTGATTAATTATAATGTGTCTTCACTAGTGGTGTGTGTCTTTGAGTAATTGAAACGTGTCTTTACTAGGAATGTGTGTCTTTGATCAATTGAAATGTGTCTTCACTATGGGTGTGAGTTCTGATTAATTGGAATGTGTCTTCAATTTATGTTCACTTCTCGGGTTTGAAAATTAAATGGTATCTTCTTTTAGGCTGTTCTTTTAATTGTATCTTCGTTGATTTATTTTTTATTTTTTATTAATTTTAAATATATTTCCATTTACAATTATGTATTCACTTGTTATGGTTTAATTCACTTATTTTATTTAAATGTTATTTTCACTTATAAATATATATATATAACGTTTTCTTTATTTATTTTTGTTTGCACACTTAGCTTTTTCGCCTGTATTAGAGCAACCTTCATGGATTTATTACTCTAAGGCGTCTTCTTAAACTCTTGTTTAAGTTGTCTCAATCACTTTCACAATCATGGTTCTCTGTTGAGTATCTTTCTTGAATCGATTTATTTTCCGACATTCTTCTGCGGATAATAAGTTAAAGAATCGAATAGTCTAGCTAACGCCTCAATAATTATTATCCTACCGAATGCGCCACTAACGTTTATTTGGTGAATCGAATAAATTACCGGCTTTGTTTCACAAAAATTTCTTGCGAGCGGTCCCAGCAGAGGCTCAGCGTCGTATGCGAGCGGTCCCAGCAGATGTAGAGCATCGTTACGAAGTGTCTCAGCAGAGCGGAAGGCAGCCGAACTCTTCGTTTCATTCTTACTTGGACTACTGCTGAGAGAGCATGAAAGTAATGTACGCTACCCCCGGAAATACCGGAATGCTTGAATTTTATTGACAGTTTAAGACTAATTTACAAATACTTGTCTGACTTATAATATAGTTTATATAGGCGCAAGCTTGCAGCCTTATTTCCCAATACGCTACTGTGTTTTAGTATATAATATCTTTTAGGAGAGTAAATCAATACGAATGACATTTGAAATTCTTGTTCCCAATGAATAACTTTTCAAGCTGCCACCGCTTGAAGACAAAATCTCTCGCAAGCCAGAAATAAAATTTCAGACTTCAGAAAGACTTCCAAACGAAAATCACGCATATACGTAAAAGACATACATTCTAGCGCAATTCATGTACTCTCGGCAGCACTCCAAATGAGAATGATTACGGCAGCCTTCGGCTCTGCTTAGACATTTCGTAACGACGCTGAGCCTCTGCTGAGATGCATCGTAACGACGCCGAGCCTCTGCTGGCCTCGCCTTAAAATTTTGTGTCAAAAACGCTTGTTGAAATGTCCGATCTATTTGTTATTTGGTCAGTGATAATATGCATATGTTTCGTATTATTGCATGCGCAAGAATTAACAGATAGTTTTTCGGAAATGATGCTTCAGCTATCATGCACCAGAGAACTGCAACGAGTAAAATTTTTTCGCTCATACTCGAGTACTGATGCATACTCTGTTTGATTTATTCTGTTTGCTTCGGGTATGCGTATTGAACTTTTCGTTTCCAACTCAATGAGGTCGAACAAGTTTCAATCACGAGTAATCGGCCCATACATGATTTTCTTACGAACGCAACCAACACCCGAAGTTCAATCATACTCAAACATGTATGATTTGTATGCTAACCGGTGTTCGGTCAAATTGTGTTCATGAAGACTGTACACCAGAGGTATGCGACGAGTAGTACTCGTCGAGAACACATATGGTGTGTGTATTTGTGCATACATAATAACAGAGAAACGTAATAGGCTTGCGCCTGGCTCTGTTGATAGTATAATATTTTTAAATTCAATTTTTAAAAATCAAAATAAATTAGATAATAAAATATAGAAATTAACATTATATTTATAAGTTATAATAAGTAGAAATAAATAAATAAATTACAAATATTGGAGGAGAATAATGATATTGTCTTTAAACAAAATTAATAGCGGTGAATATAGTCTTTCTGGTCAACAATAAATAAATATAAATAATAAAAAATATAAAAATAATATTATAAAATGACAATAATTATTATTACAAATTCTACTTTTGCTTTATTTTCTCTTAAAACAATATATAACATACATATGCAGACAAAGCACTTACTTTTGATGTGCATTGAACACATCAAACATTTCAATCACCCGCATCAAAGCCAAATTACTCGAGTACACAACAGATGATTAAAATCAGAGCAGTTATACTCGAGTAAAAATGCCTTCAATTATGACTATGCAACAGTCCGACCCAATGAATCGTTTGCAAGAATCGCATCAAACGGTTTGATGCAAACCTAAGCAGCACATAACTTGTACTTGATTGTGAATGCCGAGCGAACATCGGTTCGAGTAAAATCAAATCAGCTGACGCTTGGAAGTACATGAGTTGAATCGAACTTGTTGCGTCCAATCGTTTGAATTGATTTGATTGCCGTTCGGGCGTGAGTGTTCGCTCATACTTAATCATACTCGTTGCAGCTCTCTGTCATGCACGCGCTAGCTTGTTTATGATTACTGTAGCATAGTTTCGCAATATGCTACTGTAGCATAGTTTCGCAATATGCTATTGTAGCATAGTTTCACAATATAATACTGTAGCATAGTTTCGCAATATGCTATTGTAGCATAGTTTCGCAATATTCTATTGTAGCATAGTTTCGCAATATGCTACTGTAGCATAGTTTCGCAATATGCTACTGTAGCATTGCTTCGCAATATGCTCCTATATATATATCTCAATCATTTTACCAACGCAGCATGGCTTTGTGAGATCCAAATCGAATACTACAAACTTATTGAAATTATCTTCTATTGTCATTAGTGGGTTTCATATAATTCAGATAGTTATGTTCAATTCTGCTTGTTGAACCACTAAGGTTTTTTAGCGGCGTTTATAATATAAATAAGAAATGCACGGTATGAAGTTTGTGTTTGTGTGTCGGTGTCTTGACGCGGGTTGACAAAGCGACTAATATGTGAGAGATGTAAAGAGATAATGTCAGTAATAATTTGAAATGCAGACAATAGAATATGTTAGAAGCCGCTGTCGAACTGCGAGGCTGTAAGAACAGTTGCAGAGAGTGAGCAGCGCAGTCGCTGTCGGCAGCCTGACCAATACAGTTTTCCAACCACTGAACCTTATGCTGCTCCCGACATACTTCCCCCGTTGGAAGCTTCTCTTTCAACTGAATCCTTTGAGGGAAGCAGACACACAGCTCGCATGGTAGTACCAGTGAACGTCTTCAGTTCATGTCGTTGAAGGTGCTCACGCCTATTGAAACCCTGCTGCAGATCTCGTCTACGCTGGAAAGTCTTGTCGCAGACATCGCATCGGACACCTCGAGATTCCTTCGAGGATGACTTCGCCTTGGGTTGCAGCGGCGTCAGGTTGCTGATAGGCTTGCGGCTGTAATTGCCCAACGGCATCTGCTTCCACGTACGGATGAAATGGAATGTGGAACTGCTGCTGCTGCTTTACTACCGTTGAATTCATGGCAAGTCTTGCATTCGGTTGCTGGAGTTGCACCGCGTGACTCTTAAAGTGCACTTGCTGGTGAATTAGTAACTTATCCTTGCGCGCAAATGATGCTGGACAGCGACCGCATTGGTACGGGTTGATCTCGGAATGTGACCGTGTCTTTGCTAGGAGAACGGTTGATGGCCGAATACTCTGCTATTGAAGGCGCAGCATCTGGCTGAAAAGACATGGACACTTGATGCTGCGAAACATCAGTGTGAAGCAATGTGTGATGCCTTTGTTTGCATTGCCGACAATGGCTGGCATTACAGTTCCGAACAGTATGCCCGAGCTTCAGGCAATTAATGCATCTTCCGAGTCGAAAAGCCTCCTTGTAACGCTGTGATGCCGTCATATCCAAAAACCGATGACACGAGTAAATTCCATGTCCACTAGTATCGCAGCATGCGCAGACGTGGAGGTTACCCTGAGTAACTACTAGCGGCTTCCGACTTGTGCTAATACTTGAGTTACTTGGAATGCCAGCCGATAACGCGGCCATGGCATGCTGCAGACCTTCAAGGCGCTGACATCGTGTGTCCGAGAAAACAAGGAACCCTTCGGTGGTGGGCACTTGGTCGATGGCTGACTTTTCTTCCCAGTCAGATTGTGTTGCCCTGTCCAACCTTTGCAAGAGTATCTGAACGACCATGCAGCCTGCTATCTGTTCCAAACTCCCTGAAGACTGTAATGCACGCATGTGTGCATTTACTTTGTCAGTAAATGTTCTCAAAGTTGTCGCTGCAGCAGGATCTGCGAATCGGAGCGCTAAAATCTCCATCACGTGGGACTGGAACACGAGTTTCCTGTTACTGAATCGCTTGCGAAGAATCTCCATTGCCACGGGGTAATTCGAACTGGAGACCTCTAGAGAACGATTCGATTCCAAGGCGCATCCCGATAGGTAAGAGCAGAGATGCTGGAACTTCTCTATAGGCTCCACGTGTGGATCATCATCCACCAATGTGTTGAAAACTGTGGCAAAATCTGCATATTCAGTGTATCCACCAGAAAATGTTGGGAGCTTAAGCTGAGGAAGTCGAATTCTACGAGGCCTTTCGGAGGCACTACTCGACTGCCCAAAACTTTCATCTGGCCTCATGGTGGATGAAGGTGGTGCACGCAACTGACGATGCTCAAGATGGACACGAAGCCTGCTTTTAAGTGACAAGATCAGCTCATCAAACTTGTCACGCAGTTTACTGCCGATCTCGTCATAGTCTAGCTCCTCTAGACTATTGTGAGCGAGATTAAACGTGGCTTGCATCTGTTCGACGAGTTCGAGTCGCACCATGATTTCTGTTGCGCTATACGACTGAACACACTCCTCATGCAACGTTTGATCCAAACGCCTTGCACTGTCAAAGATTGACGACGCCTTTCGCTTTAGATACGGAACCCTGTTTAAGGGTGTACCAATATCTCCGGACGCGACCGTGCTTGGCAGCTCGTTTTGCATGTTGTATTTAATCCGATATAATTTCTTAAGCAGCTGAAGCAAGCGAACACAGCACAAAGAGAGCGCACGATAACGGTCAGAGTTCGGTACACGAGTATGCTTGTGAGTGCGCGTAAGTTGAAACGCTCAAATACTATTTGCACTAACAACGTTTAACTGTTCGCAGCACAGTGGTTCGCGGCACGCGAAAACTTTGTGAAATTGTTAATATTTGTCTAGCGCGAATATTGTTTTTTCACTTGTTTATATCTCGCCGGGGCCTCCAAATGTTAGCGGCGTTTATAATATAAATAAGAAATGCACGGTGTGTAGTTTATTTGTGCACTGTACAACTGCGAAGAACGTCGGTGTCTTGACGCGGGTTGACAAAGCGACCAATATGTGAGAGATGTAAAGAGATAATGTCAGTAATAATTTGAAATACAGACAATAGAATATGTTAGAAGCCGCTGCCGAGCTGCGAGGCTGTAAGAACAGTTGCAGAGAGTGAGCAGCGCAGTCGCTGTCGGCAGCCTGACCAATACAGTTTTCCAGCCACTGAACCTTATGCTGCTCCCGACACTGCTCTTTCTAAGAATATCTTTGTTTTTTCAGGAGTGCCCCAAGGTTTTATTAAACGTTGGTCTAAGGAATTCAATTAACCTTATACGACTAATCAGCCTTATGTCTCTTTTGTAGAAACTTAAAGAAGTCACCGCAGCTTAGCCTACCGCCATTAATTTACCTTCCTTCTCTTTCTCACCGTCGTACTATGTAACATAGTGGGTGTAACTTTCATAATAAAACTTATCAATGGTGATATTAACTCTCCTTTCTTACCTAACAAATTAAAGTTTTCAATTCCCATTAGATCTACCCATTACTGTTCTTATTAACCTTATTAACTTGCTCTACTAATTACCTTAAGCATAAACCTTTCAGAGTTTAACAATCTTAACGAGGTTATCAGTTTGGAGTCTTCTGTTTCCACTAATAAAGCCTTAATCTTAGTACATTTACTCACACATTAATCACATAATCTATGTTGGTGGTCATTTTCTGGGTTCCCCCAATCCTAGCAACAAATTTTGAATCAATATATAATCTATTCACCCCAGAATTATTTATTTAATTTTGACTTTTTTTTAATTCTTATTTTTATTTTTAAATATATAAAAATTTTTATTTATTTATTTATTTTTATTTAATGTCAACTATACACAGTCGACAGAAATTTAAAATTAAATGTAAAATTAAAATTAAATTGAAAAATGATTAAATTATATATATTAAATATTTAAAATAAAAAATTAGAATTAAATTAAAGGAAAATATGAAATAAAAATAATAAATAAATAGTTCTGGGGTGAGTAAATGTAAATTGATTCAACATTTGTTGCTAGGATTGGGGAAACCCAGGAAAACCCAATCAAATCAATGACCACCACCAGAGATTAATTGATTAATGTGTGCGTAAATGTTCTAAGATTAAGGCTTTATTGGTGGAAATAGAAGACTCTAATCTAATAACCCCGTAAAGTCTGTTAAACTCAGAACAAAGTACTCTAAAAGGTTCATGCATAAGGTAATTAGTATGGCAAGTGCTAATTGTTAATAAGGAGTAGAAACGGGTTGATCTAATAGGAAGTGAAAAGTTTAATTTGTTAAGTAAGAAAGGAGAGTCAATATCACCATTGATAAGTTTAAGAATGAAAGTAACACCCAGATTAATTAATAGTAATCTACTAGGATAGGGCGGAAGGTTAAGTTGTGGTGACCAGTTTAAGTTTCTTAGTGCGAAAATTAGAAACTTCTTTTGCACCGATTCGATTTTGTCTTTATAAATCTGATACTGTGGAGACCACAAACAGGACCCATACTCGAGGATGGGACGTACCAGAGAGACATAAAGCTGTTTAGTCGTATAAGGGTCATTGAATTCCTTAGACCAACGCTTAATGAAACCTAAGACCTTCATGGCTTTATTTACCATAAACTCAATGTGATCATTGAAGGAGAGTTTACGATCAAGTAAGATGCCTAGGTCATTGATTTGAGATATATTCTCAAGGAGATGGCCGTCTAAAAAGTATTGAACATGCACAGGTTGTGTTCTGCAAAAAGTCATGGCTTTGCACTTTGAGCAATTGAGGGCAATAAGATTGGTTTTACACCATGAATTGAAAATGTTAAGATCAGCTTGCAACAAAGAAGCAGAAATAGGATCCTTATAAGAGAGGCATAATTTAACATCATCTGCATACATCAAAACAGCACTATTCTTAATAATAGACGGAAGGTCATTAATAAATAAATTGAAAAGCAATGGTCCGAGGTGGCTACCTTGGGGCACTCCTGAATAAACAAAGATCTGCTTAGAAAGGGCAGAATTGAACATAACTCTTTGAGTTCTATTTTTAAGATAATTGGAAATCCAGTTCATAAGAGTATGAGGAAAACCAAGAAGCGATAACTTGTGCATTAGGAGAGTATGGTTTACAGAATCAAATGCTTTACTGAAGTCAGTGTAGATGACGTCCGTCTGCATCGAGCTATGAAACCCACTATTGACAATAGAGGAGAGTTCCAATAAGTTTGTTGTAGTAGATTTGGATCTCACAAAGCCATGCTGGGTTGGTGAGATGATTGAGCTACATAAGTGTTGCAGTTGAGAAGTAATGATTTTCTCGAATAATTTAGGAATAGCAGACAATTTAGAAATTGCTCTATAGTTCATGACGTCCGACTTAGAGCCTTTTTTGTGTAAGGGAATAACATAAGATTCTTTCCATAACTTAGGAAATAATCCGGTCGAAACGGACAAACAAAAAAGTTTAAGAATTGGCTTACAGAGCGAATTAGCACAGTATCTGAGAACACAGCCAGGCACCCCATCAGGCCCAGGAGAAAAAGATGGCTTGACCAAAGTCAGCTCACAACCTAACGAACTTTCCGTAATCTGCGGACCGAAAACAGAGTTAGATGGATAAATTGTATAAGGATAAGGACACTTAGAATCGTAAGTCTTAGACGAATAAGTATCCTGGAAAAAATCTGCAAATAAGTCCGAAATATTTTGATCGGTACTAGCTGTTTTCTCGTTAAGAGTTAAGGAAGAAGGATATGTAGCAGTTCGCCGCTTTAGATTTACGAAGTTGTAAAACTGCTTAGGGTCTTTAGCAAATTGTAATCTACAGCGAGTTAAGTATGCACTATAGCAACGGTGGTTCAAAGTATCAAAGTCAGACTTAGCGCTAACATACCTTGAAAAATCAGTAAGCCTACCAGATAATTTAAACTTTTTGTAAAGTTTAGATTTCAAATTTTTAAGTCTACAAAGTTCCCTAGAGAACCAAGGAAGTTTTGTAGACTTAGAATGATACACTCTAGGAACATGTATTTCAAAAATAGAGTTAATAGCTCTATAAAAAATGTCAATCGCACCTTCTAAATTATTAGAAGAGTACAATTCCGACCAGTCGTAGTTATTAAATAATATATTGAGATCACTAAAATTTACTTTACTAAAGCAGTAGTGTTTAGTGATTGGAAGTGGTTTATTTTGCTGCCCGGATGGTGACAGCAAAATAGCGAGCTCTAAAGTGGGATGGAACGCATCTTCAGGTGAAACTAAAGGATCAATTCGTACAACAGTATCGCATACCTGATCTGATACAAAGACAAGATCAAGTATTCGGTTCCTGCAATTTCGAATTGAGTTGACCTGAGATAGATTTAGTTCAAGAAGTCCCGACAGAAACTCGTTAGAAGTCATTAAGTCGTTGTTATCCGACCAAATAACATCGGGCAAGTTAAAGTCACCAACAACTACCAAACAGTCTTTATCCAAAAGCATGCTGGACAAAGATTGAATTACCGTTAAGTGAGCTAGGTATACAGATAAATCAGACTGGGGAGGAATATAAGAGCAGGAAATATATAAGTTAATGTTATGAATTCGCACTTTCACACATACAATTTCTATATTAGTGGGTGAGTTATTTACTAATTGCGATGTAAGATTAGATTTTATCGCAATAAGGACACCACCACCTTTTCTATCCATTCTATCACATCTATAAATAACATAAAGAGGTGAAAGTATAGATGCATCAAGAATGTCAGGTTTAAGCCAGGTCTCAGTAAATGCCAAAATGTTATGTTCGAAAGAAAAACTATCTACATAAAGGTTAGAAAGTTTTGACTTAAGACCTCTAACATTCTGATAAGCTAATAGAATTGAAGAATTTATTAGTTTTTTGACGGAACATTAGTAGGAAGAGAAGGGGGAACAAAAGACTTATGTCTCTTTTGCGGACTGTACTCCTTTACAACCATATCCTCCAGCCAAAAAGCATTAGCACAAATAGTACTAAATGCACTTGTGGGGACAGATATTTTGAAGGAGGACATTTCTCTATGATGCTTAAATTTGAATTTCTCAACGGTCAAGTTGGGACAATTATTATTAAGCTTGTTTAAAATATACGCCTTAACATCTTCAGTTGAAGTGTCAGATGCCAGGCGAGAAATAAAAATTTGGCGTCTATTAGGTATAGACTTCAGAGGTCTAGCAGTCTCCACTACGCAAGGAAGAGCATTTGGAGGCGCGGGATGCTTGGGAGAATTAAACACCCGAAGATGATTGACCTCAGATGACACAAGAGGCATATCATTTGAAGGCCTATCTTTTTTGGCTCTATTAGGTTTAGAGCTACGCGGGTTTGAAGTAGCTGCAGAAGGAATTGTTACCGAGATATTATCATTATTCAAAACCGGAGTGATAATTACCTCCGGAGGTAAGCTACTAGAAGGAGGCTCAGAGACAATAGGCGCCTCAGTAAAAATTTTAAAATTGTTAAACTTAAATTCCATTGCCTGGAAATCCTTATGAAGAAGGTCAAAGCTTTTTTTCAACGCAAAGAAGTTATTGCGCGTATGCATTGCAAATGATTGCATACTAATCTCCGTATCACGGCAAGCTTCGCAGCACCATTTAAGGCCGGTCTTATTGGCGATGTAATCTTTTACACGCACTGTGAAACCTGCACATTTAATATGCGCTAGGTTGTCACACAGCCAGCAGCTTATAAACTCTGCCTTAGGATCGGACATTCCCTTACAGACTTTGATGCAGCACGAAGTCATGATGTAAGGAGAAAATAAGAAAGCAAAAAAAGAGAAAATGGAGAAAAATGATAAGTGAGATATCAATTGAAGTGTAACTAACCTTGTGTCGAGTGCTGTAGAAAAACAAACAGCAATAACACAATGCAAACAGAGCAAGAGAGAGACAATAAGAATACAGTTATTGTAAGAGCGGGCGATAAAGAGCGCAAGCTATATAGATAAGCATGCAGTGAGAGAGCACCAGTTAGAAAGAGTGACGAAAAGACGAGAATAAGCGAAATAGAAAAAACACAGCTGTTAGCGACGCGCACTGTTTGTGAATATAATTACAAATAAAATGCAATTTTTATAAAACCAAACACACTTAGTTTGACACTAGCACCAGAAATACGCACTACACAATAATATTGTTTAATTTGGTACCTTTAAAAGTATTAAACTACAATAAGAGATACGGAATTTAAGTGATTTAAGAAGAGCAAAATTAGACACGTCTACTTTGTACAACAGCCAATTAAGTTGATTAATTTTATTTTAATTTTATTTTTAAATTAATTCTTCTTTTGACGACTGAAAATAGTTGACATAAAATAAATAAATAAATAAATATTATGAATTTATTGGTTATTATTATTTATTGGTCTCTCGCAGTCTGATTAACATATTTCATTCATATAGCCGGAGTTATTGTATAAACCAGGCAAATATAACATAGTTGCTGACGCCTTATCTAGATCTCCCAAAAACACCGAAGTTAGTTCAATGACCGCGACGGAACAAGAACCTAAAAACCTTATCTTATATACAACCAACCTTAACATATAGATCGGACATTTTATAGAAGCGATTTTGACACACAATTTTCTTGCGAGCCGTCGCAGCAGAGGCTTAGCGTCATTACGAAGCAACCCAGCAGAGGCTGAGAGCCGTTACGAAACGTCCCAACAGACGCCGAAGGCTGCCGAATACTTCGTATCATTTGTACTTGTACTGCTGTCGAGAGAACATGAACCGCGGATGAATATACGTGTTTTAAGGGCGTCGACAACAACAACTAATGAGAGAGGTTGAGAACGATTGCATAGAGCCATCCTTCATGCACCACTGTCATTCATGTTGTGTGCAATCCACTCCCATTTCGTTTGTTTGCCACTATCAGAGATGAAGTCCTTTGTTTTGAGCTCGTGTGTATGCGTAGTTCGCTGTTCAGACAGACAAGTGACAAACACAAGCATAGCTTCTTGTGCGTATAGTCTGAAATCTTATTTCTTGCTTGCCAAAGACTTATTTCTTCAGGCGGGGGCAGCTGAAAAGTTTTTCATTCGCCATAAAATAAAATGTGAATATGCACTTTGTGAGGAATTTTAATATTTTATTTTTTTTATTTTTATTTTATATTATTTTATTTTATTTTATTTTATTTTATTTTATTTTATTTTATTTTATTTTATTTTATTTTATTTTATTTTATTTTATTTTATTTTATTTTCTTTTATTTTATGTCAACTATTATCAGCCGACAAAAATTAGATTTTATTAAAATATAACATTAACATTGAGTGAATTAAATTAAATTTTTATATATTGATAAATAAGAATTAGAATTAAAAAAAAAATAAATAAATAATTCTGGTGTGAATAGATTGTAATTAATTCAAAATTTATTGCTGGGATTGGGGAAACCCAGAAGACTCCAATCAAATCAATGACCACCACCAGAGATTATGTGTTTATGTATAAGATTCAGCCTTTATTAGAGGAAACAGAAGACTCTAAACTGATAACCCCGTAAAAATTGTTAAACTCAGAACATAGCTCCCTGAAAGGTTCATGTAATTAGTAGAGAAGTGATACTGGTTAATAAAGAAAAGTAACGGGTAGATCTAATAGGAAGTTTATTAAGTAAGTAGAGTTAATATCACCATTGATAAGTTTTAGAATGAAAGTTACACCCATTAAGCTATATAGTACGACGATGACAAAGAGAAGAGAGATTAATTAATATGAATCTACTAGGATATGGCGACGTACTCCTATTTGTCTTTACAAGTCTAATGCTGTACCGACCACAAACAAGACCTATACTCGAGCACGGGACGTACCAAAGAGACATAAAGCTGTTTAGTCGTATAAGAGTCATTGAATTCCTTAGATCAACGTTTAATGAAACCTAAGACTTTCAAGTTTTTATTTACCATGAACTCAATATGATCATTGAAGGAGTTTACAATTAAATAAGATGCCTATTTCATTGATTTAATATATTTTTTTAAGCAGATGCCCGTCTAAGAAGTATTCAGCACACACAGGTTGTGTCTTGCAACAAGTCAAAGCTTTGCACTTTGAACAATTAAGGGCAATAAGATTCGTTTTACACCATGAATAGAAAAAGTGAAAATCAGCTTGCAGGAAAAAAGCTGATCTAGGATCCTTTGAGAGAGGCGTAATTTAACGTCACCTACATACATCAAAACAGCACTATTCTTAATAATAGACGGAATGTCATTAACAAATAAATTGAAAGGCAATAGTCCGAGGTTAGCCACCTTGGGGCAATCCTAAAGAAATAAAGAACTGCTTAGAAAGGGCATAGTTGAACATAACTCTCTAAGTGCTATTTTTAAGATAGTTGGAAGTACGAAGGCAATTTCAAGAATAGGACTACGTTTACGTTTCCTTTGTTTAAACAGATATTTGTTTGAAGGATCTCACATAGGACGTTTAGGCTTACTTATGTAGCTATTATAGCTAAAGTTAAAGCTGCTGATTTATAGGTGGAGAAATTAAAATTTCTCTGATGATGGACAGATAGCATATTGTAAGACGAGTTTCTCACCCTTTTCAAATTTGGGGCGAGAGTGACGGGTAAAATTAATTTTGTGGCGATCACGAGTAAAAAGAAAAAAAAAATCGATTAGTGACTTCCTCCTTTTTCACTTTGGAGCTCTCACGAGCGATATCCACAAACTATAGGAACGGCAGTGCTTTCGCTCATTTTGAACATTTACATATGTATGTGTCGGATCTTAAATTATGGTGGTCAGTGTAAAAGAATGAAATCAAATGCGTGTACCAAATAACAATTCTCATCTCTAACTAACTCTAACGGTTGTTTGTTAGTACATTCTGTTCCGTCTATTCGCCAGATGGTCAGAATAGTTCGATGCGAACCAACTCTAACGGTTGTTCGTTAATACGTTTTGTTCCGTCCATTCGCCAGATGGTCAGGACAGTTCGATGCGAACCAGAGCGAGAGATATTGCGTAAGGTTAGAGGTTTGCGAGAGAGACGCGCACTACGATTGTTGTGCGTGTATGCTTGAGCCACTGCGAGAGACAGACCAAGTATGATCGTTGTAGCATTTTCGGTAGAGCATGGCAGTCAGTCTCGAGTTGACAGTGGCATGATCAAGTACATTCGCCGAATACAATCTGCGCGATTAACCATGGAAAATATTAATATAAACTCGACATATGTATCGCAGCGCAACTTTTTATGAAACGTAGTTCTTATATGAATTATTCAATAATGGCTTTTTTAATCTCAATCTACAATAGTAATAATAATGTAGTACATTTATGTACATACGTTTATGATTTTAACATGTGCTCCTAGTGAGACTGTCATCGTATATAAGTAGAAATCTCTTAAATAATCTGCCAATTTAAGCAAACCGTAGAAAAATGTTTGGCACTGTACTGCTTTTTTATATTAGAAATAGTGATATGGACTCTTCTAAACTAATATCCTATCAAAATGTATCCCCACTCAACTAGGAAATTCAATACCCCCACAGCTTTGTTGATCAAAGATCTTATTGCTGATTCCTTTAGAGTTCCATTTTATTCTTAAAACAGACTGTCCTATCTGTTCAAATGCTAATAATAGTTGTCAATTAAACACCTTATTACTAATCGATTAAGCAAATAAATTTTGTTTTGAGGACTTATTTTATTATAAAGATATTTAGACTTCTACCGTTTCTAACTAACCCTGTCATTACTCGACCTGTCGATCGGGCTCTTCGATTTGAACTCAGCACCACTCACCCAACTTAACTTTGACTGCTTGTTAGTGCCTTTTTTCCACTGTGTGCATATATCTTCATTAATGTCTTGGTCGGTTCGAAAGCCTTCAGCAACCTGATGTCTTTAGAAAACAAACACATTAACTAGAACTGACTGCTCATTGGCTCCACCATAGCCTCATCTTTAGAGATTTGAGCTAGGTCCCTATTTTCATTTGTAACATGCTCACCAAAACTACGTGTTCTCTTATGTGACGAAGATTTTTCGTGATGCTCGCAATTCAATTGAACAACTCTGTAATAAAGACGCAGACCTGAAATTAACAGTTAATATTATATATGGGAGATTCGTGTGGAATATGTTCACTCTCATGATCACTCGTTTATTTATTGTATATTGTCGATCATATAGTATTTAAATTTATTCCGAATTTCTCATCTATATACTTATATACATCAGATGTATAACCCAAAAATCGTCATTTTACATAGGTTAAACTACCAACGCAGAAGGGTGACGACGCTTGGAAACTGTACTTTGATGAAATTCCTGAGGAAATCGTTGACGAATTTTCTATGCGTTACGGCATAGAAAACATATATCAAGCAATGACTCATTTTCACTGCTTATCTGCGAAATATCTATGTCCAGGAGTTCCAGCGGTAATGAGTACCTTACTAGCTAATATTAATGCATATTATGCACACACAACAGCTTCCTCAGCGGTCTCAGCGAGCGATCGCTTTGCAGCAAGCAATTTTGGAGTAGGTATACCTAATAACATTGATATTCAATTAAAATATTTAAAAATTTCATGTATTTTGTGTCGTTTCAGAAAGAGAAATTTGTGAAATTACTAGATCAACTGCACAACTCTCTTAGAATTGATTTATCAATGTATAGAAATAACTTCCCAGCTTCAAGTCAAGAAAAACTTATGGATCTAAAATCAACCGTTGACCTCTTAACTAGCATAACATTTTTTCGCATGAAGGCAAGTTGGTAAACAATTAAGTCATATTTTAGAAAGTAAATATTTTATAATTATTTTAGTTTTATTTCCTCTTTTTGATGTACGCACAGTTTTAAATTAAACGTTATTTTGTAGGTTCAGGAATTATCAAGTCCACCTAGAGCAAGCACAGTAGTTAAGGATTGCGTGAAAGCATGCCTACGGTCCACATATCAATTTCTTTTTGAAAACTGCTACGAGCTCTACAATAGGGAGTTTCAGGTATGTGCTAATATGTTTGTTATGACAATTAAAAAGAATATATAATATCTTGAACTTTAATCACTTTCTCCACTGATTATACAAAATATTGATGCTACATTTTATACAACGAAAACGGGCACGAAATTTCTTAGTGAGATAACCCAGATCATTGTGAGATACCCCAGTTCGATGCGATATACTCCGATCTGCGCACACGAGCAGCTTCCTACAAGTTCGATCGAACAATGTACAAACATATTCTGATTTAATAGCGTTAGGTATGTAGTATAGGGCGGACACTTAGTACAGGGCCCAGCAAAAATAAATTAGCAAGAGAGAGTCCCTCGCAACCAATGCTGTTTAATGATGAGAGATCTCGCTCTCTCATTGTCCCATGCCTCACACACCAATGCTGTTCGCTGTTAAGAAAGATTGCTTCTTGCCTATCTCTCTATTTCTAAGTTGTCAATTTTCATTGCTGTTGCCTGAGCTCCGCAAAGTTCTCTTCGACTACCAGTTTGATAACCTGCAATACTAATAAATCCGTGAAAATGGAATTTCATTTTAATTTTCATTGCAGTTGTCTGAGCTCCGCAAAGTTCTGTTCGACTACCAGTTCGATAACCTGCAATACTAATAAATCCATACAAATGGAATTTCATGTATTTGAGTAGGGTCAGGTTTTCAACTTGCCTTCACAAGTATTAAATGTCTTTGTCGAGCAAAAAATATAACTTGCCTTCTCGGGTGGCAAGACTTGGGTCTTGCCAAAGTCACGCATACACTTAAACATATGTGTAAAATAATTCATTTTTCGATCGTCCTTCTGTTAGGTAAGTAGATCCGGGAAAGAAGGAATAATATTTAACGACTTTTGTCGGAGTGATTATCAACCAGCACTTAGCTGTTGATTGATTAAATTAAAAATGATTCAATTTGTAAATCTACAAGATTTTTATTACGTTAGTTTCATAGCGGCCGCTCGAAAACTGTAGCGTCTGCCGGCTATGCAGTCACATCCGGTCAAATGCGTTTTTGGCGATTTTTGACTGCTGTCTCAATTGGGTTAGTATTCTGGAGAACTCTGACTCCAATTCGGTCAAATTCAAATTCAGCGATTTTGAAAGGAGTCAACATTCTGGAGAACGTTGACTCTGGTTGACTACTTGAAGGTGACGAGCTGAGTGCCGTGTATCCAGACCTTGGTGCCGTTGTCCACCTGCGCTTCAGCCGGACTGTCGTTAATGATTACGCCTACTTGATTACGCCTAGATTACTTAGTTTAATCTCGCCATGCGCAGTTGTTCCCTGATGTTCTTCCTTGGGCTACGCGGCAAAATGTGGCACCGAGAGCAATGCGGCATTCTTTAAAAGCGTAGGTTTTTTCCTTGCTCTCAGCTATGACGCTGTTCATTACATTTTCCATTGATGTCATACATTATTCTTGTGGATAACAGGGAAAATGGTGACCTTCTTACAATCAAACTTAACTATTGGAAACTTAATTATAAAATAGATCACATTAGTATATTGCGAAGTTTTTACGGATGAGACAGACATGAGGTCCCCAATGGGGGTATTGGTGGGTTCTTCTACCCAAACCGATTTCAAATCTGAGTGGTCTAAAATAATCGGGCTAACAATATTGGCTTTTGCAAGCGTTGTGGATAGCATTAAATTTTGTAGTTCCATCATCAACATTCTATTCCTAGCCAAAAGCGTTTCATACAAATGGCCGCTGTCGACTTGTGAACTTTTCGCAACTTAAAGAATTTGATTTACTGTACAAGTCAGTTGGTCTATCTGGTCTTGAACTCTAGTATTTATTTCCATCTGTCTGTTGATTGAATTTATTAATTGTTGCTCGGTGAACCCAGTCTTCTCTAGATCGCTAGCGTCTGGTGTGCCCGCTACTACTTTTAATAAAGAACTTAAGAAATCCAAGCTCCTGGCGTTTCTATGGAGCGCCCCTAAAGATTCTAAAAGGTGTTGGAGATGAACCGTGTCCACGCTCAGAAGTTTCTTCATATGCGATTGTGGGAGAATGTTATTGGAACTCCTCTACAACTCTCATGTACAGTGAAAGATTGGCCGAATGTTTAATATAGGCGAACTCTTCCCATACTAAGATTTTACCATCTATGATGGGGATGCACTTGGCATTCGAGTAATCGGTAATGTGTGCCGATGCCAGGGATAACGAGAAGAGGAATACGGCTCCGAACCTGTGGGGCGAATGTATTCAGCTATTAATAAGTTCGACAAGGAGTAACCCACCACCAGGAATAACCTAATGTTTGTTTAAAAAAAAAAATTAATAAAGTACTTTTATAAATCTATGGTAAATTGCCTAAGAACGGCGATTGTCCTCGTTATTTGATGTTGTCCTTGTGGACTACTCTCCCTTTAATAAGCACCGAGATTACCAGGTCCGCTTCTACAGATTTCTCCTCACACAAGGGTATGAGTTTATTACCAAGCCTCCGATTGGATTTTACTAAAACCTTTTCTCCAACCTCGAAGACTCTGTTTTGCCGCGATGCATTTTCTCTGGTTCTGACCGCAGCCTGAGCGTCCCTAATCCTGTTTCCTATTTCTACTTGAGGTTCGGCTGAGTGTGCTTGAGCAACTCCTTTTAATGAGGTCCCCAGGTCCGCTTCTACAGCTTTCTTCTCACATAAGGGAGTGAGTTTATTACCAAGTCCCCGATTGGATCTTACTAAAACCTTTTCTCCAACCTCAAAGACTCTTCTGCCGCAATGCACTTTCTCTAAGGTCCCTAACCTTGTTTTTCATTTCTACTTGCGATTCGTTTGAGTGCGCTTGGGCAACGTCAACTGGCGTTTTCTTAATAACCGAATGGATTGACTTATTGCATTCTGTTGCCGCTAACAAAATTACTTCTACCGTGTCACTTATTCCCTTGTCAATTTGTAAACATCTAGCGAGCTCTAGCAATGTGCTATGCCCAATGGACACACTGTGTAAGGAAGGTGCGATTGCGATTGTGACTCCAAAGTTATTACTCAACATTGTTATTATTGTCTGTGAATTCAATGACGGTTCATTGTCACAGTAAACAGCTTTTGCCTTGGTTCATAATCTGAAGCAACGCTGGTTCCAAATCCTCATTGGTTCTAGCGGCGATAGGTTGAACCACAGCAAATTTGGAAAACTTGTCTATTCAAGTGAGGAAGTATTTCTTATTGGTAGAGAAAATATTAATATGCAACATCTCCACTGCCTGTGAGGGAACTGGTGTTGATGTTTTTAGGCTGCCTGTCATATTTACCCCTAGCAAATACGTTACAGTTTTGTACGGTTTTGTTGGCCAACTAAGCCATTTTTGGAAAATCATATTCTGTCAAGACTTGCTTGACATTTTCTTGAGCCGCCCTAAGAGCCCTCTTTCACTATTTTCTGACAATGTCGAAACTTGGTCGCAGGGAACCTCCGGACCAACTCATCTTGCACAAGTGCAAGAGTATGTAAATCGCAAAAAATGGCATTCACTGCGTTTGGCTTAATTACGTCGCATAAGTCTTCGAGCAATGATTCTTTACAAACATAGCTCAAGGAGCGTCTCCTTTAGTTTTGAAAAATTATTCTTCAAGGACATTGTCGTGCTGACTCATCGTATTAAGTTGTTGCCTCGACAAGGCGTCAGCAACTTAATTCTCTTTACCTGGTGGGAAGAAGATTCGGGAATTGGATTCAGCAATGCGCGCCTTCCATCGTTTAATGTTGACGTTCGGGTTGTATTCAGATACCGTTAAGGCCAGGGGTTGATGGTCTTTGGCGTAATTTGCCAAGGGCCCATAAAATAGCCGGAAGTTCTCTTTCGATTGTGGCATTGTTGACCTCGAAACTTTATAGAGTCCTCGAAATCATTGTGATGGGCCGTCCTTCCTGTGAAAGAGCAGCGCCAATACCGTAACCTGAAGCGTCTCTCGTTAGATCAAATGGCTTTGCAAAGTCAGAGTAACACAACTTGACATAATCAGAAGCCAGTATATTCCGCAGCTTTTCAAAAGTGCAGCGTTGAAGATCAGAGAATTCTATATGTATCCTCTTTGACCTATGCCACTGACCAAATAACATATAGATACCCCACTTCATATACGCGTTTTGTTCATAAAAATTTCTTGCGAGCGGTCCCAGCAGAGGCTCAGCGTCGTACGCGAGCGGTCCCAGCAGAGGTTGAGCGTCGTTACGAAGTGTCTCAGCAGAGCCGAAGGCAGCCGAACTCTTCGTTTCATTCTTACTTGGACTGCTGCTGAGAGAGCATGAATTGCGCAAGAATGTACGCCTTTTAGAAGCATAGACAACAACAACTAATGAGCGAGAAAACATGATAGAGATCGCATATCGCTATGCTACTCCCACTCTTGTCATTGATGTTGTGAGCAACCCACCCCCAAAAAAATATTTATAATAATTCCATAAAAACTGGATATACGCATACTATTTTATTGCGAATGAAGAACTTTTCAAGCTACCCTCGCTTGAACAAAAAGTCTCTGGCAAGCCAGAAATTAGATTTCATACTTCAGAAAGACTTCCAAACGAAAATCACGCATACATGTAAAGATATTTATACGCATAAGAAGCTATGCGTGTATTTGTCTATTGCCTGTCTGGACAGCGAACTACGCATACACACGAGCTCAAAACAAAGATCAAGGAACATCATCCATGACAGTGGCAAGCAAACGAAACGGGGGTGGATTGCTAACAGCATTAATGACAAGAGTGCGAGCAGCATGGCGATATGCGATCTCTATCATGTTTTCTCGCTCATTAGTTGCTGTTGTCTACGCTTCTAAAAGGCGTACATTCTTGCGCAATTCATGCACTCTCAGCAGCAGTCCAATTAAGAATGAAACGAAGAGTTCGGCTGCCTTCGGCTCTGCTGAGACACTTCGTAACGACGCTCAGCCTCTGCTGGGACCGCTCGCATACGACGCTGAGCCTCTGCTGGGACCGCTCGCAAGAAATTTTTGTGAACAAAACGCGTATATGAAGTGGGGTATCTATATGTTATTTGGTCAGTGCCTATGCATACAGACCGACTCATTTTCCCCTTTTGGGATGGCAGAAATGGGCTTGGCAATAGCTGCAAAATCCTTAATAAAGCATTTATAATAGCTGGCAAGTGCCAAGAACAATCTAACTTCAAACACCGTTTTCGGATCAGGAATCTCCTGAATTGCCCTTACCTTCTCTGGGTCCGTTGTAGTACCATTAGAGGTGACAACAAATCCCAAATCTGTTCACGTAATATGTCGTCAATGGTCCTTTGAAAAATAATAGCATCATTTTTCAGGCTAATGGGGAGTGTCCGAAATTCGTACTTTCCCTCATTTACTGCAAAGTCAGTCTTTTCACGATCATGCTCAGTAAGAATAATCTGGTGATAACCGGACTTAAGGTCCAGTGTTGAGAAAAACATAGCTAAGTTCCCCAATATTATTGATATATTTGGTATGGGGTATCTATCAGGAATGGTTTTTTCGATAAGTTTTCGAAAGTCCATTAACAACCTCATGTTCCGTTTGCCGGCTTCATCAGTGCCCTTTTTATCTACCACCCAAATGGGGTTGTTGTAGGGTGAGAATGATTTTTGAACTATGCCATTTTTTTAGCCCATTTTGAATTTCTTTGTTCACGAAATCCGCCATCCCCATTGGCATGGACGGTTTGCTCACCGACAGTCCTAATGGTAGCCACTACCGAGGTATTGTAGGGTAAGGCCTCATTAGGGTCTGTGAAGGCCCGATTCCAATTCTCTAATAACGTTAGCACAGGTGTGAAAGGAAATTTGTGCATCCTCCATACCCCACGTGAGTCGGCCCGTGGCTAAGCAAAGTGAAGATCCTGCCTCCATTAGCAAGTCATATAATACCATCGAATGTCGACATGTCTGGTAGTAAGAAAAAGGTAGCCTTTGTTTTAAATAATGAGATGAAATATTTTTTTGTTATTTTAGTAGTTTAATGGATGGAATGTATTGTGAATGGGGATTCAACAGGCGGACGCCTGTTGTAGTCTGATAAAATTCTTCAACGCGCCCGTGTCTGTAAGAAATTTCATTTCAGTCCTCGCTATTCTTCGTATGATGACGGGTAGCAGGGATCTCCCCCTAAGAAATTAATTTCATCGGAATCATATCCAGTGCTCGTGTCATCATCAACCTGTAATTCTGCGTTCGAGGCAGCATCAGCATAAGCGTCTGACTCTTTTGTCGTGTCGTGGTTCAGCGTCTGTTGCCCCTTATGGCTACTCGAGCGGTTACACGTAACTGCTGAAGTTTGGATACGCTGCATTACTCTTGAAGAGGACGATTCAATCGTTATGCTTTTTGGCGCGCCTTTACTATTCGGTTGCTTAGCCTTACATTGATTAGACTTGTCTTTCGTCTTATTCTGCCTGTTGAATTGAGGGTTCCTAGCACCAAATGCCTGCGAGTCACATCGCTGAGATTGAATCTTTTGCTGGCGATCCTGCCCTTTAGAAAATGGCTTGCGCTCTTTATCTTCCAGGCTTTTCGAAAAATTTGCCGCGAACGTGGCTCTTCCATGGTGAGCTGTGAGCTCTTTGCTGCAAAAAGCATATCTGTGAGATTACGCTTGAGACCCGAAATGATTACACGCAGATTGTCTTCCCTGAACTCTTCACATAGGCCCCTTGCCAAGGTTGGATCGTAGCACATAATGAGTTTATTCGTCAGTGATGTGAGCTTCATCATAATATAGAGGGAGAGATAGACCCCCTTCCCAACTCCTGCTCTTTACAGTGATTGTCCTCTTGTCATTTCATACAAGCGTTTTGGACATCAAATTTTTATGCGAGGCGTCCGATCAGAGTCTCGGCGGCGTAACGAAGTGTCTCAGCAGAGCCGAAGGCTGCCGAACGTTTTCGCTTAGCATTTATTATTTGGTCAGTGGTAAAATCTAAACGACTAATTGGGGCGTTTAGCACCGTCCCTAATGGGGACAGCTTAAAGATGCGATAGGCAGCGGCTGCTGCCTGTCTCCAAGAGACGTATTACTCCTGCGCACTCATGAAATCGGGCAAACATTTTACTGCGTCCAAGGGGTCGTCGCAAAAGGTGTCATTCCTAATATCTATCCTAATATCCGCTACTGGAGTTGCAACATTAGTCGGCGCTACTACGCACTCATGAAATCGGGCAAACATTATACTGCGTCCAGGGGGTCGTCGCAAACGGTGTCATTCCTAATATCTATCCTAATATCCGCTACTGGAGTTGCAAAAACTCCTATATGTTGTACGTCCTCATTAACTACTTGCCATAGATGAACTGTTTCGAATAAAGCCAATTGATTTTATGTCTCTTCAGCAAATACGTCATATGATGACAAGTTCTTTGAATGTCCGATATATTTGCACTCGTCCCAGATTGCAATATTTACATCAACGATCGGAATGTAGTTCGGAGTTGAATAGTCCGTAATTGTTTTTGCAGTCTCTATCCTTTTAATCAGAGCCCATAATTAAAGTATCTATAATCTGTAAGTAAATTTTTCTTTTAGTTCCGATAATTATGCACTGCCCTCCCTTTTATTATGACCGTCCTCTAGAGGTCTGCTTCGACTGAATCTTACAATGAGGTGAGTTAGTCTTCTGCTGTTTTTAACTAAAACCTTGTCACCAGATTACTCCTTCGTGACCTAGCGTTGTATTCCATAGTAGCTAGAAAAATCAGATCGGGTGTGTTATCAATAAGCTTTGGTAGATTTATACAGCTCTAAATCAGATCGGGTGTGTTATCAATAAGCTTTGGTAGTTTTATACAGCTCTAAAAAATCTTTTCGATTCTAATATTGAAATTTTTCAACAGGGTGGTGACAATTGTGAAGGAGTTGAACGATTTCTCGTTATCACAGCAAATGACCTCGGTCTTTGGAAACAAATTGATCAGCTGTACCATTGTCATTTTAACATCCACAATAGCCCTGAGGTTTATCGGAAATACTGAAGAAATAGTTTGTCAATACACGTCAAACAAAATTTTCCATCAGTGGAAAATATATCGATATGCAGAGCTTCCTTTACATATGAAGGTATTAGTGTTTCACCTAACAAATGCTTCTTTGGGTAGCGGTTGTATTTAGCTGTTGAAAAAATCTTACAGTTTGCTACAACTTCTTGGGCCAACTTACCCATTTTTGGGAATAAATAGTATTTGTTTAACATTTTCCGGAGCTGCTCTGTGGGTCCTATTGTTAACTTCTGTCACTATTTCCCTTTGTTCTGACTTGTCTAATATGTCATTAACCCAATGCTTGGCATATTTAAATGTCGTTGCGGGAGTTTACAGGCCTGTGTTGGAAAATAGCCTATACCGAGATTACGCAGTAAATTGCATTGACCACATCTGACTTTACCAAGTCTTGTAGAGTTGCTAGTAACAAATCTTTATCAGAGAAACGAACGGTAGGCCTCGTAGCTTCTATCACAATCTGATTTTGGAAACAATTGGAAGGGTTCCTCAGTAGTTTCAATTATGTGAGTGATTCCTCAATGTGTATTGTGGATACATCAAATTCTACATCGCTCTGCAAAACATTTACAGGTTGGCGTGAGAGCGCGTCGGCTACATTATTCTCTTTGTCGGGCTTGTTGAATATGTTAGCGTTATGTTCGTCAACGAAAGACTTCCAACGTTTCAATTTGGCATTAGGGATTTGGTCGGAATCTGCAAAGATCAGGGGCTGATGTTCGGTGTAGAGATTTACGTTACGAACACCTTATATGTAATTACAGTACAGTAATAGTACCGAACCAAGTCCGTACGGTAAGGCCGTCGGTTGTCAAGTCAAAATGTATCTTAAAGCTCGGGTAGTTTAGGATTACATCTTAAGATGATAGAATTTCTTTTCTTTTTCTGTTGCTGGGTCGGCCGTCAGACTAATCGTAATTTTTCGTTAATGATTAATACCGATCTAACCCTTTATAAAGCATAGGTAGTAGTTCGCACGGTCCAAAAAGGACCGCAGTCTACACATTGTAGTGAGGGCTTGAAATTTTGCTATAGATTCGATTTTTTCAGGTGATGTTTTAAAAGCACCTCTATCAGCAGCAGAGTATCGGCGAGACTCTCATTCTTGCTTCAAATAGGCACTTCGACACACAATCGATGTCAATTACGTGGTCTCTTTTGTTTTTGAAAATATTATAACGTCATATACATAGACGTAAAGACAAAAGGAGGGCCAACAAAATTCGCATTTCCCATTGTTGACTGGAACCCCGATTTCAGGTCCAGTGTAGTGAAAAATTGCCGAAATAGAAGGGATTGGGTATTTATCATTTACCACAGTGCCTATGGTGTACATATTATAGGCCAGTGCTTCATATGAATTCGATTGGTTCCGCGCCTTGTAATAGTTAATGAGGTTCCTGGATAAATTGATGTTTGCATGTTCGCATGAAGGTTTGACGTAGTTTTTAGAAGCTCCTGTGTAATAAAAGCTTGATTGTCCGTCCTGCTGCCTCTCGTATGACGTACGGTAGCAAGAACGTACCTTTAAAAAATAGCATCTGCCCATATTCTGACTCATTTTTATACATATCATCCTTCTTTAGTAAAATGGGGGTTTCTACCTTAATAGTCGTCATCCTCGTTATTATATGGGCTAAATACTTTAATTGCAAACCTAGCAGCTAGTCGCCATAGTCCGCTTGCTTACCGTCAAACTAAAGTGGATCTTCGTACGTCTCTATTTCTGGCTTATGGGTGTGCAGATTCTATAGTTTTTCTGTGACTCCGTTTAACTTTGTATCGAAAACTTTCGCTTTGCGCTCAAATGCTGCTCCAAGAGCAGTTTCGATAAGTTACACTACAGTTAACTGATTGAAGCTTACAGCTTGTTGTTGCTGTTCCAAATTTTCTTTTTTTAATTTTACCGCGTACATTCCAATAATGTTAAAGTTATCTCCTCTTCCCCGTTACTTATGTCATTCATGAAGTGCTCTTTGAAATCGAACGACCGAAAAGAACATGGACAACCAAAGTGGCTGTCAAAAGTGAATTTATCAGATTCAGATTTCATAATCGAGCTCAAGGTCAAGACACACCTTCAAAGAATTTTATATTTGCAGAGAGTGCTGTTCTCTTAACTAATTTTGTTTTTTTGGCAGTTTTTAAATTGAATTTGTCACCATCACTTAAATTATAACCCAACAGTTGTACGCTCTTGTGAGCCCTTTACAACCGTTTTTCCTAAGGAAAGTTTTCTGCAATTGGAAATACCAAAAAAAATTGGCAGGGCGTGCCACTGTCAAGTATTAACTTTGTGTTACAATATTATAAATTATTATTTTTGACGTCTTGAATTTCCAAAAAATGAAATTTTAAGTAATTGAGGAAGTGCATGGTTCAGTTGCAAAAGTCTTTGACGAGCTTGAAATATTATTTGACAATCCAGAAGTCCAGGCAATGACACATATACATGTGAACCAGTGTTGCCAGCGTAACAATGACAGATGATAAAAAAAAACTGACAAAAAAAAGACAGACGTTTTATTTTGAGGACAAAAAAACATGACAAACATAGTTTTCTTATTTTTAATTTATTTCAAATAAAATTTCGTCGATTTCTTTATTAATTTTAAACTTGTCCGTTGCAATTGAATGTCTTTGGCACCAAAAATGCGAACTGCTCAGTTGACTAAGGTGGCCAACCGGATTGATTGCAGAATGTTGACAACAAAACATTGCAAGTGCCGCCTCCTGCCGGCCAGATGCCAATGCATTTTGTAAATGTTTTTTGTTTTTCCATGTGCGCGCACCATGTCAATTTTTGGATTTAATGTACGATTACACAAAAACACAAAACAGGGTTACACTGTTTTTAAAAATGCTTATCGATTGCAGAAATTCGATATAAAAGCAATGCCACGCAGTTTTAAATACATATACATACATATTTCATGAACATTTAAAAAACAAAAAATTGTTGAAAAAAAGGATAAAAAAGGTCAAACAAATAAATAAAAGGCTGATTTTTCGGATAGAGGATGTTTTAAAATTTTTGCGGACAAAGCTGTTTAAAAAATGACAAATCTATCCTTAAAAAGGACAAAACGGCATCACTGATGTGAACATATGTTTTCGTACAAGAAGCTATCTTTGTGTTTGTGTGAGGGATGCGCTATGCTTTCGTTCTCGTTCATTTATTCTTGAGCCAATATGCAAAGATAACAGGTTGGCTGATAAGTCCCCGGTATAACAAAGCAAAACAAATTTTTTTTTTATCGAAATTCGTTTATTCAACATAGTTCCCTTCAAGAGTGATACAACGATTATAACGACCTTCCAATTTTTTGATACCATTTTGGTAGTACTCCGGTTTTGTACTTTCCGTTTTGCCTCAAAATAGGCCTCAGTTTCGGCGATCACCTCTTCATTGCAGCCAAATTTTTTCCCTCCTTTTGAGGTCTGCAAAAAAGAAAAAGTCACTGGGGGCCAGATCTGGAGAATACGGTGGGTGGGGAAGCAATTCGAAGCCCATTTCATGAATGTTTGCCATCGTTCTCAATGACTTGTGTCACGGTGCGTTGTCTTGGTGGAACACTTTTTTCTTCTTCAAACGCTTCAATTACGCCATATAATAGTCACTGTTGATGGTTTTTCCCTTCTCAAGATAATCGATAAAAATTATTCCATGCGCATCCCAAAAAACAGAGGCCATTTCTTTGCCAGCGGACTTTTGAGTCTATCCACGCTTCGGAGTCGGTTCACCGGTCGCTGTCCACTCAGCCGACTGTCGATTGGACTCAGGAGCGAGAAATGTTTCATCCAAACACCGCTCCGAATCATCAACACGTTGTTGTTTTTGGTCAAATGTGAGCTCGCCCGGCTCCCATTTTGCACAGAGCTTCCGCATATTCAAATGTTGATGAATGATATGACCAACACGTTCCTTTGATATCTTAAAGGCCTCTGCTATCTCGATCAATATTATTTTACGGTCTTTCAAAATCATTTTGAGGATTTTTTTGATGTTTTCTACGGTAACCACCTCTTTCGGGCGTCTACTGCGTTCATCATCCTCCGTGCTCATTTCACCACGCTTGAAGTTTGCATACCAATCAATTATTGTTGATTTTCCTGGGGCAGACTCCGGAAATTCATTATCAAACCAAGTCTTCGCTTCCACTGTATTTTATCCCTTCAGAAAACAGTATTTTATCAAAACACGAAATTCCTTTTTTTCCATTTTTTTCACAAACTAATTGACTGACAGACGTCAAATTTTGACCCGAATCATTTGAAGGTTAGTACTATAAAAATAATATGCATTCAATACTAGCGACGCCCTCTATGTGTCAGACAGGGGACTTATCAGCCAACCTGTTACAGCCGATTCCCTATAGAGCATGAACAAATATTCTAATTTAGGACTGCGGTATACCATAAGTAAAAGATGCGCGATTCATGCTCTCTCGTTAGCAGACCGTTTCAAAAACGATTGTTTGAAATGCTCGATCTATGTGTTTATTCATCGGTGCTAATATATTACATTAAACCGGACCGGACCATACCACAGATGTATCAAAGTATTTTTTGTTTGTGTGCTCGTGGCTGCTGAGTTGATTTGTCCGCAGCTGTTCAATGTACTCCTGGGGTCTTCGGCTGTGTGCGTTCACTGTTGTAGTGGGCGGCGAAGAATCCGTTTTGGTGTCTGCTCGTCGCTTCTCAGTTTGTACGCGGCTGAGTGTGATAAGAAATCACTTTGAGAATAAAATACTACACTGAGAACGCCGGGTTGCACTTCGTTCTATATATAGTATTTAATTCTATTTGTTAGGGGCATAAGAGTATGTGTGTATTGGGGATCACAAAGAAAGTATAAACTCTTTGAAGACGGAGATTCTTGGGAGTCAAGAATATGACTTGCTAATTGCCTTTTATATTATTGGATTAATTAGAGATGGGCCATAGAACCCAAATCGCTTTATTCGCATACATCGGCATGGTCACTGACCATATAACACATTTCATACAAGCGTTTTTGACACAAAATTTTCTTGTGAGGCATTATTACGAGGCGTCTCAGCAGAGGCTGAGCGTCGCTACGAAGTGTCTCATCTGAGCCGAAGGCTGCCGAACGTTTTCGCTTAGCAGCAATCATTCTCATTTGGTCTGCTGCCGAGAGCACTTGAATTGCGCAAGAATGTATGTCTTTTAGGATCGTTAACGACAACAACATATGAGCGAGATACCGCATATCACCATGCTTCTCGCACTCTTATCATTAATGTTGTGAGCAATCCACCTCCGTTTCTTTTGCTTGCCACTGCCATTGATGATGTCCCTTGATCTTTGTTTTGAGCTCGTGTGTATGCGCAGTTCGCTTTCCAGACAGGCAATAGACAAATACATGCATATCTTTTTGTGCGTATACATATCTTTACGTGTATGTGTGATTT
The DNA here is from genome assembly GCA_018150725.1 of Drosophila quadrilineata. Classification (NCBI taxonomy): domain Eukaryota; kingdom Metazoa; phylum Arthropoda; class Insecta; order Diptera; family Drosophilidae; genus Drosophila; species Drosophila quadrilineata. The sequence goes on from JAECWN010000402.1 coordinate 306,985, forward strand.
TCGTTTGGAAGTTCTGAAGTCTCAAATTTGATTTCTGGCTTGCCAGAGACTTTTTCTTCAAGCGGGAGCAGCTTGAAAAGTCACGCATATATGTTAACACGTTTGTACACACAAGAAGCTCTGATTGTGTTTGTATCAGAGATCTGCAGCGGTGCCTGTTTTCGGCACTAGTAGTGTACTCACATTTTTGCGGTGGTGCTGGTGGAGACATCGCATAGTAAGCGGTTGCGGTGTTGCAACACCGCATTAGAAGCGAATATGCAGACACAATGTAAAAAAAGATGCGGTACCTGCACAGCACAAAAATTGAGACCCAAAATTTGACCGATTCAAAGCCCGTTAGGGAAATCGTTTACTTTCTTTTGTGCGGTGTTTCAATACTAAGGAGCGGATTGACATAGTGTGTCTGTGATTGGTATTGAAAAAGCAATGTAAATATGAAAAAAAAATTAACTACACATTTATATCTTGATATAAATACCTATTTATTTCAACGTTCACAGTGTTTAGTATGCGTACGTACAAGAAGATGTTTAAGTATTTGCTGTTGTCATAGTAATGAAAATGTAGTGACAGGCAATAAGCAAGCTCTCTCAACAGCGAACAGCATTGATGTGTAAGGGATGACACATTGCGTTCTTTCTCTCTCTCGCTGATTTGTCTTTGATGCTTGTGTATAAGAGGACAGACAGGTAGAAGGGACAGAGAAGCGAGCTCTCACATCATCAAACAGCATTAGCTCTGAGGGACGCTCTCTTGCGAATTTGTTGCTGCTGCCTGGGATCATAAGAATAACATGCTGGCTCTGTGCGAAGCGTCCGCCCCAGACTTCGTACTAGAGTATGTTCGCATTGTTATATCTAACTTGTGGGAAGTTGTTCGTGTGCACCGATCGGAGCATGTCACATCGAACTGGGGTACCTCGGTAAAAATTTCGTGGCCGTTTTCATTATATGAAATGTCCCATCTATATGTTATATAGTCAATGGTTATATACTTGAACGGTAATTAGTATTTGAACTTCATAATTATTGGACTATGTGGAGCTTTAAGCTATATCAAAGATGAAAATTTTAATATCTTCTCGTTATAATAGGTGGATCCAAATGAAACAAAGCGTGATACCGATGACCATGGACCAAAACTGGATAGTGTAGACTTTTGGCATAAATTAATTGCATTAATCGTATCAGTCATTGATGAGGATAAAAATAGCTATGGAATCGTCCTAAATCAATTTCCCCAAGAGCTTAATATTGGTCAGGTAATTGTAATTTCTAATATAACTTATCATTTAATACATATGTAATATTAGTCACGATCTTGCATTCGACGAAGAAAGACATACCGTATCTGCATTATTATCTCCGCACTTACTCCCTTATTACGGCGTGTTGAGTGCTTATTAACTCCTTAAAAAGGATATTGTTTATGAGTATGTGATTCTCAACGAAACTATTGGACACAGCATAATAGTGGTCGTCCATGTTCCAAATTCAAATATGTATTTTGTTCTGTGAATAGCAATTCAGTCAAACTGTGCTGTTGCTGCCTTTGCCATATAGGATGACGGGAAGAATTTATCCTCCCAATTGGGCTGAGCCTCTAAGAAATACTTCAAATAGGTACATAGCCCAGGATTGTATAAACCCCACAATTTTTTTGGTGGATAGCTTCAACAATAAATCCAGTAACAACGAAGAAAGAGAGGCTAAACTGAAGCCCGCCATCTGCTGTCAATGAAGTAAACTGATTCACAATCATTGCTTTCCCTGATGACGGCAACATGGATATTAAAAATAATAATGAAAAACGTAAAAAAAGGTGGCATTTCAAAGGTGATAATCAGAGACTCCAGAGACTAGAAACGGATTTTGATATAAAATCAGGTCGTGACGGCAAAGTAAGGGTCAAACCGAGTTGTTCCGATTTCAGGATTCCGGTTTCAAGCAATTCAAACTGAGTTTTATTTCCATTCTTTCCCAAAGACCTCAGAGCAAATAACACATAGATCGGACATTTCATAGAAGCGTTTTAAACACAAAATTTTCTTGTAAGACGTCTCAGCAGAGGCCGAAGCAAGCCGAACGTTTAGCAGCAATCATTCCCATTTCGACTTCTGCCGAGAACGCCTGAATTTCTTTTCGTCTATTTGTTTTTGTTTTTACTTTGATCGTTTAATATAGTGACATATCCAATTCGCACCAACAAAAGTAAAGTATACAATCAATACCCATTTCCTCAATCCTCACTAATTAATTTATTAAGAATGCACTATTTGATGTGTTGACAGTTGCACTTAATGAATCGTTGACAATTTTAACGTAATCATTGTTAATCAGAATCTCGAAATAAAGAAACTGATGAGTTGAGTTGTTGTACTGAACTGAACTGAACTGCCGATTTAGGATCGGCTCTCCTTTTATTTCATTTTTTGGGTACTTATTGCTATGTATAAATTATGTGCTTAGAACTAGTATATAGGCTAATAGTCACGAGCATATATAATGTGATCCTCGGACTTATATTTTCTCACATACGATATTTATATAATATTATCTTATATACTGATAGGTCCTCATGCAGTTTCATATAACATTATTTTAGGACTAGGTCGACGAGACCCATGAACCCTCTGTCAATCGTACATGTTTTTATTGATCTTTGCGTTAATACCAGCGGTCGTAAATAGTACCCTTTGTCAACTCAAGTGGCTTAGGCCTTACATAATTTATGTGAGCTGAGGACATAAGTACTTGACTTGCATATTGACAGCATATGTTTCTTATCTTATTTAATATGTTCCTACTGTCCTAAGATCATACATATTTATTATACAATGCATGTTCATGCTTGAACAATCATAAACTTAATTATTAACAGTCCGAATCTTCATAAATCAATTACAATTCAAGAGAGTTATGTGCTTTTAATAAACATAAAAATTTACAAAAATGTAAAGATAAATCAATTTCATTCTCAAGCCAAAGATTTCTTCTAATGCAATACCACTTTTGAACTTTAGACTTAATGTTTGAATTAAACCACTGAGCAAAAAACACATAGATCGGACATTCCATACAAGCGTTATTGACATAAAAATTTCATGCGAAAATTTCTTACAAAACTGCATATTAATGAGTACAGTTTGTAACGGACGCGACCGTTGAATGTCGTTAAAATTTTTAAATCTAACAAGCATTACAGAATAGCGAACGTCAGAGAGAAAGGTTATTAGATAAAAGCTTATTGTGACCGCAAAGCTTGTCTCACGCACAATTGAGCGCTCAAGGTCACGCTTGCACATAACTACGATCGGTAAAAATGCAACTCAGTAATTAAAAAAAACTCATTAACTGCGGCATACGTCACGCACATCCGGGAGCCAAAATTTGGGTATATAAGGGCCGCATCTGAAAAGATGCGTTCTTTTTCGTTGAAGTAGTCACCGGGACCAGTAATATTCTTAGTCGCGACGCGTCCTAAATTTAATTATTAAATGGCCTCGTCGCCACAGTTGTGCACGGCTATGAATACAGTCAAGAGGATCGAAATTGTGTAAAAATAGATGTTTTTTCCTTTTTGAGAGAGAAATGGAAAAATGTGTACAAGTGTGTGTTAAAGTAAAAGCTCTCGTCCGCGACAATAAGTGATTTTTTTTATATTTTTTTTCTTTCGGTGCTAACCCCTTGAGTGTAGTGACCGTGTCATCTTTACGTCCCGTGCACCCAGGAGAAGGCCTTCGTCCCGCAGTTGCAGGGTAAGTCCACATCCATTGTCTCTATTAATTATTACTCCCACTCTCGATGCGTTCGTCTCGGTGGCCCTTGGCCCGGAGAACTCGATTGGGTTCCCTGGTCCTGGGATCGGATAGCAAGTGGAATGGTTTGAGTTGCGATCACACCCGTATTGCCATCCGCAATATCAGAAAAAAAAAATATGAAATAAAATCATTTTAAATTATGTTGCAATAACAGACTATAATTACTACATTGTATTGTTATTGTTATTGCTATTATTCCATTCGTACGAGAACTTTGACTTTCTATGTATGTATATTTACTTCGCGCACACACACATTTTTCCATTTCATCCTTACTCATGTATTTGTGGAAGGTCAGGGTTTCAAATTGTCTTCCCAAGCATCAAAAGTCTAATTTGGCACTCTAGAAGAAGTCCCAAGCAAAGTAACGCATACACAAACATGTTTGTCCACACAAGAAGCTATGCTTGTGTTTGTATATTCTGGCAGGCATTTATCTGGTGGGATAGCCCAATTCAGAATCAGCGATATGCAAAGCAATGATAAAAATAATAAATATTTTGCGTCATTATACGTGTATACGCCGCTGCATGCCTGCAAGAGAGCGGCTGGCTCTAGAGCGCTCCCTCTCTCTGGATTTTGTGCGAAATTTCAAGAGAGCCTAGCCTGCTATAGAGCCAGTGCGAGAATTGTGTACAAAAATTTTGTATGGCATTACGCATCTTAGTGTTCCAATGTATTTGGTAGGACTTTATTGGAGTCTCTGATTATCAAAGTTGTATTAATATTTTTTTGGAAGACTTAATCATCAAAGATTTTTTAGATTATTTAAATATAATAATTTATTCAACTTAATTAAAAGTACATATACTGACTATAAGAAATCTATTAAAGAAATTACGAGAAGAAAACTTTCAACTCTAGATAGATAAATGCGAATACTCAAAGAAAGAATCAGAATTTGTTGGTCATATTGTTACAACTGAAGGAATTTAACGCAATCCAGAAAAATTAAAACCTATAACTAAATGTCCAAAACCAACAACTACTGAGGAAATTAAATTATTTTTAGGACTATGTGGATTTTATAGAAAATTCGCAAAAATAATTTAACCAATGACAACTAAACTGAAAAAGGAGCAACATTTAATATTAAGGATATAGAATATATTTCAGTTATTTGAAAAGAAAAATGAAATTACAATTAACTTCAGATCCAATATTGATTCATCCAGATTTTAATAAGCTATTTACACTTACAACCGATGCCAGTAATATTTATTTAGGAGCAGCTTTATCTTAAAACCATCAAATATGTAGACAAGCACGTTAGCAACGGTAAATAGTGCATGTAAATATAATCGATTCATAAACAAAAAAATAATTGTATATTATAAAGAAATGACAACTACACTTGCAAAATAATTGATATAAGAATTTGTATGTACAAAAAAGAGTGTAATATATTTTTTAATTGATGCAGAGTTCTTATATTTTCGAAATGCTTATTCGAAAATTATCAGCACAAATAATTTAACCAAATCAATGAGGACAAATATTTAATTAACACTGTTAGTCTAACAGATACAAACTTATGCAGAATTTTAAGAAATTATTATCAAAATTCATAGAAAAAGAATATTATTATCCAGATTATCATAAAATTAATTCAAAATGTCAAGTTTGTAATTTAGCAAAAACTGAATACAGAGATAAGCTTTCCGTCTGACATAAACATAAGTTAATTTCATTCTCAAACCGAAGCTTCTTTATATATATTTTTATAATTTGGAAATTAAATTCCAGTAATATGGGTCTCAACTCTAAGTAAGTGCCGAACATGCAGTTGCGACAAGATGTAACCAAGCAAGAAGGGCATCAGCTTTATCAATTACTTTTAAAGGGTAGCATGTACAAAGCCAGGTGTGATATTTTTGTAATTTTATTTCGAACTGATACAATTGGAAATCTACAAAGTATACAAAAGCGAATTCAAAGTCTTCTGATTGGTTTTGAAGCGGCCGCTCAAATAGGCAGCCAGTCTCAACACTGAAAAGCTATAAATGGTAAAATATTAAAAATAAAGTTTTTTCGAAATTTAAGTACATATACTTAATGCAACACCCACAATGTCAATTGTTACCAACACAAGACAGTTAATTCATAATTTCATAAGGAATAATATTAAAATTCGTATTTTCATGTGAAAAATCTTTATTCATTATTATTTTGTAGTTATCAGCAGCAACAATGTGGAGTCTTTTTGCTGTGGATATGAAGTATGCCCTCGAAGAACATGAACAGCATCGACTTTGCAAATCATCAGCATATATGAATCTTCATTTCCGTGTAAAATGGTTATATAGCAATTATGTTAGAGAAGTACCACCATATAAAGGAGCAGTACCTGAATACCCATCCTGGTTTGAACCGTTTGTAATGCAATGGCTTAATGAGAATGATGACGTTTCCTTGGAATATCTTCATGGCGCGTTTAACCGTGATAAAAAAGATGGGGTAATAATTATTTCTTACTGAGGTTATAAATATACAATTACATGATGCTTATACTTTTAAAATATTTTATAATTCATTTAATATAGTTTCAAAAAAGCAGTGAACACGCTTTATTCTCAAATTCCGTGGTCGACGTATTCACACAACTGACACAATGCTTCGATGTGGTCAGCAAACTTGAATGTCCTGACCCAGAAATTTGGAAGCGATACATGAGAAGATTTGCTAAGACTATTGTAAAAGTATTAATAGCTTATGCTGATATTGTAAAACTTGAGTTCCCAGATCATATGAAGGATGAAAGAGTCGTAAGTTCAATTATATATAATTTTTATATCTTGCTTCAAAAGTAGCGGAAGTCATAATTGAATGATATTTTCGTTACTCACCTAAAAAATATTAAATAAAATTGGAAGAATTTTGTGTTATCTTTCATAGTCTAATTTTTCTAATGCAATTTCATCACTCAATTTAAACTATGTTTTTTTAGCTATACTATGTGTAAAACCATTATCATTTTCAAACACAAAGATTTGAAACGGAAAAGCGTCAAAGTTCGCAGAAGAATAATTAGTACGGCAAATAACTCAGTAGCTTAAAGTTGTGCTAGTTACATTCAACAGTAGTCTATTTCTGATTAGCAATTCTGGACGCGATTCTATTGTTCTTAACAAATGCAAATTAAATAATACAATACAATAGTAAGTTGACATGCATTGCTAGTGGCGCTCCGCAATTATAACTGCACCAGTGATGCAAGACAGGTTAAATATTTAGAAAACTAAACATTTTTATATTGTATTTACTAAAATAAAAGGGCTATACTTTTCACTTCTAGGTTCACTCTTTTGTAAATAGTTAGTAATTGTTCTTTAAATATGTATTTCCACAGCGGTGCAATTTTATCTACTTCGAGCCAAAGCGCTTCTAACAAGCTGCACTTAGTGGCTGCCTGACTCTGCCAATGTAAGGTATAAATATCGCCACGTAGCTTTTTGAAATGTAGTTCCTGTGTGGTCGTATTTTGCTAACTTTTAGATTAATACTACATTTAGAGTATTAACTTTCTTTATACGCTTTAGTTTATACTTTTTTTGTCATGTTTAAATTATCTCAATTAAGATATGGCAACTGATTTGTCCGATATGTTCAAAGAACGCAAAGTGCAAACTTCGGTTCAGAAGTACACAAAAATTAATATTTCATTGCGGCACAATTGTACAAGTAAATTGCTGTTCTATACCACTCCTCTATCCAAAAATTAATAAACGGCTGAATCTTCTGAAAAGCCCGATCTAGTCAACCACCTTTCGTCACCCATCGTGAGCAGAGTTTTATTGTTAATCTTCTAGCCTCCATGTAGTGGAGTTGTGATCCAAATTGTGCTCCAAAATATTAATATAGTCCACCTCTTCTATGATAGCCCCATAAGTGCTAAATGTCCTACTCTCTTTTCTGCAGTAGATTTCTACATCAATATTCCGCTGCATACATATACTACAATGTAAAATAAATTATCCACCGGAAGGAAAAGTCTCTGGCAAGCAAGAAATAAGATTGCAGACTTCAGAAAGATGTCCAAACGAAAACCACGCATACACATAAACACATGTATACGCACAAGAAGCTATGCTTGTATTTGTCTGATATACACTAGTTCAAAACAATAACAAGGGACATCATCTATGTCAAGGGTGCGTGACATACACCCTCGCTGATACGCTGTTTTTGTTTATGCTTCTAAACTGCGTACATTCAAGCGCAATTTATGTTATCTCGACAACAGTCCAAGTAGAAATGAAACGATGAGTTCGGTAATCTTCAGCCTCTGCTGGGACCGCTCGCGTTCTACGCTAATACTCTGCTGGGATCTCTCGCAAGAAATTTTTGTGCCGAAAAAGTGTACACGAAATGAGGTATCTTCATATATGTTATTTGGTCAGTGATTCCACACAGCTTGCAACAGCTATACGCAGACTATTGCGTGTACAATTTTATGAAGAGTTCCATTTAAAATTTAAAATAAATTATAAGACATCAATAAACATTTTTGAAAAATAAATAAAATAAGTTAATAAGTTAATGGCAATTGATTCAGTCATGTTGTTAATCAGAGTCTCGAAGTAAAGAAACTGATGAGTCGAGTTTGTTGTACTGAACTGAACTTTCAACCGAACTGAACTCCCGATTCATGATCGGCTCTCTATTTATTTCATTTTCTGGGTACTTATTGCTATGTACAAATTATGTGCTTAGAACTAGTATATAGGCTAATAGTCACGTAGTATCGAGCATATATAATGTGATCCTCGGACTGATATTTTCTCACATAGCATATTTATATAATATTATCTTATACGCTGATAGGCCCCATTAAGTTTCACAAAACATTATTTTAGGACTAGGTCGACGAGACCCATGAACCCTATGTCAATCGTACATGTTTTTATTGATCTTTGTGTTAGTATCAGCGGTCGTAAACAGTACACTTTGTCAACTCAAGTGGCTTAGGCCTTACATAATTTATGTGAGTTGAGGATACAAGTACTTGACTTGGCTATTGACAGCATATGCTTCTTATCTTATTTAACATGTTCCTACTGTCCTAAGATCATAAAAAATTTATTATACAATGCATGTTCATGCTTGAACACATGTCCAAAAACAAAGAATTTTTTGAATATGTGAATAAATTTCTGAATAATTTAAGTTGCAAGTTTGATGCTGCATTTCAGGATGTACGCAGACTTCTGCGGTCGGGTGTACAAGTTATCTAAAGTTAGCAGTTTGCTATATGCTGACCAAGGACGGCTCCAGTCAAAGCGGTTATATGAGCGCTGAGACAGACGTCGTCACACATAGCCGGCAATCATGACATATTTGGGTGGCCGCTATGAAAAGGCAAATCTCTGTTAGCTTTAAGCTTATATCTTATTCTCATTTTAATTCAGTCTTCTTTTGTAATTACATAAACTCAATCTACAGTCATCCGCTTAGAGTGTAAAGCTCGGTGCGCCGAACCTTAAGAACTAATAAAATTATTACACAACTAAGCTTGTTTATTTAATTGATGCCCATCTATATGAAGAACTCACGACGTGAAAGAAAGTGTGTTCGTGTAAAAAACCAAAGAAAAATTTCGAGAGCATCGAAATCGGCTCAATAACAACAGTTTATTCTGCAAAATATGCAAAAGAAATGCAGCAAAGTGCAGTTAAATGCATAAAGTGCGTTAGAGCAAACCCTCGTAAACATGGGCGAGCTCACGCAAGTAAAAATTAACAAATTCGTGCACCGAAGCCGGAGCAGGAGCTCTTTGGGCAGTGGCTTTTCATCAGAGCTGCGCGCGAGCTATCTGGGCAGCGATCAATAAACTCGTCACTACAAAGTTGGAGAGGAACACATCAGAAGGAGTAATATTTTGATCGTTCAACCCTCAGTTTTAAGTTGGAATTTTTTTTAATTATATTGCAAATCAGTGTGGGGTCTTTAGTTAAAAAAAAAAACAAATTTCTTCGCATACGTTACGCATCTGCAGGGCTCAGAAAATATTTAGACTAGTTTCACATAGTCACAAACATAAATAATTAAAAAAAAGCGAAACGCAAAAAGAAATTGATGTTGACTCGTTTGAATTAGGCGGCGTACTTATTTGTTGTCTCTTTGTTTAATTTTATCGCACAATTCGTTTTGTTCATCTATGTAGGATAACTTGATGCGTCACTCATATCACTGACCAAATAACATATAGATACTCCACTTCATATACACGTTTTGTTCACAAAAATTTCTTGCGAGCGGTCCCAGCAGAGGCTCAGCGTCGTACGCGAGCGGTCCCAGCAGAGGCTGAGCGTCGTTACGAAGTGTCTCAGCAGAGCCGAAGGCAGCCGAACGTTTTCGCTAAGCAGCAATCATTCTCATTCGGTCTGCTGCCGAGAGCACATGAATTGCGCATGAATGTACGTCTCTTTTGAGCGTAAACGACAACAGCATAATAACATGAGCATGAAAGAGAAGGCTAACCGCCGCTTTCACGCACCCATGCAATGATGTTGAGAGATCTTGCTTCTTGTGTGTCTATCCATGGACGCTGCGTTGCCAGTTCTCGTTGCTACCAAAACAAGCACACACACTGACAACATCGTGTACGTACACATTCTTTTGAATGTGTGTGTGACTGGCCCTGTGAAACAAAATTTTTCATTTTTCAATCTTTTCGCTCGCGACGGCAAGTTGAAATCCTGACCTTTCCCAATGCCCGAAACTTCTGTTGTGGCTTAGAATTCTTATTGAATGCACGTTGACATGTGCTGTTCTATGCTATTTTTTAAAATAATTAGACTACAAATTATTATTTTAAATTATTTATATTTTTATTATAACACTGTTGTTTCACATATTTATCTTTATTTACATCTTTTTACAAATAATTATTAATAATAAATTGATCATAGACTCGTGAAGGTATTTCCACTCTATGTGTGAAAATCCCAAAAAAAATATAAATCATAAAATGAAGAACATTTTTTAACTTTTTTAATTGCTTTATGAACCCAAAACTATGAATGACATTTTGTAATTACTGCCTTTTTACCTGTTAATATGCTTCAGAAAAATAAAATTCGGGATAAACAGGTAATAATGTTGAAGGCAGGTTGATATGCAAATTTCATTTTTTAACAGGTCAAAAATTATCTTGTAAAAAATGTAATTGTGAATGACTTTTTTGAATGATTGACTTTGGATCCATTCATAAGTATTTATATATCTAGAAAATTTTTATTATGTTATATTATATATTTTTATTATAACACTGTTATTTCACATATTTATTTTTATTTACATCTTTTTACAAATAATCATTAATAATAAATAAAAAATATGCCTAAAATATAATATGATCCTATTTCTATTGCTTTAAAATTTTAAGCTTCCTATGCCTTATTAATTATTTTGTCAGTCAGCCACTTGCAATTTTTCCTTATAAGGATTAAAACGAATCGGTCAAGTAATTCGTTTCTATGTTTGAAACATGGGTGAGATGGTGAAAACCATTCGAAAAATTTTTTGGACAATAATGTGGCTGTTGTACATATTCGAACAATGCGATTTTTGATTTTGGGGAGATGCGGTGATTTTTCAAATATGTTTTGAAAAAGCGCAAAATGAAATTTAATTAATTCATAATAAAAATCAGATGGCGCCTTAAGCTTCAAATTTTCATTAACATTGCCGAAAGATTTATTGAGTATTAAATACCCGACAAATGCAATGTTGGGATCGCATTCGCCTTCAACCTCTGCTTTCCTACATATTTGCTTTCAAAATGCAAACTACATATACGGGCACTCTTTCTATTAAATGGCTCATCCAAATCTAACAATCTAACCCTGCCATCTACTCTTGCACTCCGGAGGCATGATTTTATTATACATCTCCTACCACTTGGTCTTTCATCATTTACTTTAGACATGATAAATGTATAATAAAATTTGATAGAAATATATATAAATAATGTAGGATTTAAATATAGCGTTGAAAAACACTTTTTAAATGAAATTTCGATTATTTAAACTCAAATTTTTTAAACAATTTTTTAGTTGTTTACTCTCCCACTCTTCAATTGCAATTGACTCGACATAAAACTTTTCTAGATATATAAATACTTATGAATGGATCCGCCCAATCTATCCAATTTACCTGACGTATGTACCTGACTAACCAAAGTCAATCATTTAAAAAAGTCATTCACAATTACATTTTTTACAAGATAATTTTTGACCTGTTAAAAAATGAAATTTGCATATCAACCTGCCTTCAACATTATTACCTGTTTATCCCGAATTTTATTTTTCTGAAGCATATTAACAGGTAAAAAGGCAGTAATTACAAAATGTCATTCATAGTTTTGGGTTCATAAAGCAATTAAAAAAGTTAAAAAATGTTCTTCATTTTATGATTTATATTTTTTTTGGGATTTTCACACATAGAGTGGAAATACCTTCACGAGTCTATGATCAATTTATTATTAATAATTATTTGTAAAAAGATGTAAATAAAGATAAATATGTGAAACAACAGTGTTATAATAAAAATATAAATAATTTTAAATAATAATTTGTAGTCTAATTTTTTTTTTAAAAGTAGCATAGAACAGCACATGTCAACGTGCATTCAATAAGAATTCTAAACCACAACAGAAGTTTCGGGCATTGGGAAAGGTCAGGATTTCAACTTGCCGTCGCGAGCGAAAAGATTGAAAAATGAAAATTTTGTTTCACAGGGCCAGTCACACACACATTCAAAAGAATGTGTACGTACACGATGTTGTCAGTGTGTGTGCTTGTTTTGGTAGCAACGAGAACTGGCAACGCAGCGTCCATGGATAGACACACAAGAAGCAAGATCTCTCAACATCATTGCATGGGTGCGTGAAAGCGGCGGTTAGCCTTCTCTTTCATGCTCATGTTATTATGCTGTTGTCGTTTACGCTCAAAAGAGACGTACATTCATGCGCAATTCATGTGCTCTCGGCAGCAGACCGAATGAGAATGATTGCTGCTTAACGAAAACGTTCGGCTGCCTTCGGCTCTGCTGAGACACTTCGTAACGACGCTCAGCCTCTGCTGGGACCGCTCGCGTACGACGCTGAGCCTCTGCTGGGACCGCTCGCAAGAAATTTTTGTGAACAAAACGTGTATATGAAGTGGGTGGAGTATCTATATGTTATTTGGTCAGTGCTCATATATTGTAAACCCATTGTGGTGGGCTGCGCTCGTATTTGTTTACTTATGTGCTCTATTCTGAGAAGCTGAGTGCCACGCTGAGTGCGACGCTCTTTTAGAAATACGAGCTCTTGCTCGGCCTCCTCATCCGTTGATAACATGGACTCTGAACAAATGAAAATATTAGTTGAAGCGTCCGTTAAGGCCGCCCTAGCTGAACAGGCCTCCGCTCATGTGCAAAGAGAGCAAGCTCTAACACAACAAATACAACAGCTCTCTGCTATTGTCTCAGCTCTCCACACACATCAGCCTGACGTCGAGACTTACACGGATATTCAAATTAACAACGAAATTCGATGTGACGAGCCACTACACGCCGTCAAGTGCCTTTGCGAGCTTACAGGGGTACATGAAACTTATGTCTCTTGGAGACAAGCGGCTATGGCCACGTAAAACATATTTAGACCATATAACGGCAGTTCACGCCATTACCAAGCAGTAATAATATGTTAAAGGACCAGCTGATGGTGTCCTCTCTTCATTCGGCACAGTGTTGAATTTTTACGCAATTATAAGGCGCGTGGAATTCACCTAAAGCACTGACCAAATAACACATAGATCGGACATTTCATACAAGCGTTTTTGACACAAAATTTTCATGCGAGGCTTCCCAGCAAAGGCTGAGCGTCTTTACGAAGTGTCTCAGCAGAGCCGAAGGCTGCCAAAAGTATTCGCTTATCAGCAATCATTCTCATTTGGTCTGCTGTCGAGAGCACTTGAATTGCGCAAGAATGTGTCTTTTAGGATCGTTAACAACAATAACATATGAGCGAGAGACAATGATAGAGACCTCATATCGCTATGCTTCTCGCACTCTTGTCATTGATGTTGTGAGCAATCCACCTCCGTTTCATTTGCTTGCCACTGTCATTGATGATGTCTCTTGATCTTTGTTTGAGCTCGTGTGTATACGTAGTTCGCTGTTCAGACAGACAATAGACAAATAGATGCATAGCTTATTTCACTGTGGACTAAAAGGGATCTGCTCGGTGAATGTTCCGTTTACGATCCACTCGATATATTGAACGACGAAAATTAGTAAAAGATGCTATTTGTCCATCTTCGGACAAAACTCGCCTTTCTTCATACTGCTAGATCTTTCTACGATTGATGGAATTATAGGGCTATACTTTCTAACACTCGCAGGAGAAACTCTTTGCCTCAGCTCCAGTGAATTCAAAGTCGACAATTCGACCGAGCCAATCCTTTTCCATGAATGCGTTGACATTAATTTTACGAACATTGACTGTGCCGATGTTCCAACAGTAGTACGGGAGAAATTTTTGAAGATTCTGAAAAACAGGGAAAAAGCATTTACGGATGCTAATGAATCTCTGCCATACAACATATCATTTGTAGAAACAGCCGATAAACAACCAGTTCATGTCCGTTTGTACCCATATCCCATGAGTGCAGCCGACTTTGTCAATAAAAAAAATCCAGAGTCTCTTATACAGAAATCAGTATCCCCTTACAAGAATCCCATTTGGATAGTTGACAAAAAGGTGAGCATGGTAATAAAAGCATGCAACTGGTGATGGTTTTTCGTAAACTTAACAAAAATACCATCGCCGACAGGTATCCCATGCCCAACATTTCCACGATTCCAGGAAATTTGTGAAAAGCAAAATACTTCACAACCTTAGTCCTTAAGTCGGGTTACGGTAAATGGTGGGAAGTTCGAATTCTGTCGACTGCCGTTCGGTTTGAAAAATGCGGCAAACATTTCCAACTGTCAGTTGACGACATACCGCAAGAGCAAATGGTACTATGTCTATGTTGATAATGTCATCGCCTTCTCAAAGGACGAAGAGTCTCACGTCGAACACGTCGACTGTCTGCTTGAAGCCAACATGAGAATCTCCAAAGCAAAATATCATTTTAAAGAAAAGTGTGAATTTTCTTGGATTCATAGTAACCAGTGATGGAACCACATCGGACCCAAAGAAAGTTAGGCCCCGCCATCTATTATAGTTGTTTCTTAAAAGACTTTGCCTCGCTAGCTATCACTGATATACTTAAGAGAGAAAATGGGCTAGTCAGCAAACAAAGGTCTCGAAAGATAGCTGTAGAATTCAGTGAATCGCAGCGTCATATTTTTCAAAAGCTGCGAATTATTCTGGCGTCAGAAAACGGGATGCTCATATATCCGAATTTCAGGAAGCCGTTTGATCTCACGACTGATGCGGTCCTTCGCAAGAAGGTCGACCAATTTCCATGATTTCGAGAACATTAAAAGCCCCAGAGTTTAACTGCGCTACTAAGGAGCGTGAATTGCTGGCCATTGTTTGTGCCTTAGGCAAACTAAGGCACTACCTGTTAAAGACATAAACATCTTTACTGACCATCAGCCCCTAACGTTTGGCGTTTCTGAATCTAACCCTAATAGCAAGATTATAAGGTGGAAAGGACGCATTGAGGAGACTAACGCGCGTCACTTTTATAAACCTGGTAAGGATTCAATATGTTCGACCAACAGGACACAGACTCCTGTGCGGCAACTGTCCACAGCGAGCTGTCGTCAACATACACGAATGAGTCAATTGAAAAACCACTCAACGGTTTCCAGAACCAAATAAATCTGGAGGAGGCACGCATCCCCTTAACCCAAACTTTAATCCTGTTTGGAAATAAAAAACGTCGCTCGATACAATTTACCTGCAAGAAAGCCCTGTAAGATGTGCTGATGGACACCATCACGCCCAAGACGGTAAATGCAATTAACTGTGACTTTCACACACTGGCACTTGTCCAGGACGAATTGGTCAGGCGTTTCCCTGCCACAAAACTCTGGCATTGCAAAAACAGTGTAGTAGATGTTGTCCGTTCCGAGGGAAGAATGGAAACCCTTAGCGTAGAACACACTAGAGCTCATCGATGCCCCCAGGAAAACGTTAAGCAAGTATTGTCTGAATAGACTCCCTAAAAATCAGGAACTTGGTGAGATTTCAATCTCCTCGCATGTGGGAGAAATGTTACTTATCGACATACGGATAAGAAATTCTTCCTCACTTGTGCCGATAAGTTCTGAAAGTTTGTGGTCATCCAACCCGCAGCTGATAAACTTCTTCCCAAAAGCGAAGACAATCTACTGCGATAATGAGCCTTCTCTTTATTCTCAGACGATTATCATACTGCTGAATAATCGTTTTGGTGTCAACACCGCAAATGCACCGCCTCTGCACAGTGTCTCTAATGGGCAGGTGGAACGCTTTCACAGTACATTGCTGGAGCTTGCCAGATGCCTCAAGCTAGATAAAGGCATCAGTGACACTGTGGAACTACTCAAGTTAGCTATGACGGAATACCACGAATCCATACACTCCGTCATTAATAGGAGACCAGTTGATGTTGCTCAAACTCGACCGGAAAACGTAATCCAAAAGAGGATTAAAAGTGCACAAGACGGACTCAGAGCCAGGGAAAATGCCTCTCGGCAAAACCGAACATTTGAGGTCGGCGAAAGAGTCTTGGTTAAGTCCAACAGAAGGCTCGGCAAAAAGCTAACTCAACTTTATTAAGGAGAGGGTGGTACTTAACTGACGGACGTCGTCACACATAGCCGGCAACCATTATATATTTGCGTGGCCGCTATTAAAATGTTTATGTTAGCTGACCCTGATGATCCTGTTAGCTTTAAACTTATATCTTATTCTCATTTTAATTTTAATTCTCGGTGTACCGCGCCTTAAGAACAAATTAAAAATTATAATACAACTAAGCTTGTTTATTACATTTACATACATTTATGTAAATTATTTGGTTACTGATAATATACTAATTCAATATGGACTGTTGTTATAAAACAAATGCAAATTCGTATATAAGTTAACCAGAGTCAACATTCTTCAGAATGTTGACCCAATTCACACCGGTCAAAACCGCAGAATTAGAATTTGACCGGATGTCATTGCAATCAGCAGACGCTCCCAGAATGCTGACCCAATTAAGACACCAGTCAAAAGTCGCCAAATTCGCATTTGACCGGATGTCACTGCATAGCCAGCAGACGCTGCAAATTTCGAGCGACCGGTATGATAAAAGTGTAATAAATAGCCAGTAGTTTTCATAATTGTATCAGTTTAAAATTAAAAAATCCACAGCCAAGTGCTGATTATTAATAACTCTGATAATAGTCATAAAACATTACTTCATCTTTCCCGGACCTCCTTACTTAACAGTAGGACGATCGGGAAATAATTAATTTATACATATATAATATAACATAATTTTATAGTTGGTAACATACATATTTTTTATAGCTAATATACGGCTGGAATCTTAAAAATATAAATAGGCCCGCTCCCAATTCCGGATTGCCACGAAACGTGCGGTTTTGTAATAGCTATCAATGCCAAAACCGCACGTTTCGTTCAGATTCGGAATTAAGATCTGGCTTGATACTTTCATTGCGTTTGTTCTATTGAAATTGTAATTTTTAGGCTTGTATTTTAATGAACAACATTCAGCAACTCAGAGTTCAGCTAGAAAAAATGTTTGAATCAATGGGAGGTGATAAATTAGAGGAGGACGCGGCTAATATTCTAAAAGAGCTCCAACAGAATCTTAATTCAGCGCTGGACAATTTAGCGACACAATTCGCTACAAGGTAAGATTTATATATATATGCTGAGTATAAAATTCTAGAGGCCTTTTAAAATCATAATTTTTTAGAGGGGGCCAGGTACATTTTAAAGTCCTTAACAAATAAAAGAAATCACAAATATGAAATCGGGTATCTATATGTTATTTGGTCAACCTAGAGTCTAAACTAATAGTTTACATGGAAATCTTTCAAGAGAATAAGAGATGCCCCTCCACAATTATTTATTTCAACGTTGATTGCATCAGTTAAAAAGTAGATTTGTTAATTGGAAATTTATAAAACTTTATATTGCCACATATGAATAACATTTATTTACTTACTTAGCTTGGAGCCACGTATCACCCAATCAGTACGAGAGCTTGGAGACATGTTGCTTTCAATCAAAGGCGGTAGTACAAATATATCTAGTGGAAATCAAGCAGTGCAACGTAATGCTGTTGCTGTTGAAGCAGATGATGTACTGAGACCCCTCATGGACCTGCTTGATGGTTCATTAACACTGTATGCTCAGTCCTGTGAAAAGACAGTACTGAAACGGTTGCTTAAAGAACTTTGGAAAATTGTGATGCGAATATTAGAAAAGACTATTGTATTGCCTCCAATGACTGATAAAACAGTAAGTTTCTTATATTCCAAATTGCACTTTAATCATTTTACATTAATAATCACAGAAAATCCTGGTGATACTATGAAGTATAATTTTATTAGTTACATTTTTATTACACTGCCTTATACTCTGAGCTCTTTAAAAAGGAGCAAAAATGGTTTTATGCATTGTTAGAATGTACTCAACAGGGAAATAGAGGCGTTCCCTATACCGTGAATTATATATATTCTGACACAGGACTAAAAGAGAAATCGATTCGTCACCGTCTGGCTGTCTGTGTGTGTATTTCTCAGAATCTCAATAGAGGCTACTAATTTGGTATATATCTTGTATAACAGCTACAAGCTTAATTTGCCAATTACGTTTAAAGACATTGCTGGGCTACTGATCCCGACTGAGCCTTAGAAACAAAATCCTGCCTTATAAAGGTAATGCACATTTCTATCTAAGAAAACAGGTGATCCACAAGGACCTTGATATTCCAAGTGTAACCGAAGAGGTTAAAAGGTACGCTTTGAAATACTAGGAGAGACTAGATCGACTCTGCAATCCGCTAGCCTTTAACCTGCTTGATAATATCTAACATCACCGATGGCTGAAAAGCCACCATCCCTTCGACCTTCCCTTTAGGCCACCCAAGGAGTGGTAGTAAAAATTTCCTTGTAAATATCCCCTACATTTAAAAAAATATAAAAAAATTTCTGTCATTCTCTTCGCATTTACTTATTATTTTTATATAGATTTTAAATTAATTGCTCAAAGTGCAAAGCCATACTTTTTGCACTACACAACCTGTGTATGTTGAATACTTGTAAGATAGCCATCTTCTTGAGAAAATCTCTCAAATTAATGACCTAGGTATCTTACTTGATCGTAAAATATCCTTCAATGAATTGAGTTCATGGTAAATAAACACATTAAAGTCATTAAACGTTTGTCTAAGGAAATCAATGATCCTCATACTACCAAACTGCTTTACATCCCATTCTCGAGTATATGTAGGTCTTGTGGCTGCCACAATATCATTCTTATGGAGACGAAATCGAGTCGGTGCAAAAGAAGTTTCTTATTTTCGCACTGAGAAACTAAAACTGGTTACTACAGCTTAGCCTTCCTAGTATTATTTAATATTTCTTCTCTGACTTACCGTCGAACTATCCTATGCTTAGCTTTCATTTTAAAACTTATCAATTGTGATACATAAGCGATATCAAACTGTAGTCGCTGTTTCCTACATATCACACAGGTTTGAATACCTCAGAATTATATTCATTTTAATAAACAACTTTATTTAGGTACAATTCCGTTCAGGCGTGCCACAGTGATCATAATGTTCCTCAAATTTGTAAATCTTTAGATACCAATTTCATTTAATACAAGTGTTTTGTCATCTCCCTTCGCCATATACATGATGAGATAAATAAATTCTGATATTTGGGGAAAATCAGATCTGTTATTTATTCCAAATCCAAAACTAGCGGTTTCGCTTTCGATATTATTTAATTTGTTTGAATAATAAGTTTTTATTTAATTACAGATGATGTTTAAGCATCTAACGGATAACGCTAAAAACTTAGCATCGAATGCGAAAATTGAAGACATGGGTCGGTTGTTTAAGTCTCACATGGCTGGTAAACCCGACGTAAAGAGTGCTCTAAGCGGTGTTATGGATATATCGAAGGAAGTAGAGAAAAATCTGTCTCCAAAACAATGTGCAGTTCTTGAAGTGGCGTTAGATACAATAAAACAGTATTTTCATGCTGGAGGCAATGGACTTAAAAAGACGTTTCTAGAGAAGTCGCCTGAACTCCAAAGTTTGCGTTATGCACTTAGCTTATATACTCAAATGACAGATACACTAATAAAAACATTTATTTCAAGCCAAGCTATTGAAGGTAAGATTCACATTTTAATTTTTCAAAAATATTAATATTTTCCCCTACAATTTAGTGGATCCAGAAAATGTAGATGATAGCGTTGGGGAAATTTCGGTACAAATTGATCTATTTTCCCATCCTGGAACTGGAGAACATAAAGTAAATGTTAAAGGTAATATAATAAATTCTAATGAAAAAAAATATATGTAAAAAAAAAACATTTATTTATGCATAATTTCAACATTCGTTTTTCGCTCGCTTTGCCTATGGATATATTTTTAATTACTCGATAAAAGACTCATCTCCTTTATATTTTATGCGATATATTTTTCTTCATAATCACACCAAGTGGCTACTAATTTCAACCAATACTGCAGCATACCTCTGTAAAGATTTTTAATATCAAGGCATTTGCCATTTCATAAAAAAAAACATGGATAGGCTAAATTCTGTTATTTTTCTAATAGTATTCTCGAGTGCTTCCTTTACTTAATTATCACCCCATTTATATTAGTTTACATCACTTCATCTATAGTTAATATTTAATATATAATCTGCTAAAATGTAATTTCTATATTTTAATTGCAATAGTAAAATATTAATAATGATAAATAAATTATACCCATTTACATTTCATCAAAGTGGTAGCAGCAAATGATTTAAAATGGCAAATACCATCAGGAATGTTTCGACCTTTCGTAGAAATAAATTTGATCGGACCGCATCTGCAGGATAAAAAGAGGAAGTCTGCAACTAAATCAAAGTCAAATAATTGGTCTCCTAAGTATAACGAATCATTTAGTTTGTAAGTATACTGATTCTTTTTAATTTAAAAATAAAAAATGTTCATCAATATTAAAATAAGAAATTTTCAGTGCTATTGGTAACGAGGAGCAGCTGGATTTTTTTGAGCTTCATATTTGTGTAAAGGACTATTGTTTTGCTAGAGATGATCGCCTTGTGGGAGTTGCAGTAATTCCACTTAAAGATATATCTGAGAAGGTAACACATAAAATTTTTACTTGAACTATTTATATTAAATTTAACATCATAGGATCCAAAAGCTATTTTATCAAAACTTAAATTGGGCTTCTCAAGGAAATAATTATAAATTTAAAATATGTATACATCTTTAAACTTTTAATGTGACTAACTTTCCTGTGATGCTGATGCAGACTCTGATTAAGTTTATTTTTGCCAAACTCCTTTTGCCCACAGTACACAATAGTTGTTTTTGAATTCCGTGATGCGCTCACAAAATATAATAGCTAGAAGCTCAACATATTACATGAAACTGATTTTTTTTTTTGTTTTTTTTTTCTGTTTTAGATATCAAGCCCGTTACGCCCATAAAAGTTAAATTCAACTAGCTTGCGTAACGTTGTAGAAACGATTTTCATGTATTGGAACACTATATTTTTTTCAATAAATGTTTGCAGATAATGTCATGCCGCCTTCTCCCAAGTCGTAGCATGTGTATCCTCCATTAGCGCGAAATGCGTTTCTACTATTCTACGTAAGCACTTTCTGCAAACAGGCCGCACTGATCAGAGATTAATATGCAACTGATCTCTTATTTCCTAATTGTCTCAGCATTACCCTCGAAACATATTCGTCGCCAGCATTGCGAATTAAGACGCGTCGCTGCGTCAAACGAATAGAGTCAAACCCGGCGCAAAATCACAAACAATCAGATGATGAAATAAACATCAATCGTACACATACATATATTACATCCTGCGTATGTTTCAATGCGATTGGATAAATAGCACAAGAGTTATTTACCAAGCATATGTACAGACGAAAGCCACAAGTGACCTCTGAAGAGATGTGTTACTTGATTGAAATATTAAATTCTTTGCTGTATTATGTCAGTATCATGTTAGTTTCTTACACTGACAAATTATGAAGCTCAGATTCTTATAATTGGAATTGAGGCTCCCATGTACATTGTGATTACGAAATCGTAATCAAAAATTATTTATTTAAATTTTCAAGTATATTCATTGTCAACATTTTGAAAACTATAAGTTAAGAAACGCAGAAGTTTTTATTTAACAAAAGAAAATCGACAATCTGGTGTCGAATGCGATATTTGTATGCAATCAAATTTATTTTTAATTTTGTAATAAATTTTATAAGTGATGATACTGTACGCAATCAAACTAAAAATAAACGCAGCTTAGATTTTTTTTTAGTTTATTAAATGAGAATCTTGGCTCTTGGGTAGCACTATAATGTGTGCTAAGATCGATTTTGGGCAATTGTTCATTTTCAAGATAATCACAAAAATTACGAAAACCAGCTCAAGCACTGAGTTCAGTGAAACGTGATAAAAAAATGGTAAAGTTGCAGTAAATTTTAAAATGTTATGTATTTATTTGTTCTTAATGATGCATTTCGTTTGACATAAAAATATAAATTTTTTTAATGAATTTGAATACTTTTTATGTTGGTTTTGTACTTTTTAAGTAATGTACATCAATTAATTTTAGTATATTCAATATTTTTATGTTATTTCTTACATGAATTTCAAACTTAACAAAATATGTTCAATAAAGTAAAACAATATCAAATATATTCATATTATATGACAAACTTAACCAACTATAGTGAATTATATGATTATCGTAAAAAAAAGCAATATTTTTTTAACCGCATTGCCAAGGTTACATTCGTAAGGCTCTTTTTATTTTTGGCCTGCGAGTTACATGTCAAAGAGTTTTTGGAGCCTCTCTCGTTGCCGTATGCGATTATATTCGCTATTTTCCTTAATTTGCATTGAAATCTTTAAAATTGTGTTATGAGTAAACGTAAAATTGGCTTCTGGAGAATTGGCCATTTTCAGTCGATCATATTTGTGAAAAACTTTTTAAGACTATATAGTTTATATATTAAAATTGTATAAATTACCGAATTTTAGTACTAGATTGATTATGTAATTTTTTTTAATCTCCCAATTTAATTATTTTTAGGGTTCCGTTGCATGTTGGCTTCCACTTCAACGCCGTATAGAAATGGACGAAACAGGTTGGACGATTTTAAGAATTTTATCACAGCGTAATAATGATGAAGTGGCAAAAGAATTTGTAAAACTTAAATCGGAGATACGACAAGAACCGATTATGGGTACCTAACCATTAACATAATTTTACAAATGTATTAAATTTACATATTCCAATTTATAAAATTTAAAAATTAGACTATGCTACTATATAACAAAAATATGTAAATGCTATAATTATTAAGTTATTTGTAAAATAGCACTGAGTATCATCCAGTTTGGGGATATTTTAGTATGTTCACTTATAATTAGGTCTATAAATTATCATGAACCACTAATGAATGAACTATTTATGTTAATTGGTCAGTGCTTGTATTTAGAATTCTATTCGGGTTGCTTTAAATTTTGGTTACATTCAGTTATATACGTTAATTTTAAGCCCAAACATATTGTATATATATTCTTGTAAATACAATTATAAAATGCCAAGAAACGCGGTTAATTAATTTTTTTCTCAAGCAAACATGTGGAAGTGTGCTGAGCACGAATTTAACTTGAAACATGAGCCATAGTGCATTATGCAGAAACTCACAAACGCTATCAATGTGTGGACCACGTGAGAATAGGGTGGGGGGTTTACAGGTAAGTACGAGAGCTGGAAAGCTTTATGATTTCACGGGGTGTGTGATTTTTAGGATTCGTGGACTATGCCACCATATTAGGACAATGGAGCATCCCGGAGGGACACTCCCTGAGGGCCACCAAAGCCTTCCTTTATTTAAACCGATCTTATACTATTTACATTGAGCATATTCTACGGTTGCGATGACTGCTTATAAACTAAGCCTGATATTGACCTTCGTCGCAGACGCGCCGGCAATAGCTAATAGAAAATATGGTGGCTTTACAGTACACCTGGACTGGCACAAGCAGTCTATACAGAGGTATACCCCCAAGAAAGCCGATCTCCGACCAGGTGTACCTCTTGTCTAGTTGATCCATTTTCATCTAGTCGGCAAGAAACTTTTTCCGCGTGTGTGTGGTGCGCGCTGAGCTGGGAGCGGGGTGACTGGCACGACCGACAACAGAACCGACACTGACCAACTTATTGCGAGATACGTTACAATAGTTAAAATAAATACATACATAGTTTTTCATACTTGGGTTGCAACACTGACCATATAACATATAGATGGGACATTTCATACAATGTAAACGGCCACGAAAATTTTTAGCGAGATACCCCAGTTCGATGCGACATACCCCGATCGGCTCACACGAACAGCTTCCGACAAGTTCGATCTCTCAATGCCTATACTGAGTTAAGCGGCCCATCCACAGGCGAGCATGTTGGCCGAGCATGTTGTCGATCCAAAATTTTCTTGCCCACCAACTAGTGCGAACATGCTCGCGAACATCATTTGGTGGAAAATTTTGAGCAGTGAACATGGCACCGGAAGACGACGGCGCCACTGTAATTGCACTTTTTTCAATTAATTTTTGCTTCAAAAATATATTAGTATATAAATAATATAAAAATAATATATATAATATATATATAAACTCTTGCATAAATTGTTTAGACATTTTTAGCAGCGCTCGCTAGCACGTGTTTTCACTTCAAATGTTTGGTTGAAGTGATGTTCGTGCGAGCATTGCCATCAATTGTCGAGCATGTTGTCGCGAACACAGGCAAGATAGAATCATTTCTATCTTGTGCGAGCGGCTCGACGAACACGAAATTTGTACGCGAGCACTACCACTAACGAGGAAAATTTCGACGAGCACAACATGCTCGGCCAACATGCTCGCCTGTGGATGGGCCGCTTTAATAGCGTTTTGTACGTCGTCTAGGACGGACGCTTCGTATAGAGCCCGCATGTTGTTCCTATGATCGCAGGTAGAAACAGCAAATTTGCATAAAAGAGTCCCTCACAACCAATGCTGTTCGCTCTTGAGAGCTTACTTCTTGCCTGCCTCTCTCATTCTGTTGCTTATTTTCATAGCTATGACAACAAAAACAAATACACTCCCAACATCTTGTACGTACACATAATCGTCACTGTGTGTGTGGGTCCATAGCCGAATTTCATATTTTTGGCTTTTGCTGCTGTCCAAGCTCAGAAAAGTTTTTTCGACTACCTGCGACGGGTCGACCCATTCACTGCAAGACGGAGCTTTACCCTGTGTTTTGAAGCACAAATTTTACCATTTGAGTGCAGTAATGCCGCTTTATTTTTCTTACAGGATATTTTGTATTTTATCATTGCTTTGCATATCGCTGATTCTGAATTGGGCTAACCCGAGTGGCAAATTACACTTTTGATGCTTGGGAAGACAATTTGAAGCCCTGACCTTCCACAAATACATGAATTGACATTGCCTAGTATACCCCATGTTAGTTTCTTACACTGACAAATTATGAAGCTCAGATTCTTATAATTGGAATTGAGGCTCCCATGTACATTGTGATTACGAAATCGTAATCAAAAATTATTTATTTAAATTTTCAAGTATATTCATTGTCAACATTTTGAAAACTATAAGTTAAGAAACGCAGAAGTTTTTATTTAACAAAAGAAAATCGACAATCTGGTGTCGAATGCGATATTTGTATGCAATCAAATTTATTTTTAATTTTGTAATAAATTTTATAAGTGATGATACTGTACGCAATCAAACTAAAAATAAACGCAGCTTAGATTTTTTTT
Organism: Drosophila quadrilineata; assembly: GCA_018150725.1. Classification (NCBI taxonomy): domain Eukaryota; kingdom Metazoa; phylum Arthropoda; class Insecta; order Diptera; family Drosophilidae; genus Drosophila; species Drosophila quadrilineata. Next base: position 332,855 of record JAECWN010000402.1, read on the forward strand.
TAGTTTATTAAATGAGAATCTTGGCTCTTGGGTAGCACTATAATGTGTGCTAAGATCGATTTTGGGCAATTGTTCATTTTCAAGATAATCACAAAAATTACGAAAACCAGCTCAAGCACTGAGTTCAGTGAAACGTGATAAAAAAAATGGTAAAGTTGCAGTAAATTTTAAAATGTTATGTATTTATTTGTTCTTAATGATGCATTTCGTTTGACATAAAAATATAAATTTTTTTAATGAATTTGAATACTTTTTATGTTGGTTTTGTACTTTTTAAGTAATGTACATCAATTAATTTTAGTATATTCAATATTTTTATGTTATTTCTTACATGAATTTCAAACTTAACAAAATATGTTCAATAAAGTAAAACAATATCAAATATATTCATATTATATGACAAACTTAACCAACTATAGTGAATTATATGATTATCGTAAAAAAAGCAATATTTTTTTAACCGCATTGCCAAGGTTACATTCGTAAGGCTCTTTTTATTTTTGGCCTGCGAGTTACATGTCAAAGAGTTTTTGGAGCCTCTCTCGTTGCCGTATGCGATTATATTCGCTATTTTCCTTAATTTGCATTGAAATCTTTAAAATTGTGTTATGAGTAAACGTAAAATTGGCTTCTGGAGAATTGGCCATTTTCAGTCGATCATATTTGTGAAAAACTTTTTAAGACTATATAGTTTATATATTAAAATTGTATAAATTACCGAATTTTAGTACTAGATTGATTATGTAATTTTTTTTAATCTCCAAATTTAATTATTTTTAGGGTTCCGTTGCATGTTGGCTTCCACTTCAACGCCGTATAGAAATGGACGAAACAGGTTGGACGATTTTAAGAATTTTATCACAGCGTAATAATGATGAAGTGGCAAAAGAATTTGTAAAACTTAAATCGGAGATACGACAAGAACCGATTATGGGTACCTAACCATTAACATAATTTTACAAATGTATTAAATTTACATATTCCAATTTATAAAATTTAAAAATTAGACTATGCTACTATATAACAAAAATATGTAAATGCTATAATTATTAAGTTATTTGTAAAATAGCACTGAGTATCATCCAGTTTGGGGATATTTTAGTATGTTCACTTATAATTAGGTCTATAAATTATCATGAACCACTAATGAATGAACTATTTATGTTAATTGGTCAGTGCTTGTATTTAGAATTCTATTCGGGTTGCTTTAAATTTTGGTTACATTCAGTTATATACGTTAATTTTAAGCCCAAACATATTGTATATATATTCTTGTAAATACAATTATAAAATGCCAAGAAACGCGGTTAATTAATTTTTTTCTCAAGCAAACATGTGGAAGTGTGCTGAGCACGAATTTAACTTGAAACATGAGCCATAGTGCATTATGCAGAAACTCACAAACGCTATCAATGTGTGGACCACGTGAGAATAGGGTGGGGGGTTTACAGGTAAGTACGAGAGCTGGAAAGCTTTATGATTTCACGGGGTGTGTGATTTTTAGGATTCGTGGACTATGCCACCATATTAGGACAATGGAGCATCCCGGAGGGGCACTCCCTGAGGGCCACCAAAGCCTTCCTTTATTTAAACCGATCTTATACTATTTACATTGAGCATATTCTACGGTTGCGATGACTGCTTATAAACTAAGCCTGATATTGACCTTCGTCGCAGACGCGCCGGCAATAGCTAATAGAAAATATGGTGGCTTTACAGTACACCTGGACTGGCACAAGCAGTCTATACAGAGGTATACCCCCAAGAAAGCCGATCTCCGACCAGGTGTACCTCTTGTCTAGTTGATCCATTTTCATCTAGTCGGCAAGAAACTTTTTCCGCGTGTGTGTGGTGCGCGCTGAGCTGGGAGCGGGGTGACTGGCACGACCGACAACAGAACCGACACTGACCAACTTATTGCGAGATACGTTACAATAGTTAAAATAAATACATACATAGTTTTTCATACTTGGGTTGCAACACTGACCATATAACATATAGATGGGACATTTCATACAATGTAAACGGCCACGAAAATTTTTAGCGAGATACCCCAGTTCGATGCGACATACCCCGATCGGCTCACACGAACAGCTTCCGACAAGTTCGATCTCTCAATGCCTATACTGAGTTAAGCGGCCCATCCACAGGCGAGCATGTTGGCCGAGCATGTTGTCGATCCAAAATTTTCTTGCCCACCAACTAGTGCGAACATGCTCTCGAACATCATTTGGTGGAAAATTTTGAGCAGTGAACATGGCACCGGAAGACGACGGCGCCACTGTAATTGCACTTTTTTTCAATTAATTTTTGCTTCAAAAATATATTAGTATATAAATAATATAAAAATAATATATATAATATATATATAAACTCTTGCATAAATTGTTTAGACATTTTTAGCAGCGCTCGCTAGCACGTGTTTTCACTTCAAATGTTTGGTTGAAGTGATGTTCGTGCGAGCATTGCCATCCATTGTCGAGCATGTTGTCGCGAACACAGGCAAGATAGAATCATTTCTATCTTGTGCGAGCGGCTCGACGAACACGAAATTTGTACGCGAGCACTACCACTAACGAGGAAAATTTCGACGAGCACAACATGCTCGGCCAACATGCTCGCCTGTGGATGGGCCGCTTTAATAGCGTTTTGTACGTCGTCTAGGACGGACGCTTCGTATAGAGCCCGCATGTTGTTCCTATGATCGCAGGTAGAAACAGCAAATTTGCATAAAAGAGTCCCTCACAACCAATGCTGTTCGCTCTTGAGAGCTTACTTCTTGCCTGCCTCTCTCATTCTGTTGCTTATTTTCATAGCTATGACAACAAAAACAAATACACTCTCAACATCTTGTACGTACACATAATCGTCACTGTGTGTGTGGGTCCACAGCCGAATTTCATATTTTTGGCTTTTGCTGCTGTCCAAGCTCAGAAAAGTTTTTTCGACTACCTGCGACGGGTCGACCCATTCACTGCAAGACGGAGCTTTACCCTGTGTTTTGAAGCACAAATTTTACCATTTGAGTGCAGTAATGCCGCTTTATTTTTCTTACAGGATATTTTGTATTTTATCATTGCTTTGCATATCGCTGATTCTGAATTGGGCTAACCCGAGTGGCAAATTACACTTTTGATGCTTGGGAAGACAATTTGAAGCCCTGACCTTCCACAAATACATGAATTGACATTGCCAAGTATACCCCCAGGAGGCCCGATCCCAGCCCAGATGCACCTCTGGTCAATATGACCCGTTTCTAGATAGTGGTCAAGAAACTCAGAACTGCTTGCCAGGCAGACCATGACTTGTAGCACTGACCATATAACACATAGATCGGACATTTCATACAAGCGTTTTTGACACAAAATTTTCTTGCGAGGCGTCCCAGCAGAGGCTCGGCGTCGTTACGAGACGTCCCAGCAGAGGCTGAGCGTCGTTACGAAGTGTCTCAGCAGAGCCGAAGGCAGCCGAACTCATCGTTTCATTCTTACTTGGGCTGCTGCTGAGAGAGCATGAATTGCGCAAGAATGTACGCCTTTTAGAAGCGTAGACAATAACAACTAATGAGCGAGAAAACATGATAGAGATCGCATATCGCCATGCTTCTCGCACTCTTGTCATTAATGTTGTGAGCAACCCACCCCCGTTTCTATTGCTTGCCACTGTCATTGATGATGTTCTTTGTTTTTGTTTTGAGCTCGTGTGTATGCGTAGTTCGCTGTCCAGACAGGCAATAGACAAATACATGCATAGCTTCTTGTGCGTATACATATCTTTACATGTATGCGTGATTTTCGTTTAGAAGTCTTTTTGAAGTCTGAAATCTTATTTCTGGCTTGCCAGAGAATTTTTGGTTCAAGCGGCCTTCGGCTCTGCTGAGACACTTCGTAACGACGCTCAGCCTCTGCTGGGACGTCTCGTAACGACGCCGAGCCTCTGCTGGGACGCCTCGCAAGAAAATTTTGTGTCAAAAACGCTTGTATGAAATGTCCGATCTATGTGTTATATGGTCAGTGCTTGTAGGGAGGAGATAGTGTAGGGTTTACTGCAGAATTTATCCGCTGAAGGTAAGGAAGTGACCATGTCAAAGTATGGTCTAAGGATTTATTACAAGGAACAAGAAAAAATTTTAGTGTCTGAGTAATGGATGCTGCTCACACACTTTGGAGATTTTTGAGCAGCTAATAAATTAGCTGCGGAAGAAGTATGAGGAGAAGAGATTATGGAGAAATGTTTAGAAGAAATTTGAAGAGTGTCTTGTTGGAGATTTAAAGAGTGTTGGGCGAAAAGCCGCCGAAAAGTCAAGGAAAATGTGATAGAGTTTTTGGCATTTGATGCCGAAAGGGATGTATGAGGAATAAGTTGGAGAGACTGTGTAAATCTAAGGCTAATTGTATGGAAATTTGAACAGAGTATTGTGTTGCTTAAGTTTAAGCAGAGTATTGCGCTTATATAGATAATTGTGCTATGTCTGCTAGATTAATATAAGTGTATACAATTGATATTTACAATTTGTGTAGAGTATTATAATGAGTTTAGATTTTTGCTAGTGAAATAAACATACTTTTGTTTGGACACAAATTTAGGGTTTGGATGGGAATATTTTAGTGTGGGAATGGGTGAGGATATATTTGTGTTTACTGAGAGTGTGCTCTACATTATAGAGCAGCTCCAGTCATGAAAATACATCTTTTGGGGAAGGAGTTAATATATGCATTATCTTGCATATTTGCTATGAGCAAATGATGAAGAAACTTTAAGGACGTGAGACAATTGTAGTGTGAGAGAATATTATAGCATATTCATTATAGTTGATGGTTACTGGATGAATATAATTTTACAATATTTGTCTAATTTGCTAAGGTTTAATTGTATTGATAGCTGCTATATGATGTTGTCTTCTGTTAGATTGAGTGTTGGACATCAGACCAGTTGTAGTGTTGGGCTTCTATGTGGATGAGTGGTTTGAAGTTTGAAGGATTTGTCCAATGTTGTTGATGATGTTTATGATTGTCTGGAGGTCATCTTCAATGGTGTCAGCTAAGTCATCTTGAAGAGTGGTGAGTACATCTGCGTAGCTAGTAGTAGGTCTACGCTTATGTACAGAAGTATGAAATGTTCCAAAGTTGTCTGGGATGGCATGCAGATTTTGGCTGGGCTGGTATGCAGAGATGCGAGGATCTCTGTTCTGTCGATGCGTAGGAATGCGTTTGGGCATTCCTTGTGGAGGTATTTGTCCAGTTGTTTGCGGTCGTAGCTTTGCGCTGAAGGCTTCGAGTGGTCGCATCAGATTTGTGTACTGGAGTAGAATTATTATGCTGATATTTGAGGGCCTTTTGATATTCAGGGCATCCTCTATAGTTTGTGGTGTGCTGTTGATTGCAGTTGATGCACTTCGGGGGATGTTGAGGTAATTTAATGCATGCTGTAGATGGATGATTGCCCGCACATTTGACGCAGGCAAAAGGACGTCTGCAGTAGTTTTTAGTGTGCCAGAATTTTTCACATCGATGGCACTGTGGATTATTTTTTTTTTTTCAAGTAAACATGCGAGCCTGTGCTGAGCATGAATGTAATTGGACACATAAGCCATTTGGCATTATGCAGAAACTCACAAGCGCCATCGAGGTGTGGACCACGTGAGATACGGGGAGGGTACAGGTAAGTACGAGAGCTGGTAAGCTTTGCGATTGGGCAGGTAAGCCGTATAAGAAAAAAAATGCTTTCGAAAAAAGGTCTGCTTTATACTAAAGCGGTAGTATATATTGGGCGTTTTGTATTCTAATTGGTCTGTTTCATACTGAAGAGGTAGTATATAAAGAAGCATTAATGTATTGTATTGTGTTTGGTATTTGGTATGTTGTATTTGGCATTATTGATAATTGGTATTATTGATATATTGGTTTTATTGGTACTTGATCTTATTGTTAATTGGTCTTATTGATATCTGGAGATTGTATTTGGTATATTGTATTTGGTATATTGATAACTGGTATTATTGATAAATTGGTCTTATTGGTACTTGATCTTGTTGTTAATTGGTCTTATTGATATCTGAAAATTCTGTTTGGTATATTGTATTTGGTATATTGATAACTGGTATTATTGATAAATTGGTCTTATTGGTACTTGATCTTGTTGTTAATTGGTCTTTTTGATATCTGAAAATTGTATTTGGTATATTGTATTTGGTATATTGATAACTGGTATTATTGATAAATTGGTCTTATTGGTACTTGATCTTGTTGTTAATTGGTCTTTTTGATATCTGAAAATTGTATTTGGTATATTGTATTTGGTATATTGATAACTGGTATTATTGATAAATTGGTCTTATTGGTACTTGATCTTGTTGTTAATTGGTCTTAATGATATCTGGAAATTATATTTGGTATATTCTATTTGGTATATTGATAACTGGTATTTTTGATAAATTGGTCTTATTGGTACTTGATCTTGTTGTTAATTGGTCTTATTGATATCTGGAGATTTATTGTATTTGGTATGCTGTATTTGGTTTTACTGATAACTGGAATTATTGATATATTGGTTTTATTGATACTTGATCTTATTCTTAATTGGTCTTATTGATATCTGGAAATTATTGTATTAGGTGTGGTGTATTTGGCTTAATTGATAACTAATATTATCGATTTGTTGGTTTTATTGATAATTTATCTTATTGTTAACTGATCCTATTGATATCTGAAAATTGTATTTGGTATGTTGTATTTGGCTTTATTGATAACTGATATTAATGATATATTGGTTTTAATGTTAGTTGATCTTAAATTAAAAAACATTAAGGGGGGGAAACAAAAACGTGAAGAAAAAACTAGAAAATTGCTATAAATAACATTTTAGGTTTTTTTTTTCAAGTAAACATGCGAGCCTGTGCTGAGCATGAATGTAATTGGACACATAAGCCATTTGGCACTATGCAGAAACTCACAAGCGCCATCGAGGTGTGGACCACGTGAGATACGGGGAGGGTACAGGTAAGTACGAGAGCTGGTAAGCTTTGCGATTGGGCAGGTAAGCCGTATAAGAAAGAAAATGCTTTCGAAAAAAGGTCTGCTTTATACTAAAGCGGTAGTATATAAACAAGCATTAATATATTGGGCGTTTTGTATTGTAATTGGTCTGCTTCATACAAAAGTGGTAGTATATAAAGAAGCATTAATGTATTGTATTGTATTTGGTATGTTGTATTTGGCATTATTGATAACTAGTATTATTGATATATAGGTCTTATTGGTACTTGATCTTGTTGTTAATTGGTCTTATTGATATCTGAAAATTGTATTTGGTATATTGTATTTGGTATATTGATAACTGGTATTATTGATAAATTGGTCTTATTGGTACTTGATCTTGTTGTTAATTGGTCTTAATGATATCTTTTTTTTTTTTTTTTTTTTCAAGTAAACATGCGAGCCTGTGCTGAGCATGAATGTAATTGGACACATAAGCCATTTGGCATTATGAAGAAACTCACAAGCGCCATCGAGGTGTGGACCACGTGAGATACGGGGAGGGTACAGGTAAGTACGAGAGCTGGTAAGCTTTGCGATTGGGCAGGTAAGCCGTATAAGAAAGAAAATGCTTTCGAAAAAAGGTCTGCTTTATACTAAAGCGGTAGTATATAAACAAGCATTAATATATTGGGCGTTTTGTATTGTAATTGGTCTGCTTCATACTAAAGTGGTAGTATATAAAGAAGCATTGATGTATTGTATTGTATTTGGTATGTTGTATTTGGCATTATTGATAGCTAGTATTATTGATATATAGGTTTTATTGGTACTTGTTCTTGTTGTTAATTGGTCTTATTGATATCTGGAAATTGTCTTTGGTATATTGATAACCGGTATTATTGATAAATTGGTCTTATTGGTACTTGATCTTGTTGTTAATTGGTCTTATTGATATCTGAAAATTGTATTTGGTATATTGTATTTGGTATATTGATTACTGGTATTATTGATAAATTGGTTTTATTGGTACTTGATCTTATTGTTGATTGGTCTTAATGATATCTGGAAATTGTATTTGGTATATTGATAACTGGTATTTTTTGATAAATTGGTCTTATTGGTACTTGATCTTGTTGTTAATTGGTCTTATTGATATCTGAAAATTGTATTTGGTATATTGTATTTGGTATATTGATAACTGGTATTATTGATAAATTGGTCTTATTGGTACTTGATCTTGTTGTTAATTGGTCTTAATGATATCTTTTTTTTTCTTTTTTTTTTCAAGTAAAAATGCGAGCCTGTGCTGAGCATGAATGTAATTGGACACATAAGCCATTTAGCATTATGCAGAAACTCACAAGCGCCATCGAGGTGTGGACCACGTGTGATACGGGGAGGGTACAGGTAAGTACGAGAGCTGGTAAGCTTTGCGATTGGGCAGGTAACCCGTATAAGAAAGAAAATGCTTTCGAAAAAAGGTCTGCTTTATACTAAAGCAGTTTTTTTTTTCAAGTAAACATGCGAGCCTGTGCTGAGCATGAATGTAATTGGACACATAAGCCATTTGGCATTATGCAGAAACTCACAAGCGCCATCGAGGTGTGGACCACGTTAGATACGGGGAGGGTACAGGTAAGTACGAGAGCTGGTAAGCTTTGCGATTGGGCAGGTAAGCCGTATAAGAAAGAAAATGCTTTCGAAAAAAAGGACTGCTTTATACTAAAGCGGTAGTATATAAACAAGCATTAACATATTGGGCGTTTTGTATTGTAATTGGTCTGCTTCATACTAAAGTGGAAGTATATAAAGAAGCATTAATGTATTGTATTGTATTGTATTTGGTATTTGGTATGTTGTATTTGGCATTATTGATAACTAGTATTATTGATATATTGGTTTTATTGGTACTTGATCTTATTGTTAATTGGTCTTATTGATATCTGGAAATTGTATTTGGTATATTGATAACTGGTATTATTGATAAATTGGTCTTATTGGTACTTGATCTTGTTGTTAATTGGTCTTATTGATATATGAAAATTGTATTTGGTTCTTTTTTTTTTCAAGTAAACATGCGAGCCTGTGCTGAGCATGAATGTAATTGGACACATAAGCCATTTGGCATTATGCAGAAACTCACAAGCGCCATCGAGGTGTGGACCACGTGAGATACGGGGAGGGTACAGGTAAGTACGAGAGCTGGTAAGCTTTGCGATTGGGCAGGTAAGCCGTATAAGAAAGAAAATGCTTTCGAAAAAAGGTCTGCTTTATACTAAAGCGGTAGTATATAAACAAGCATTAATATATTGGGCGTTTTGTATTGTAATTGGTCTTCTTCATACTAAAGTGGTAGTATATAAAGAAGCATTAATGTATTGTATTGTATTTTGTATTTGGTATGTTGAATTTGGCATTATTGATAACTAGTATTATTGATATATTGGTCTTATTGGTACTTGATCTTGTTGTTAATTGGTCTTAATGATATCTGGAAATTGTATTTGGTATATTGTATTTGGTATATTGATAACTGGTATTATTGATAAATTGGTCTTATTGGTACTTGATATTCTTGTTAATTTGCCGTAAAAGGTCTGCTTTATACTAAGACGGTAGTATATATTGAGCGTTTTGTATTCTAATTGGTCTGCTTCATACTAAAGTGGTAGTATATAAAGAAGCATTAATGTATTGTATTGTATTTGGTATTTGGTATGTTGTATTTGGCAATATTGATAACTGGTATTATTGATATATTGGTTTTATTGGTACTAGATCTTGTTGTTAATTGGTCTTATTGATATCTGGAAATTGTATTTGGCATTATTGATACGTACTTAAAAATAATGTCCTATATATAATTATATTATTACCGCGAGGCAACTTTCATAATTTAATTTGCGGTCAATTGATTTTTTGCGTGAGAGAAAATCGAATTCAAATTTGAAGTCCGATTAATTGCGCCCGGTACAGTGTTGTGTAGCGGGCATTAAGTGCAGATACAAAAATACAATAAATACTGCACTGTATTCTCTGTGTTACTGGCGGTGGGAGAATGGCAAAACAATTATATGAACATAGATGTTTTACATACATGTGACTTTGACTAGTGAGTGACAATAAAAACATTAAATTAACTAGATATAACTAATCTAAATATTCTTTTTGTCTTTTTTCAGGTACTCTGGTGTTATATAAGGTTGTCGTCACTGGAGTTTGTATTTTTGTCTGCATAATGGCAAGACAAGAATGCAAGTTGGCTGAGAGTAAATTGGTAAGTATAAATGATAGAAAACAATTACTAATACTAATAATTTTTCTATTTTTTTCAGGTGGTTGGCGTCAATCAATTCTGGACTTGGTCTAGGTAAGTATAAACGAATTAATTGCGCGCCTAATCAATTTCTTTTTCAGGTACTCTGGAATTTCTACTGGTTGTTTGCACGATTGGCAAACAAGATGCAAACTATGAGTGAATTAATTGGTACGTGTAAATAATAATAAATACTATATCTAACAATATTTACTATATTTCAGGTGGCTGCGTCAATTAATTCTGGCTAGGGCTTGGTCAAGGGTAAGTATATAAATAAGATTAATTACAAAAACTAATCTTTTCTTCCTTACAGGGTCATATTGTGTATGCGAAGTCAACATACACACATAGTGGCATAGATGGAGCGCAGCGCTCGACGCATCGGGTGCAGGAGCGGATCGACGGCATGCCGAATGCATGGTGGATCACACATCCGACAGTCGTCAGGCTGCCGATCGCCCGTGCTCCAAACGCGCCCAATGTATACCTAAACAGAGGTAACGCTGCGCTATGTTGGCACGTACATTGGTCCAATGTACGTCTGGAATGGATCCCACGACGCATCTGGAGGACGTCGCTGGTCAAAGAGGAGTCGCTGGATGGATCCCTGGAGGCGCTGGGAGGATGCTTCGCTGTGGTGAGTGCTTCTCCTGTAGTGTTTGTAGCACTTTTTGTTGGCGATGTTTTTTTAATGAATTTATATTCGTTCCATGTTTTTCATCGGTGGATGATGGCCTCTGGATCGCCATTTGGTGATTGGATCGGGATCCAATGTCGCCGTGCTGCATCTCGGAGGTGCCCTGGACCGATTGGCACCAATTTTGGATGGATCCAGGACATGGCTGAGGAGTGGCACAATTCTGCGAATTTTGCCGCATCGCTGTGGTGCCCTCTTGGCTGGTGTTGCTGACGCTGTTGTGTCCACATCCCGGAGTTGATGATGGTCTCAGGTGCCCCACAGGTGTCCTCAGGTGGGGCACCAGGGGTCACCATGAGGATCACGACCCAGGATCAGCGGATGCAGTGCGTCCTTCAGGTGAGTAGTCGCTGCGTTGGAGTGTGTGTATTTGCTGACCCTCTTCTTGATTTGCAGGATCTTTTCCGCTGTTGGCTGGCTGGTATGGTGGCACTGGATGCGTATGGGCGTGGCAGAGGCAGATCCTTGCAGTTGGCAGGATGCACGCAGCCTTGCATGATGGATTTGCTGCATGTGTGTGTGGCAGCGTAGTTAGCAGTGGTACCGAGTGTGTGTCGGCGCTGGACTCTGGCGATCCTCTGGCATCCTCAGGAGCAGGATCTTCAAGGACAATGGAATTTTTTTTTTTTTTTCCTTTTTTTTCCATTTTATATTTAAATTAGAGTATATATAAGTTAATATATAAGTCAAATTTTTTTTTTTTTTTTATATATATATATATTTTTTTTTTTTTTTTATTTTATTTTTTATTTATTTTTATTTTTTCCTTTTATTTAAATTAGAGTATATATAAGTTATTATATAAGTCAAATTTTTTTTTTTTTTTCCCCATTGTCTTATTTGCTTTTTTTCTTTCAATTTTAATTGCATTTTTTTTTTTTTTTAATTTTATTTATTTATTTTTTAATTATTTTTTTTTTTTTATTTTTTATTATTTATATATTTTTAATTTATTGTAATTGCACTGCTGTGCACCTGTCTTCCAGCAGTTTGTGTAGGGTAGCAAGTCCTATACCGCAGATAGTGCAGCGGCGAACGCTTGCATTTCGTTGCTGGAGAATTTGTCCTTGTTGGAGAACATTAAATCCGTGATAACAGCCACAAATTTGACTAGCCTTTCCTTTAGTTCTAATAGGCTGTTGTATGTGGGCTCCTCGGATTCGTTTTTTTCCAGCTGTTTATGTCGCGGCTGATCCTGCTGATCATCGCGTTTTTGCTGCTGCCGCTGATTTTGTTGTTGCTGTTGTTTCTCCTGCTGTTTCCGTTTATGCTGCAGCTTCTGCTTGGTTTGTTGCTGCTTTTGCTTATTCTGCTGCTGCTGTCGTTGTTTTTGCTGTTGTTGCTGCTGTTTTTGCTGTTGCTGTTGCTTTCGCTGTTGTTGCTGCGCCTCTTGGTACGCTTGTTGTTGCTGGTGGGCTTGTTGGCCCTCCTGTTGCTGTTCCTGTTTTTGCTGCTGCTGTTGATCCAGCTGTTGGTCCTGCTGTTGTTGGTGCTGCAGCTTGCCAAGCTCGCGCCGGGCCTTGACCGCCCTGAGCTTTGATCGCGCTTGCTGGAAGGCGGGGCAACCACGATAGCAGCTAATGTGGCTACCTCCACAATTGGCGCACTTGGCAGGAGTGCCTCTTGGCTTGGGGCAGTCGATGGATCGATGATTGCCCGCACACTTCATGCATCTGTGGGGGCGGCGGCAGTAATTTTTTGTGTGCCCATATGCCTGGCACTGGTGGCACTGGGCAGGGTCAACGGGCTTCGCCATTTGCTCCACGCTGACAGGCTGGGATCCAAGGCGCTGCAGGTACAGAACCCTTCTGTGCCTGTATTTGGGCTCTGGAGCCACTTCAATCTCAAAGAGATTGAAGGGTTTGCCAGTGGAGCGGTGCTTCATAATCCTAACGAATCTGGGTGTGAAGCCCGCGTTCGTCAGCTCCTCGGATATCCAGCTGGTTGGTGTGGAGTGATGGAGGAGGCGGACAACGGCGCGGAATCCCTTTTGATTCCTGGGCTGGTGGGTGTGGAGATGGGTCCCATCCTCCTTGAGGGCTGCAAGGATGACTTTATAGGTCCTTGCATCCTCGCAGTGGATGCGGAGGCCATCTCCAGCTGTCGCCCTCGTGGTGTACTTGCCAATGTTTGGGCATTGGGCAAGTTTGAGGGCGAGCTCCTCGACATTATGGACCAGGGGCATGAAGATAGGGGGCACCTTGTCCGATATGGGTTGAGAAGGCGGGGGCAAGAGGGGCATAATAGCCTGTTGCTCACTTTGAGGCAACGGCCGTGACGGGGACTTACTTGGTGGCTGGAATTGTTGTTTCGTCAGTCCAGTAGTCGTCCGTTTTGGTCTTGGCCGTTGCTGTTGTAGTTGCTGTTGTTGTTGTTGCTGCAATTGCTGCTGCTTCGACAATGGCTGCTGTTGTTGTAGTAGTTGCTGTTGTTGTTGCTGTTGTAGTTGCTGTTGTTGTTGTAGCTGCTGTAGTTGTTGTTGTTGTTTTTGTGGTTGCTGTTGTTGTTGTTGCTTTTGCTGCTGTTGTTGCTGCTCAAGCTGTAGTTGCTGTTGTTGTTGTTGCTTTTGCAGCTGTTGTTGCTGCTCAAGCTGTAGTTGCTGTTGTTGTTGTTGCTTTTGCAGCTGTTGTTGCTGCTCAAGCTGTAGTTGCTGTTGTTGTTGTTGCTTTTGTAGCTGTTGTTGCTGCTCAAGCTGTAGTTGCAGCTGTTGCTGTTTTTGGAGTAGTTGCTGTTGTTGTTGCTGCCGAAGAAGTCGTTGTTGCTGCAGTTGCTGCTTCTCCTTAAGTCGGAGCTGTTCCTGTTGATGTTGTAGTTGTTTCTCCTCTTGTAGTTGCTGTTGTTGTTGTTGCTGCCGTTGCTGTTGGTCCTCCAATTGGAGCTGTTGTTGGCATAGTTGCTGCCGTTCTTCTTGTTGTTGCTGTTGTAGTTGCCGCTGTTGTTGTTGCTTCAGGAGGCGCCTTTGCTGTTGTTGTTGTAGCAGAAGCTGCATCTCCTGTTGTTGTCGTTGTTGTAGTTGCTGCTGTTCCAGCCGAATAAGCCGCTGCTCATCATGTTGTTGCTGCTGGGACTGCTGTTGTTCTTGTAGTTGCTGTTGTTCTTGTTGTAGTTGCTGTTGTAGTTGCTGCTGTTGTCGTTGTTGTTGTTGTTGTTGTTGCTCCCCCGGCGCCAAGTCGTCAGGTTGTGTCAATAAATCAACTGGCATATTGGCAAGCCAGTTGGTTATTGGCGTCAGCGGGGGTAGAGACGAAGAAAGCCCACACTCTTTTTCGTTTAGTTTGTTTTGTGTGTTTGTCGAATTAATTGTCATTTTAATTGTCTGTGAGTTTCGTTTTAGTTGGTTTTGGTTGTCCGGTCGTTGCTCTGTGTAACTTGTGCTTGTATGCATGTGTGAATGTAGGTCAGTTACGAGCATTTCTGTATTGGTGAGAGCGCTCTCATTTTCGTCGTCTGTTGGGAGAGGCTCTCTGAGTGAGTTGCGTTCGTGTGGCTGAGCGCAATTGAGTGTGTTTATCGTCCCAATATGTGTGAGTCGTTTGTACAAGCTGGCTGCGCTCTCCAGCTTGCACAATGTATTGGGCGAAAGAGATGCCGGTCGTTTGTGTGTGTGTGTGTGTGTGTGTGGGTGCTACAGCACAGTAGGTACACTCTCTTGAGTGACTTTTGTTTGCATGTGCCGATCGTGAGTGTCATTGTTGGGAGAAGTTGAGTGCAGCGTTACTCTTTCTCCCTCGCTCTCTCTCCTGTTGGTTGACGTGCTGCTATGTGTGGGAGTGAGAGGAAGTACCGCAAAGTTGCTGTTGCATAAGTTCCGCTGCTTTGCAGTTTGCTCTGCAGCGGGACTTATTTTGGCGCGCATGAGCAACGATTTGGCGGGCATCTGGTCGTCATCCGCGGCAGCGCCGAAGGCGCTGTTACCGTTATGGGCGTGGCTGGTGTTGGCGGCGTCAGCGGCGTCGACGGCGAAGCCGGCGCCGGCGGCGTTGTTGGCCTCAATGGATGCACTGGCGGGACTGTCAGGATTTGGGGCACTGGGGGCTATGTACTTACGTATTGAGAAATCGTAGTCGATGTACGGCTCCTCCAGTGCCTCCTCCATGAGCCGGTCCGGGGTCAGGAAGAAATCCTTCCCTGACAGCATGGAGGAGAACCGATCCTCTCCAGAATCCGACGACAAAGTCGTCTCCAGTTGTTCCCACGGCGGGATTCTGGGGATCCTGGTCCTCCTCTTGGCCTTACTGGTGGGATTCCTGCGTCTGGGTATCATTTTGGTCACAAAATTTTTAATTGAACGCACTTTCACTCACAGGGCTTGGTGGCACACAAAACTCACTATATTTTGCTCAATTTTATTTAAAATTGGCAAAATTTACTATATTTTGCTATTTATTGCACTCGTTTATGGTTTTTAATCGCCTTTATTTAATTTTAAATAAAGGTTTGTTAAATAAATTTAATTTTATTTGCTGTGGCCCGCGACACTTAAAACTCGCAATAATTGCTAAGTTTTTATTTAAATTTAGCAAAGGGCACTTTTATTTGCTAGTAGTTGCATTTATTAATTGTTTTTAATTGCTTTTATTTCATTTTGAATAAAAGTTTATTAAATAAAATAATTTTAGTTGCTCGCAGAAGAATTAAAAAGCACAAGTTGATTTTTTCTCTCTCTTCGCGGTGGGGCGCGGCTGGGGCGGGGCGGGCGGCTGGCACGACCGCTCGACTCAACGCGACAACGGCGACTGCTACCGCTCCGCCCGCCTCAGGACCGACCACACAGTCTTTTATTTGCAGGACATTACAAAGATACAATAAATACATACACGGAAAGCCAATGATACATACATACGTTGTACTTAAGCTAATGTCCTATATATAATTATATTATTACCGCGAGGCAACTTTCATAATTTAATTTGCGGTCAATTGATTTTTTGCGTGAGAGAAAATCGAATTCAAATTTGAAGTGCGATTAATTGCGCCCGGTACAGTGTTGTGTAGCGGGCATTCAGTGCAGATACAAAAATACAATAAATACTGCACTGTATTCTCTGTGTTACTGGCGGTGGGAGAATGGCAAAACATATGTTTTGCATTGAAACGGCAAGATTTTCCTGACGAGTGACATTAAACATTAAATTAATTACTTAAAACTAATATAAATATTCTTTTTTTTTTTTTTTTGTCTTTTTTCAGGTACTTGGAGTTGAACTAATTTGGCGTGGCTGGAGTTTGCATTTTTGTCTGCATAATTGCAAGACAAGAATGCAAGTTGGCGACGAATTATTTGGTAAGTGTAAATAGTAGAAATAATTACTAATACTAATCATTTTCCTATCTTTTCAGGTGGCGAGCGTCAATTAATTCTGTTCTTGGTCAAGGTAAGTATTATATATATATAAATTACATATATTAATCTATTTCTTTTTCAGGTACTTCTGATGTCTCTACTGGCTGCGAGTGGCTGGAGTTTGTATTATTGTTTGCACAATTGGCAAACAAAAAGCAAACTGAGAGTGAATTAATTGGTACGTGAATAAATGATAATAAATACTATAACTAACAATATTTTCTTATCTTTCAGGTGGCTGCGTCAATTAATTCTGGACTTGGTCGAGGTAAGTATTATATATATATAAATTACATATATTAATCTATTTCTTTTTCAGGTGCTTCTGATGTTTCTGCTGGCTGTGAGTGACTGGAGTTTGCATTATTGTTTGCACAATTGGCAAATAAAATGTAAACTGATAGTGAATTAATTGGTATGTAAATAAATAATAATAAATACTATATCTAACAATATTTACTATCTTTCAGGTGGCTGCGTCAATTAATTCTGGCTGTGGACTTGGTCAAGGGTAAGTATTTAAATGAATTAATTACATAAACTAATCTATTTCTATTTCAGGGTCATGTTGTGTGTACCTAGGCAGCATACACACGCAGTGGCATGGATGGAGCGCAGCGCTGGACGCACCGGGTGCAGGAGCGGATCGTCAGCATGCCAAGTGTGTGGTGTTGGATCACACATCCGACAGTCGTCAGGCTGCCGATCGCCCGTGCTCCAAACGCGCCCAATAAATACCTAAACATAGGTAACGCTGCGCTATGTTGGCACGTACATTGGTCAATGTACGTCTGGAATGGGTCCCACGACGCATCTGAAGGGCGTCGCTGGTCAAGGAGGAGTCGCTGGGTGGATCCCTGGAGGCGCTGGAAGGATGCTTCGCTGTGGTGAGTGCTTCTCCTGTAGTGTTTGTAGCACTTTTGTTGGCGATGTTTTTAGTGAATTTAAATTCATTCCATGTTCCTTCGCTGGATAATGGTCTCTGGTTCGCCATTCGTGGATTGGATCGGGATCCAATGGTGCCGTGCTGGATCTCGAGGATGCCCTGGACCGATCGGCACCAATTTTGGATGGATCCAGGACACGGCTGAGGAGTGGCGCAATCCTGTGAATTGTGCCATGTTCTTGTGATGCCCTTTTGGTCAACGCCACTGTCGCAGTTGTGTGCGTGTTCCAGAGTCGCTAATGGTCTGAGATGCCCCTCGGTGGCCTCAGGGGTGACACCAGGGGTCCCTATGGGGATCAGGACCCTGGATCAGCGGGTGCAGTGCATCCTTCGGGTGAGTAGCCGTTGATTTTTTTTTTTTTTTTTTTTTCAAGTAAACATGCGAGCCTGTGCTGAGCATGAATGTAATTGGACACATAAGCCATTTGGCATTTTTTTTTTTTCAAGTAAACATGCGAGCCTGTGCTGAGCATGAATGTAATTGGACACATAAGCCATTTGGCATTATGCAGAAACTCACAAGCGCCATCGAGGTGTGGACCACGTGAGATACGGGGAGGGTACAGGTAAGTACGAGAGCTGGTAAGCTTTGCGATTGGGCAGGTAAGCCGTATAAGAAAGAAGATGCTTTCGAAAAAAGGTCTGCTTTATACTAAAGTGGTAGTATATAAACAAGCATTAATATATTGGCCGTTTTGTATTGTAATTGGTCTGCTTCATACTAAAGTGGTAGTATATAAAGAAGCATTAATGTATTGTATTGTATTGTATTTGGTATGTTGTATTTGGCATTATTGATAACTTTTTTTTTTTTTTTTTTTCAAGTAAACATGCGAGCCTGTGCTGAGCATGAATGTAATTGGACACATAAGCCATTTGGCATTATGAAGAAACTCACAAGCGCCATCGAGGTGTGGACCACGTGAGATACGGGGAGGGTACAGGTAAGTACGAGAGCTGGTAAGCTTTGCGATTGGGCAGGTAAGCCGTATAAGAAAGAAAATGCTTTCGAAAAAAGGTCTGCTTTATACTAAAGCGGTAGTATATAAACAAGCATTAATATATTGGGCGTTTTGTATTGTAATTGGTCTGCTTCATACTAAAGTGGTAGTATATAAAGAAGCATTAATGTATTGTATTGTATTTGGTATGTTGTATTTGGCATTATTGATAGCTAGTATTATTGATATATAGGTTTTATTGGTACTTGATCTTGTTGTTAATTGGTCTTATTGATATCTGGAAATTGTCTTTGGTATATTGATAACCGGTATTATTGATAAATTGGTCTTATTTTTTTTTTTTTTTTTTTTCAAGTAAACATGCGAGCCTGTGCTGAGCATGAATGTAATTGGACACATAAGCCATTTGGCATTATGCAGAAACTCACAAGCGCCATCGAGGTGTGGACCACGTGAGATACGGGGAGGGTACAGGTAAGTACGAGAGCTGGTAAGCTTTGCGATTGGGCAGGTAAGCCGTATAAGAAAGAAGATGCTTTCGAAAAAGGTCTGCTTTATACTAAAGCGGTAGTATATAAACAAGCATTAATATATTGGGCGTTTTGTATTGTAATTGGTCTGCTTCATACTAAAGTGGTAGTATATAAAGAAGCATTAATGTATTGTATTGTATTTGGTATGTTGTATTTGGCATTATTGATAACTAGTATTATTGATAAATTGGTCTTATTGGTACTTGATCTTGTTGTTAATTGGTCTTATTGATATCTGGAGATTTATTGTATTTGGTATGCTGTATTTGGTTTTACTGATAACTGGAATTATTGATATATTGTTTTTTTTTTTTTTTTTTTTTTTTCAAGTGAACATGCGAGCCTGTGCTGAGCATGAATGTAATTGGACACATAAGCCATTTGGCATTATGCGGAAACTCACAAGCGCCATCGAGGTGTGGACCACGTGAGATACGGGGAGGGTACAGGTAAGTACGAGAGCTGGTAAGCTTTGCGATTGGGCAGGTAAGCCGTATAAGAAAGAAGATGCTTTCGAAAAAGGTCTGCTTTATACTAAAGCGGTAGTATATAAACAAGCATTAATATATTGGGCGTTTTGTATTGTAATTGGTCTGCTTCATACTAAAGTGGTAGTATATAAAGAAGCATTAAAGTATTGTATTGTATTTGGTATGTTGTATTTGGCATTATTGATAACTAGTATTATTGATAAATTGGTTTTATTGGTACTTGATCTTATTGTTAATTGGTCTTATTGATATCTGGAATTTTTTTTTTTTTTTTTCAAGTAAACATGCGAGCCTGTGCTGAGCATGAATTTAATTGGACACATAAGCCATTTGGCATTACGCAGAAACTCACAAGCGCCATCGAGGTGTGGACCACGTGAGATACGGGGAGGGTACAGGTAAGTACGAGAGCTGGTAAGCTTTGCGATTGGGCAGGTAAGCCGTATAAGAAAGAAGATGCTTTCGAAAAAAGGTCTGCTTTATACTAAAGCGGTAGTATATAAACAAGCATTAATATATTGGGCGTTTTGTATTGTAATTGGTCTGCTTCATACTAAAGTGGTAGTATATAAAGAAGCATTAATGTATTGTATTGTATTTGGTATTTGGTATGTTGTATTTGGCATTATTGATTTTTTTTTTTTTTTCAAGTAAACATGCGAGCCTGTGCTGAGCATGAATGTAATTGGACACATAAGCCATTTGGCATTATGCAGAAACTCACAAGCGCCATCGAGGTGTGGACCACGTGAGATACGGGGAGGGTACAGGTAATTTTTTTTTTTTTTTTTTTTTTTTTCAAGTAAACATGCGAGCCTGTGCTGAGCATGAATGTAATTGGACACATAAGCTTTTTTTTTTTTTTTTTTTTTTTTTAAGTAAACATGCGAGCCTGTGCTGAGCATGAATGTAATTGGACACATAAGCCATTTGGCATTATGAAGAAACTCACAAGCGCCTTTTTTTTTTTTTTTTTTTTTTAAGTCCGAGCGCCGCGGAGACGTCCTGCTCCAGCTGACCTCGAGACACGTTTATTCTCTTTTCTCAAACAATTTACATTATTACTTATAAAAGCAACTTAGAGTAATTTAAATGGCGGTAAATATTATGCATATAATACAATTTTTATAAAGAAGGGAAATTAAATACTAGCTATCGATATATTTTTTGGTGCCGATAACAAGAGATGGTTGTATCGGCTGTGGTGTTTTTTAGTACTAAATTGCTAGTGGGCACACTGCAACCCTGGCAGGTGGAAGAGTAACAAATGTAAACAAGTGCAAAACACAAATTGAAATTACAGAATTTTTCAACCTAATATAGGTAATCGTCGTTCAATTGTGAAGCATTCATGCCCTCTTGGGTTATATAGTGCCATTTTAAATTTTGTGTGACAAGTGCATGGGAAAATAGTCCTCCAATCAACAGTTTGCCGGCTAAAGTGAAGACCATTGAACTGTTGATCAGCTGACTATATCTCACACTTGTCACACAAAATGTATTTATATATTAAAAATATTTTCCAAATGCATTAACAAACAATTTCTTTTTCAGATTTTTTAACTTTCGCAATAGAGGCAATGCTGAACAAGTGAGTGGCGCGAACAGTGTATATGTATAGTACAACTAGTGGAATTAATGTAAGTAACAATAATACATTATTAAATATGAAATTAATGTGTGTACTATTCCTATTTACAGTGGCGGACTAAAGTCAACATACGACCCCTTTTTCCGTAATTTCTCCGGTCCTAAAGGTTTTCTCGAAAAAGTAATGATGCAGTCTTATTTAGAAGATAAATTTAGAACGAAACCCAAAATATTTTTTATTTTTAAGTTTAACTCTAGATTTTATTTATAAAAAACTGAAAAAAGGCACTGACAAAAGTGAACATACGATTTTCATTTTTGTACTTATAATAGAAAATTTTTAAATAAAAAGTCCCGTTTTTTTTTGTTTTGTGCTTTACTTAAATTTATGCTTTGGTTTCAATGCATTTCGTCATTAAGAAAAGTTGAGCAAACGCAAAAATGTCTCCTCGAAAGGAAATTCCTGTGGCTCAACGACAATTAGTTGTTAAACACCGAAAAAACAATATTATTAGCAAAATTATTAAATTTAAGTAAAGCAACCGTTCAAACAATTTGTAAAAATTTCCAAGAATCGAACTCATCCGAGAGTAAGCCACGCAGTGGCCGTCCAAACAAGCTTGATCGTAGGGATCTCTCTTTCATCTCCAAAGAAGTGAGCCGAAATCCCAAAGTGCATGCTACCAATTTGGCCCAGGAGATAGCTGAAAGATCGAAAGTTGTTGTTCATCCACGCACAATAACAAGGGCACTCAAGGGCCAAAGTTTGGAGGAAACCGAACACTGCCATGGATCCGAAGCACCTTATCCCTACTGTGAAACATGGTGGTGGCAGTGTGATGGTTTGGGGTGCTGTAGCCGCGTCTGGAGTGGGAAATTTGGCTTTCATTGAAGGCCTTATGGATCGACACCAATATAAGAATATATTGGAACAAACCTTAAAGCCTAGTGTCGATAAACCGTGCTTAGGAGAGAGCTGGATCTTCCAACAAAACAACGACCCTAAGCACACGGCGCAGATTGTTAAAGATTGGTTGCTTTATTACGCGCCAAGGCAATTGTATTCGCCACCACAAAGCCCGGACCTAAATATAATTGGGAAATTTTGGAGCGGAAAATCCGTAAACACACCATAAGTAGTGCTCCAATGCTACGGGAGAAGCTTCAAGAGGAATGGGGAAAAATATCAGGAGAAGAGCTCCAAAATTTGGTGGACTCTATGCCCAGGCGTCTTCAAGCCGTCATCGATGCTCGTGGTGGGCCCACAAAATATTAACATTGTTTTTTATTTAAAAAAAACACCGATAACAGTTGACCGTATGTTCACTTTTGTCAGTGCCTTTTTTCAGTTTTTTATAAATAATATCTTGAGTTAAACTTAAAAATAAAAAATATTTTGGGTTTCGTTCTAAATTTATCTTCTAAATAAGACTGCATCATTACTTTTTCGAGAAAACCTTTAGGACCGGGGAAATTACGGAAAAAGGGGTCGTATGTTGACTTTAGTCCGCCACTGTAGATGGTCGATACTCAGTTGTAAGGCATGCATACCCGCTTCGGTTTATGGCAAGGAAGCACTTATCAATTGTATTAACAAACAAATTCTTTTTCAGATTTTATCTTTGGCGATAGAGGCAATGCTGAGCAAGTGAGTGGCGCCAACAGAGCATATGTACAGTATGAGTAGTAGGAATAATGTGAGTAATAATAATACATTAACAAATATGAAATTAATATGAGAATTATTTCTATTTAGGTGGTCGACACTCAGTTGTGAGGCATGCATACCCGCTCAGGTTCAAGGCAAGGATACAATTGTGTTTTATGTTGACGACGAGTGTGTGAGACGGCCCGCCGGTCGCCAATAACATGGTCAAGAGGAAGACCATGGAGTTGGCGACACGCCGGCCGCGTCACACACCCGCCAGCACAATGTACTTGTGTACTAAAGGCCATAAAGAGGGCAGGCAACAATCTCAGGCCAATTTTCATATCGCGTATTTAATTTTTGAGTCTCGTCGTTTTGTGAGCAATGCTGGACAAGTGAGTGGCGCCAACTGTAAATATGTATAGTACAATTAGTGGTAATAATGTAAGTAATAATTATACATTAACAAATATGAATTTAATATGTGAATTTTTCCTATTTAGGTGGTCGACACTCAGTTGTGAGGCATGCATACCCGCATCAGGTTTATGGCAAGGAGACAATTGTGTTTTATGTTTCGACGAGTGTGTGAGACGGCCCGCCGGTCGCCAATAACATGGTCAAGACGAAGACCATGGAGTTGGCGACATGCCGGCCGCATCACACACCCGCCAGCACAATGTACTAGTGTAATAAAGGCCATAAAGAGTGCAGGCAACAATCTCTGGCCAATTTTCATATCGCATAATTAATTTTGAGTCTCGTCATTTTGTGAGCAATGCTGGACAAGTGAGTGGCGCCAACTGTATATATGTATAGTACAATTAGAGGTAAAAATGTAAGTATTAATTATACATTAACAAATATGAATTTAATATGTGAATTTTTCCTATTTAGGTGGTCGACACTCAGTTGTGAGGCGTGCATACCCGCATCAGGTTTATGGCAAAGAGACAATTGAGACAACTGTGTTTTATGTTACGACGAGTGTGTGAAACGGCCCGCCGGTCGCCAATAACATGGTCAAGAGGAAGACCATGGAATTGGCGACAAGTCGGCCGCATCACACACCCGCCAGCACAATGAACTTGTGTATTATGAACTATAGAGAGGGCAGGCAAAAGTTTTTGGCCAATTTCGCATTACGTATTTAATTTTTAAGCCTCGTCGTTAATATGAGCAATGCTGGGCAAGTGAGTGCCGCCACAAGCTATATAAAGTGAGTAAGCAACAGTAAGATAAGCAAATTAGTAAACAAGGACATTAAAGAACCAATTTCTTATTCCAGATTATAAATTTCGTCAATCTCGAGCCAGTGCTGGACAGATGAGAGGCATTATGTTGAGAGCTGCTATCTGGAGACCATCGAGGATTAAGCTGGGGCGTTTGTGCTGCTGCTGCTGCTTTGTCTGCTTAAAGATGGCGCAGCCGTGGAGTCCGTGGCTATGTTTGGTGTTGTGGCCTCCAGAGACGGTGTTGGATACTCAGCTGGAGACAATGGAGGACCTGCTTTAGTTGCTGTGCTGGTATTAGCCGGGCCTTCAATGCTGGTGTCGTCATCCTCGATTAAGAGGCACAGCTCTTCCTCAATTTTCTGGAGACCCAGTTCCAGGGTGTGGTCTTGACTGCTCGTATCCTGGTAATCGGTGATTACCAAGCGTTTGATGGCCAAAGGCTGACCACGGAGTCGATACATCACTGCCAGTCTGGAGAGTTTGCCTTGTCTATAGTTTCTTTGTAATACATTAATAGTTTTGACATCTAATCGTGTTGTGTTTTCGGGACTTTTCGGGTAGTGTATTCTATACAGCTTGTGCTGCTCGCTTATTGTGCCAATATAGTCAGGGACTATTAGTTGCTTGATGGATAATGGTTGCCCTTGAATAAACTCTAGTGCTCTCTCTCTGGTAATAATACCATCTCTATATTCTTTTCTAAGTTTGTTTATAACTGACTCGCCAAACCTTTCAGGTGTTTTTGATGCCCTAAGAAAACTCTGTCTCTGTCTATCTAGACTTGCTGCCAGCCTCTCATTCTCTATTTTCTCAAGACGCTCCTCATCGAGGCGAATGAGAGTGGGTAGACTCGGCCAAATGTGTCGTCGCCTGGTGTAGATGTTGTCGTTGTCAACCAAATTGGTTAGATTTAGCTGTTGATTTGGTAGACTACTAACGGATTGGTTTGAAAGTTTTAGCTGCAAATGCTCCCGACTTTGCTGCTGCAGTGGTACAAAATAAGTTTGTATTTGAGCAGAAAGACGAGGCCTTTTGGTACGCTTAAGCTCAAGGGGCTGTAAGAGCAGGTTGCGTACCTCTGGATTGTCATGGAATGCCAAAGAGCAGGCGAAACGATGACTTGTTGATTGAAACATCTCTTCCAGGGACTTTACAGAGAAAGCTTCTCGTATGTGTGCATTTCGTGTGTGTCTTGAGGCTTTTAATGATTGGCGCAATATTTTGTTTTGCCGTTGTTGGATGCGACGCAATTGGTCGTTAGAGGCAAGGGCCGCCCATACAGGGAGGGCATATTGCCAAATTGGCATAATAAGTTGTTTAATAATAATGGCTTTACAGTTTTTGGAGAGCTTGCTATTCTCACCAATAAGCCATCGTAACGCAATTTCTCTACCCCTCATTCTTCTGAGCAGGTTACTAGCATGTTGGATGAATGTTAGTTTGCGATCCAAAGTGACTCCTAGATACATATGCGTTTTATTTTGCGTAATATCGACGTTATTGAATGATAGTTTCCTTTCGCTGTCCTTTAGGCTCATTTGACGGAGAGTATATATAACATGCCCAGTTTTGGTTGCATTTATTGTGATGGACCACTTCTTTTATTTTATTTATTTATTTTATTTATTTAATGTCAACTATAAACAGTCGACAGAAATTTAAAATTAAGTGTAAAATTAAAATTAAATTTAAAAATAATTAAATTATTCATATTAAATATTAAAAATATAAAAATTATAATTAAATTGAAAAAAGAAAAAATATAAAATAAAAATAATAAATAAATAGTTCTGGGGTGAGTAAAAGTAAATTGATTCAACATTTGTTGCTAGGATTGGGGAAACCCAGGAAAACCCAATCAAATCAATGACCACCACCAGAGATTAAATTGATTAATGTGTGCGTAAATGTTCTAAGATTAAGGCTTTATTGGTAGAGATAGAAGACTCTAATCTAATAACCCCGTAAAGTCTGTTAAACTCAGAACATAGTACTCTAAAAGGTTCATGCATAAGGTAATTAGTATGGCAAGTGCTAGTTGTTAATAAGGAGTAGAAACGAGTTGATCTAATAGGAAGTGAAAAGTTTAATTTGTTTAGTAAGAAAGGAGAGTCAATATCACCATTTATAAGTTTTTGAATGAAAGTTACACCCAGCATAATGCGACGGTGTGAAAGGGAAGGAAGATTAATTAATAGTAATCTACTAGGATATGGCGGAAGGTTAAGTTGTGGTGACCAGTTTAAGTTTCTTAGTGCGAAAATTAGAAACTTCTTTTGCACCGATTCAATTTTGTCTTTATAAGTCTGATACTGTGGCGACCACAAACAGGACCCATACTCGAGGATGGGACGTACCAGAGAGACATAAAGCTGTTTAGTCGTATAAGGGTCATTGAATTCCTTAGACCAACGCTTAATGAAACCTAAGACCTTCATGGCTTTATTTACCATGAACTCAATGTGATCGTTGAAAGAAAGTTTACGATCAAGTAAGATGCCTAGGTCATTAATTTGAGATATATTCTCAAGAGGATGGCCTTCTAACAAGTATTGAACATGCACAGGTTGTGTTCTGCAAAAAGTCATGGCTTTGCATTTTGAGCAATTGAGGGCAATAAGATTGGTTTTGCACCATGAATTGAAAATGTTAAGATCAGCTTGCAACAAAGAAGCAGAAATAGGATCCTTATAAGAGAGGCATAATTTAACGTCATCTGCATACATCAAAACAGCACTATTCTTAATAATAGACGGAAGGTCATTAATAAATAAATTGAAAAGCAATGGTCCGAGGTGGCTACCTTGGGGCACTCCTGAATAAACAGAGATCTGCTTAGAGAGAGCAGAATTGAACATTACTCTCTGAGTTCTATTTTTAAGATAGTTGGAGATCCAATTCATAAGAATATGAGGAAAACCAAGAAGCGACAACTTGTGCATTAGGAGAGTATGGTTTACAGAATCAAATGCTTTACTGAAATCAGTGTAGATGACGTCCGTTTGCATCGAGCTATGAAACCCACTAATGACAATAGAGGAGAGTTCCAATAAGTTTGTTGTAGTAGATTTGGATCTCACAAAGCCATGCTGGGTTGGTGAGATGATTGAGCTACATAAGTGTTGCAGTTGAGAAGTAATGATTTTCTCGAATAATTTAGGAATAGCAGACAACTTAGAAATAGCTCTATAGTTCATGACGTCAGACTTAGAGCCTTTTTTGTGTAAGGGAATAACATAAGATTCTTTCCATAACTTAGGAAATAATCCGGTCGAAACGGACAAAGAAAAAAGTTTAAGAATTGGCTTACAGAGCGAATTAGCACAGTATCTGAGAACACAGCCAGGCACCCCATCTGGCCCAGGAGAAAAAGATGGCTTGACCAAAGTCAGCTCACAACCTAACGAACTTTCCGTAATCTGCGGACCGAAAACAGAGTTAGATGGATAAATTCTATAAGGATAAGGACACTTAGAATCGTAAATCTTAGACGAATAAGTATCCTGGAAAAAATCTGCAAATAAGTCCGAAATGTTTTGATCGGTACTAGCTGTTTTCTCGTTTAGAGTTAAGGAAGAAGGATATGTAGCAGTTCGCCGTTTAAGATTAACGAAGTTATAAAACTGCTTAGGGTCTTTAGCAAATTGTAATCTACAGCGAGTTAAGTATGCACTATAGCAACGGTGGTTCATAGTATCAAAGCCAGACTTAGCGATAACATACCTTGAAAAATCAATAAGCCTACCAGATAATTTGAACTTTTTGTAAAGTTTGGATTTCAAATTTTTAAGTCTACAAAGTTCCCTAGAGAACCAAGGTAGTTTTGTAGACTTAGAATGATATACCCTAGGAACATTCAATTCAAAAATAGAGTTCATAGCTCTATAAAAAATATCAATCGCACCTTCTAAATTATTAGAAGAGTACAATTTCGACCAATCATAATTATTAAATAAAGTGTTGAGATCACTAAAGTTAGCCTTTCGAAAACAATAGTGTTTAGTCTTTGGAAATGTTTTAACTTGCTGCCCGGATGGTGACAGCAAAAGAGCGAGCTCTAAAGTGGGGTGGAACGCATCTTCAGGTGAAACTAAAGGATCAATTCTTACAACAGTATCGCATACCTGATCAGATACAAAGACCAGATCAAGTAATCGGTTCCTGCTGTTTCGAATTGAGTTGACCTGAGATAGATTTAGTTCAAGAAGTCCCGACAGAAACTCGTTAGAAGTCATTAAGTCGTTGTTATCCGACCAAATAACATCGGGCAAGTTAAAGTCACCAACAACTAACAAACAGTCTTTATCCAAAAGCATGCTGGACAAAGATTGAATTACCGTTAAGTGAGCTAGGTATACAGATAGATCAGATTGGGGAGGAATATATGAGCAGGAAATATAAAAGTTAATGTTATGAATTCGCACTTTCACACATACAATTTCTATATTAGTGGGGGAGTTATTTACTAATTGCGATGTAAGATTAGATTTTATCGCAATAAGGATACCACCACCTTTTCTATCCATTCTATCACATCTATAAGTAACATAAAGAGGTGAAAGTATAGATGCAGCAAGAATATCAGGTTTAAGCCAGGTCTCAGTGAATGCCAAAATGTTATGTTCGAAAGAAAAACTATCTACATAAAGGTTAGAAAGTTTTGACTTAAGGCCTCTAACATTCTGATAAGCAAACAGAAAAGAAGAAACTATTAGTTTTTTGATGGAACATTAGTAGGAAGAGAAGGGGGTACTGAAGATTGTCTCTTCTGCGGACTGTACTCCTTTACAACCATATCATCCAGCCAAAAAGCATTCGTACAAATAGTACTAAATGCACTTGCGGGGACAGATATCTTGAAGGAGGAAATTTCTCTACGGTGCTTAAATTTGAATTTCTCAACGGTCATGTTGAGACAACTATTATTAAGTTTATTTAAAATATAGGCCTTGACATCTTCGGTTGATGTGTCAGATGCCAGGCGAGAAATAAAGATTTGGCGTCTGTTAGGGACAGACTTAAGAGGTCTTGCAGTCTCCACTACGCTAGGAAGAACGCTAGGAACATTTGCAGGAGCGGGATGTTTAGGGGAATTAAACACCCGAAGATGATTAACCTCGGATGATACAAGAGGCATATCATTGGAAGGCCTATCTTTCTTGGGTCTATTGGATCTCGAGCTACGCTGGTTTGAAATACTTGTAGCTGCAGTTGTATTAGGAACATTATCAGTAGTCAAAACCGGAGTAATAATTACCTCCGGTGGTGAGCTACTAGAAGAAGTCTCCGACACAATAGACGGCTGAGAAAAAATTTTAAAATTATTAAACTTTAATTCCATTGCTTGGAATTCCTTATGTAGAAGGTCAAAGTTTTTTTTTAAAGAACAGAAATTATTGCGCGTATGCATTGCAAATGATTGCATATTAATTTCCGTCTCACGGCAAGCCTCACAACACCATTTAAGGCCCGTCTTATTGGCGATGTAATCTTTTACACGCGCGGTGAAACCAGCACATTTAACATGAGCTAGATTGTCACACAACCAGCAGCATATAAAATCTGCCTTAGGATCGGACATTACCTTACAGACTTTAATGCAGCACGAAGTCATTATGTAAGGAGATATAATAACGAAAGAGAAATTGAAGAAATAATAAGAAATGAGTTATAATTGAAGTGTAACTAAACTTGTGTCGAGTGCTGTAGAAAATCAAACAGCAATAACACAATGCAAAGCAAAGCAAGAGAGAGAGACAGTAAGGTACAGTTAATGTTAATGTAAAGAGCTGGCGTTAAGAGCGCGAGCTATACAGATAAGCATGCAAATGAGAGAGCACAAAGTTAGGAGAGTGACGAAAAGTAAAAGATGAGAGTGAAGAAAAAGAACTAAACACAGCTGTTAGCGACGCGCACTGTTTGTAAAAATATACAAAGAAAATGCAATTTTTAATAGCAAATACACGAAGTTTGACACTCGCACCAGTTATACTGCACTACACAATAATAATGTTAGAACTTGGCACCTTTTAAGTATTAAACTACAAGTAGAAATTACGGAATTCAAATGATTTAATAAGAGCAAAATCAGACGCGTCTACTCTGTACAACAACCAATGTTAATGTTGATAATAATGTTCTTCGCCCATTCAACAAAGGCATTTAGATATATCTCATTCTGTCTAATGGCTGTAACCGGAGGGGACTCCAGCCGTTATATGACCAAGTTTAGATCTGTTGCCTTCTAATGAGTTCACTGAGAAGGTGCGATTTTTCAAATAGCTTTCCAGAACTTGATAGAGCGGCAGGGGGAGCAGTTTAATCAATTTGAGGAGTAGTCCACTGTGCCAAACACGATCAAAAGCTTCAGTAAAGTCAATAAAAACAGCCGAGCAGTACTGCTTAGTGTCGTATGAATTCAATATGAATTCAGTGACCCGACGAAGTTGCTGTTCAGTCCCATGTTCTCGCCGAAAACCAAACTGATGGTTTGGAATCGCATTTGAGAAGTCACGAGTCTCAAGCAATCGTTTTAACAATAGCGACTCAAACATCTTTGATAGGCCCGATAAGAGGCTAATAGGACGGTACGATGACAGCTCACAGGTCCTTTTACCTGGCTTGTGGATCATGGAGATGCAGGCGTGCTTCCATTTAGTGGGAAAGTAGCCGATTCTGAGTGAAGAATTATATTTCAGAATTAAGTAGAGTAACGCTTTTTTTGGTAAGAGTTTAATCAAACGGTTATCAATTTTATCTTCTCCCGGTGATTTATTATTTTCCAATGATACAATTTCTTTTTGAGTTCTTCCAAGGTTATAGGCCTAAAAGATGTCTGAGTTGACTGGAGTTGGATTTTTCGCGTCGCAAGTTCGTCACAGATTGCCTTACGTTCGTCAAGAGTACTGGAGAAATTAGGACTAAATCGTTTTTCTAAATGGTTAGCAAAAGCCTCCGCCTTTTCTGCCGAAGTTTTAGTCCATGTTATAGCGTGACTCTTGCCTTGTCCACTGGACGAATCCTGTATGAGTTTTAGCGGCCAATCAGGTTGTGGCTGTCTCTTCAATTTATTGGTTAATCTCCAAAGTTTCTGCATTTTGTACCTATCGTGCACATCAATGCCTTGGAACAGTTGATTGTTGTGTTTGTCCTCCAGGATCTTAAGTGCCTTTCTCAGTTTGTTTTGAGCTGCTCTGTACAGCTTTTTAGCTTCAGTAGTGCGTGTGGCCATTAGCAATTCCTTGCACTGCTGCTTGTACTCAAGGAGCCTGCTGGTGTGCTCGTCCAGGATGAAGCGATGGGATTGGCGCTGTTGATGCTGCTGGGTCACTTGCTTGCTTCGAAGTATGGAACTCCTACGTGAAGCCTCTGCTGCCTCATTTATGTTTCTGTACAGGATGTCGACACAATCATCAATATCTTCGCCCGAGTGAAGCTCAGTGTTTAAGAGAATGCGTTGGTCTAATAGGTTCTGGAATATCTCAGTATTGGCATACATGGGGAGTAGAACTCTGCCATTTTGCGAGCGTCTACGAAAGACACGCCCGGACAGAGTCAAATCAATCCGGAGCGGCAAATGATCTGAGTCAAGGTCCGTAGTTGGCCAGATCCTAAGGCGTTTGTCATCAAGACCAGCATATATACCAAAATCAATAGCAGACGGATTCTTGCGCGTATCGAATGGGAAATGGGTTGCCATACCAGATGCAAGTAAGTTGTATCTGTTATGTGAATGGATGGCTGTCATAAGTGCTCTGCCACGTTCACAAGAGTTACGGCCTCCCCACCACTGATGTTTTGCATTCCAATCTCCACATAAGAGGAAACTGGCCTCATTTGTGTCCAGTATTTGATCAAAGTGGGTAAATAAACTGTTAAATTGCTTCGTTGTCCATTTATAGACTGGTGGGCAATAGACTGAGGCAATTACTATCTGTATACCCAGGTTCAGGGCAATAGGCGCACATTGAATGGACTCCTCCTCAATGGGCTGAAGGATGCTGTGCTTAACATCATTGCGGACGTAGATTGCAGCTCCTCCTTTACGATACGAACTAGGATTGATAGCAGTGTAGACTTGGTATCCATCGATGCTAATGTTGTTGGAATTTCTTGGTGCGCGTAGCTCAGCTATCATCATGACGTGAATGGACTCGTTTCGCATATATAGCTGGAGTTCTGACATTTTGTAAACAAGGCCGCAAGCATTCCAGAAGGCAATTTTAAAAGTGTTGCCGTTCTGAGATGCTGAGTGAACAGTTTTTGCGTTGGAATTAATACAATTTATATTTTTTAATTGGCGTTTTTTTTTTTTCAAGTAAACATACGAGCCTGTGCTGAGCATGAATGTAATTGGACACATAAGCCATTTGGCATTATGCAGAAACTCACAAGCGCCATCGAGGTGTGGACCACGTGAGATACGGGGAGGGTACAGGTAAGTACGAGAGCTGGTAAGCTTTGCGATTGGGCAGGTAAGCCGTATAAGAAAGAAAATGCTTTCGAAAAAAGGTCTGCTTTATACTAAAGCGGTAGTATATAAACAAGCATTAATATATTGGGCGTTTTGTATTGTAATTGGTCTGCTTCATACTAAAGTGGTAGTATATAAAGAAGCATTAATGTATTGTATTGTATTTGGTATGTTGTATTTGGCATTATTGATAACTAGTATTATTGATAAATTGGTTTTATTGGTACTTGATCTTATTGTTAATTGGTCTTATTGATATCTGGAAATTGTATTTGGTATATTGTATTTGCTATATTGATATCTGATATTATTGATAAATTGGTCTTATTGGTACTTGATCTTGTTGTTAATTGGTCTTAATGATATCTGGAAATTGTATTTGGTATATTGATAACTGGTATTATTGATAAATTGGTCTTATTGGTACTTGATCTTGTTGTTAATTGGTCTTATTGATATCTGGAGATTTATTGTATTTGGTATGCTGTATTTGGTTTTACTGATAACTGGAATTATTGATATATTGGTTTTATTGATACTTGATCTTATTGTTAATTGGTCTTCTTGATATCTGGAAATTATTGTATTAGGTGTGGTGTATTTGGCTTAATTGATAACTAATATTATCGATTTGTTGGTTTTATTGATAATTTATCTTATTGTTAACTGATCTTATTGATATCTGAAAATTGTATTTGGTATGTTGTATTTGGCTTTATTGATAACTGATATTAATGATATATTGGTTGTAATGTTAGTTGATCTTAAATTAAAAAATTAAATTAAATAAATAATTAATAATTAATTAGTTTAAATAAATTAAATTAAGGGTGGTAGGGGGTTTTTTTTTTTTTTTTTCAAGTAAACATGCGAGCCTGTGCTGAGCATGAATGTAATTGGACACATAAGCCATTTGGCATTATGAAGAAACTCACAAGCGCCATCGAGGTGTGGACCACGTGAGATACGGGGAGGGTACAGGTAAGTTTTTTTTTTTTTTTTTTCAAGTAAACATGCGAGCCTGTGCTGAGCATGAATGTAATTGGACACATAAGCCATTTGGCATTATGCAGAAACTCACAAGCGCCATCGAGGTGTGGACCACGTGAGATACGGGGAGGGTACAGGTAAGTACGAGAGCTGGTAAGCTTTGCGATTGGGCAGGTAAGCCGTATAAGAAAGAAGATGCTTTCGAAAAAGGTCTGCTTTATACTAAAGCGGTAGTATATATTGGGCGTTTTTTATTCTAATTGGTCTGCTTCATACTAAAGTGGTAGTATATAAAGAAGCATTAATGTATTGTATTGTATTGTATTTGGTATGTTGAATTTGGCATTATTGATAACTGGTATTATTGATATATTGGTTTTATTGGTACTTGATCTTATCGTTAATTGGTCTTATTGATATCTGGAGATTGTATTTGGTATATTGTATTTGGTATATTGTATTTGGTATATTGATAACTGGTATTATTGAGAAATTGGTCTTATTGGTACTTGATCTTGTTGTTAATTAGTCTTAATGATGTCTGGAAATTGTATTTGGTATATTGATAACTGGTATTATTTTTTTTTTTTTTTTTTTTTTTCAAGTAAACATGCGAGCCAGTGCTGAGCATGAATGTAATTGGACACATAAGCCATTTGGCATTATGCAGAAACTCACAAGCGCCATCGAGGTGTGGACCACGTGAGATACGGGGAGGGTACAGGTAAGTACGAGAGCTGGTAAGCTTTGCGATTGGCCAGGTAAGCCGTATAAGAAAAAAAATGCTTTCGAAAAAAGGTCTGCTTTATACTAAAGCGGTAGTATATATTGGGCGTTTTTTATTCTAATTGGTCTGCTTCATACTAAAGTGGTAGTATAGAAAGAAGCATTAATGTATTGTATTGTATTGTATTTGGTATGTTGTATTTGGCATTATTGATAACTGGTATTATTGATATATTGGTTTTATTGGTACTTGATCTTATCGTTAATTGGTCTTATTGATATCTGGAGATTGTATTTGGTATATTGTATTTGGTATATTGATAACTGGTATTATTGATAAATTGGTCTTATTGGTACTTGATCTTGTTGTTAATTGGTCTTAATGATGTCTGGAAATTGTATTTGGTATATTGTATTTGGTATATTGATAACTGGTATTATTGATAAATTGGTTTTATTGGTACTTGATCTTGTTGTTAATTGGTCTTATTGATATCTGGAAATTGTATTTGGTATATTGATAACTGGTATTATTGATAAATTGATCTTATTGGTACTTGATCTTGTTGTTAATTGGTCTTAATGATATCTGGAAATTGTTTTTTTTTTTTTTTTTTTTCAAGTAAACATGCGAGCCTGTGCTGAGCATGAATGTAATTGGACACATAAGCCATTTGGCATTATGCAGAAACTCACAAGCGCCATCGAGGTGTGGACCACGTGAGATACGGGGAGGGTACAGGTAAGTACGAGAGCTGGTAAGCTTTGCGATTGGGCAGGTAAGCCGTATAAGAAAGAAGATGCTTTCGAAAAAGGTCTGCTTTATACTAAAGCGGTAGTATATATTGGGCGTTTTTTATTCTAATTGGTCTGCTTCATACTAAAGTGGTAGTATATAAAGAAGCATTAATGTATTGTATTGTATTGTATTTGGTATGTTGTATTTGGCATTATTGATAACTGGTATTATTGATATATTGGTTTTATTGGTACTTGATCTTATCGTTAATTGGTCTTATTGATATCTGGAGATTGTATTTGGTATATTGTATTTGGTATATTGTATTTGGTATATTGATAACTGGTATTATTGATAAATTGGTCTTATTGGTACTTGATCTTGTTGTTAATTGGTCTTAATGATGTCTGGAAATTGTATTTGGTATATTGTATTTGGTATATTGATAACTGGTATTATTGATAAATTGGTTTTATTGGTACTTGATCTTGTTGTTAATTGGTCTTATTGATATCTGGAAATTGTATTTGGTATATTGATAACTGGTATTATTGATAAATTGATCTTATTGGTACTTGATCTTGTTGTTAATTGGTCTTAATGATATCTGGAAATTGTTTTTTTTTTTTTTTTTTTTTTCAAGTAAACATGCGAGCCTGTGCTGAGCATGAATGTAATTGGACACATAAGCCATTTGGCATTATGCAGAAACTCACAAGCGCCATCGAGGTGTGGACCACGTGAAATACGGGGAGGGTACAGGTAAGTACGAGAGCTGGTAAGCTTTGCGATTGGGCAAGTAAGCCGTATAAGAAAGAAGATGCTTTCGAAAAAAGGTCTGCTTTATACTAAAGCGGTAGTATATAAACAAGCATTAATATATTGGGCGTTTTGTATTGTAATTGGTCTGCTTCATACTAAAGTGGTAGTATATAAAGAAGCATTAATGTATTGTATTGTATTGTATTTGGTATGTTGAATTTGGCATTATTGATAACTGGAATTATTGATATATTGGTTTTATTGATACTTGATCTTATTGTTAATTGGTCTTCTTGATATCTGGAAATTATTGTATTAGGTGTGGTGTATTTGGCTTAATTGATAACTAATATTATCGATTTGTTGGTTTTATTGATAATTTATCTTATTGTTAACTGATCTTATTGATATCTGAAAATTGTATTTGGTATGTTGTATTTGGCTTTATTGATAACTGATATTAATGATATATTGGTTGTAATGTTAGTTGATCTTAAATTAAAAAATTAAATTAAATAAATAATTAATAATTAATTAGTTTAAATAAATTAAATTAAGGGTGGTAGGGGTTTTTTTTTTTTTTTTTTTCAAGTAAACATGCGAGCCTGTGCTGAGCATGAATGTAATTGGACACATAAGCCATTTGGCATTATGAAGAAACTCACAAGCGCCATCGAGGTGTGGACCACGTGAGATACGGGGAGGGTACAGGTAAGTTTTTTTTTTTTTTTTTTTTCAAGTAAACATGCGAGCCTGTGCTGAGCATGAATGTAATTGGACACATAAGCCATTTGGCATTATGCAGAAACTCACAAGCGCCATCGAGGTGTGGACCACGTGAGATACGGGGAGGGTACAGGTAAGTACGAGAGCTGGTAAGCTTTGCGATTGGGCAGGTAAGCCGTATAAGAAAGAAGATGCTTTCGAAAAAAGGTCTGCTTTATACTAAAGCGGTAGTATATATTGGGCGTTTTGTATTCTAATTGGTCTGTTTCATACTGAAGTGGTAGTATATAAAGAAGCATTAATGTATTGTATTGTGTTTGGTATTTGGTATGTTGTATTTGGCATTATTGATAATTGGTATTATTGATAATTGGTATTATTGATATATTGGTTTTATTGGTACTTGATCTTATTGTTAATTGGACTTATTGATATCTGGAGATTGTATTTGGTATATTGTATTTGGTATATTGATAACTGGTATTATTGATAAATTGGTCTTATTGGTACTTGATCTTGTTGTTAATTGGTCTTATTGATATCTGAAAATTCTGTTTGGTATATTGTTTTTTTTTTTTTTTTTTTTTTTTTTTTCAAGTAAACATGCGAGCCTGTGCTGAGCATGAATGTAATTGGACACATAAGCCATTTGGCATTATGCAGAAACTCACAAGCGCCATCGAGGTGTGGACCACGTGAGATACGGGGAGGGTACAGGTAAGTACGAGAGCTGGTAAGCTTTGCGATTGGGCAGGTAAGCCGTATAAGAAAGAAGATGCTTTCGAAAAAGGTCTTTTTTTTTTTTTTTTTTCAAGTAAACATGCGAGCCTGTGCTGAGCATGAATGTAATTTTTTTTTTTTTTTTTTTTTTTTCAAGTAAACATGCGAGCCTGTGCTGAGCATGAATGTAATTGGACACATAAGCCTTTTTTTTTTTTTTTTTTTTCAAGTAAACATGCGAGCCTGTGCTGAGCATGAATGTAATTGGACACATAAGCCATTTGGCATTATGCAGAAACTCTTTTTTTTTTTTTCAAGTAAACATGCGAGCCTGTGCTGAGCATGAATGTAATTGGACACATAAGCCATTTGGCATTATGCAGAAACTCACAAGCGCCATCGAGGTGTGGACCACGTGAGATACGGGGAGGGTACAGGTAAGTACGAGAGCTGGTAAGCTTTGCGATTGGGCAGGTAAGCCGTATAAGAAAGAAGATGCTTTCGAAAAAAGGTCTGCTTTATACTAAAGCGGTAGTATATATTGGGCGTTTTTTATTCTAATTGGTCTGCTTCATACTAAAGTGGTAGTATATAAAGAAGCATTAATGTTTTTTTTTTTTTTTTTTTTTTTTTTTTTTTTTTTTTTTTTTTTTTTTTTTTCAAGTAAACATGCGAGCCTGTGCTGAGCATGAATGTAATTGGACACATAAGCCATTTGGCATTATGCAGAAACTCACAAGCGCCATCGAGGTGTGGACCACGTGAGATACGGGGAGGGTACAGGTAAGTACGAGAGCTGGTAAGCTTTGCGATTGGGCAGGTAAGCCGTATAAGAAAGAAGATGCTTTCGAAAAAGGTCTGCTTTATACTAAAGCGGTAGTATATATTGGTTTTTTTTTTTTTTTTTTTTTTCAAGTAAACATGCGAGCCTGTGCTGAGCATGAATGTAATTGGACACATAAGCCATTTGGCATTATGAAGAAACTCACAAGCGCCATCGAGGTGTGGACCACGTGAGATACGGGGAGGGTACAGGTAAGTACGAGAGCTGGTAAGCTTTGCGATTGGGCAGGTAAGCCGTATAAGAAAGAAAATGCTTTCGAAAAAAGGTCTGCTTTATACTAAATTTTTTTTTTTTTTTTTTTTTTTCAAGTAAACATGCGAGCCTGTGCTGAGCATGAATGTAATTGGACACATAAGCCATTTGGCATTATGCAGAAACTCACAAGCGCCATCGAGGTGTGGACCACGTGAGATACGGGGAGGGTACAGGTAAGTACGAGAGCTGGTAAGCTTTGCGATTGGGCAGGTAAGCCGTATAAGAAAGAAGATGCTTTCGAAAAAGGTCTGCTTTATACTAAAGCGGTAGTATATAAACAAGCATTAATATATTGGGCGTTTTGTATTGTAATTGGTCTGCTTCATACTAAAGTGGTAGTATATAAAGAAGCATTAATGTATTGTATTGTATTGTATTTGGTATGTTGTATTTGGCATTATTGATAACTGGTATTATTGATATATTGGTTTTATTGGTACTTGATCTTATCGTTAATTGGTCTTATTGATATCTGGAGATTGTATTTGGTATATTGTATTTGGTATATTGTATTTGGTATATTGATAACTGGTATTATTGATAAATTGGTCTTATTGGTACTTGATCTTGTTGTTAATTGGTCTTAATGATGTCTGGAAATTGTATTTGGTATATTGTATTTGGTATATTGATAACTGGTATTATTGATAAATTGGTTTTATTGGTACTTGATCTTGTTGTTAATTGGTCTTATTGATATCTGGAAATTGTATTTGGTATATTGATAACTGGTATTATTGATAAATTGATCTTATTGGTACTTGATCTTGTTGTTAATTGGTCTTAATGATATCTGGAAATTGTTTTTTTTTTTTTTTTTTTTTCAAGTAAACATGCGAGCCTGTGCTGAGCATGAATGTAATTGGACACATAAGCCATTTGGCATTATGCAGAAACTCACAAGCGCCATCGAGGTGTGGACCACGTGAGATACGGGGAGGGTACAGGTAAGTACGAGAGCTGGTAAGCTTTGCGATTGGGCAGGTAAGCCGTATAAGAAAGAAGATGCTTTCGAAAAAAGGTCTGCTTTATACTAAAGCGGTAGTATATAAACAAGCATTAATATATTGGGCGTTTTGTATTGTAATTGGTCTGCTTCATACTAAAGTGGTAGTATATAAAGGAAGCATTAATGTATTGTATTGTATTTGGTATGTTGTATTTGGCATTTTTGATAACTAGTATTATTGATAAATTGGTTTTATTGGTACTTGATCTTATTGTTAATTGGTCTTATTGATATCTGGAAATTGTATTTGGTATATTGTATTTGGTATATTGATAACTGGTATTATTTTTTTTTTTTTTTTTTTTTTTCAC
Source organism: Drosophila quadrilineata (assembly GCA_018150725.1). Taxonomy (NCBI): domain Eukaryota; kingdom Metazoa; phylum Arthropoda; class Insecta; order Diptera; family Drosophilidae; genus Drosophila; species Drosophila quadrilineata. The sequence goes on from JAECWN010000402.1 coordinate 372,152, forward strand.
GTAAACATGCGAGCCTGTGCTGAGAATGAATGTAATTGGACACATAAGCCATTTGGCATTATGCAGAAACTCACAAGCGCCATCGAGGTGTGGACCACGTGAGATACGGGGAGGGTACAGGTAAGTACGAGAGCTGGTAAGCTTTGCGATTGGGCAGGTAAGCCGTATAAGAAAGAAGATGCTTTCGAAAAAGGTCTGCTTTATACTAAAGCGGTAGTATATAAACAAGCATTAATATATTGGGCGTTTTGTATTGTAATTGGTCTGCTTCATACTAAAGTGGTAGTATATAAAGAAGCATTAATGTATTGTATTGTATTTTTTTTTTTTTTTTTTCAAGTAAACATGCGAGCCTGTGCTGAGCATGAATGTAATTGGACACATAAGCCATTTGGCATTATGAAGAAACTCACAAGCGCCATCGAGGTGTGGACCACGTGAGATACGGGGAGGGTACAGGTAAGTACGAGAGCTGGTAAGCTTTGCGATTGGGCAGGTAAGCCGTATAAGAAAGAAAATGCTTTCGAAAAAAGGTCTGCTTTATACTAAAGCGGTAGTATATAAACAAGCATTAATATATTGGGCGTTTTGTATTGTAATTGGTCTGCTTCATTCTAAAGTGGTAGTATATAAAGAAGCATTAATGTATTGTATTGTATTTGGTATGTTGTATTTGGCATTATTGATAGCTAGTATTATTGATATATAGGTTTTATTGGTACTTGATCTTGTTGTTAATTGGTCTTATTGATATCTGGAAATTGTCTTTGGTATATTGATAACCGGTATTATTGATAAATTGGTCTTATTGGTACTTGATCTTGTTGTTAATTGGTCTTATTGATATCTGAAAATTGTATTTGGTATATTGTATTTGGTATATTGATTACTGGTATTATTGATAAATTGGTTTTATTGGTACTTGATCTTATTGTTGATTGGTCTTAATGATATCTGGAAATTGTATTTGGTATATTTTTTTCAAGTAAACATGCGAGCCTGTGCTGAGCATGAATGTAATTGGACACATAAGCCATTTGGCATTATGCAGAAACTCACAAGCGCCATCGAGGTGTGGACCACGTGAAATACGGGGAGGGTACAGGTAAGTACGAGAGCTGGTAAGCTTTGCGATTGGGCAAGTAAGCCGTATAAGAAAGAAGATGCTTTCGAAAAAAGGTCTGCTTTATACTAAAGCGGTAGTATATATTGGGCGTTTTTTATTCTAATTGGTCTGCTTCATACTAAAGTGGTAGTATATAAAGAAGCATTAATGTATTGTATTGTATTGTATTTGGTATGTTGAATTTGGCATTATTGATAACTGGTATTATTGATATATTGGTTTTATTGGTACTTGATCTTATCGTTAATTGGTCTTATTGATATCTGGAGATTGTATTTGGTATATTGTATTTGGTATATTGTATTTGGTATATTGATAACTGGTATTATTGATAAATTGGTCTTATTGGTACTTGATCTTGTTGTTAATTGGTCTTAATGATGTCTGGAAATTGTATTTGGTATATTGTATTTGGTATATTGATAACTGGTATTATTGATAAATTGGTTTTATTGGTACTTGATCTTGTTGTTAATTGGTCTTATTGATATCTGGAAATTGTATTTGGTATATTGATAACTGGTATTATTGATAAATTGATCTTATTGGTACTTGATCTTGTTGTTAATTGGTCTTAATGATATCTGGAAATTGTTTTTTTTTTTTTTTTTTTTTTTCAAGTAAACATGCGAGCCTGTGCTGAGCATGAATGTAATTGGACACATAAGCCATTTGGCATTATGCAGAAACTCACAAGCGCCATCGAGGTGTGGACCACGTGAGATACGGGGAGGGTACAGGTAAGTACGAGAGCTTTTTTTTTTTTTTTTTTTTTTTTTCAAGTAAACATGCGAGCCTGTGCTGAGCATGAATGTAATTGGACACATAAGCCATTTGGCATTATGCAGAAACTCACAAGCGCCATCGAGGTGTGGACCACGTGAGATACGGGGAGGGTACAGGTAAGTACGAGAGCTGGTAAGCTTTGCGATTGGGCAGGTAAGCCGTATAAGAAAGAAGATGCTTTCGAAAAAGGTCTGCTTTATACTAAAGCGGTAGTATATATTTGGCGTTTTTTATTCTAATTGGTCTGCTTCATACTAAAGTGGTAGTATATAAAGAAGCATTAATGTATTGTATTGTATTGTATTTGGTATGTTGAATTTGGCATTATTGATAACTGGTATTATTGATATATTGGTTTTATTGGTACTTGATCTTATCGTTTTTTTTTTTTTTCTCAAGTAAACATGCGAGCCTGTGCTGAGCATGAATGTAATTGGACACATAAGCCATTTGGCATTATGCAGAAACTCACAAGCGCCATCGAGGTGTGGACCACGTGAGATACGGGGAGGTTACAGGTAAGTACGAGAGCTGGTAAGCTTTGCGATTGGGCAGGTAAGCCGTATAAGAAAGAAGATGCTTTCGAAAAAAGGTCTGCTTTATACTAAAGCGGTAGTATATATTGGGCGTTTTTTATTCTAATGGGTCTGCTTCATACTAAAGTGGTAGTATATAAAGAAGCATTAATGTATTGTATTGTATTGTATTTGGTATGTTGAATTTGGCATTATTGATAACTGGTATTATTGATATATTGGTTTTATTGGTACTTGATCTTATTGTTAATTGGTCTTATTGATATCTGGAAATTGTATTTGGTATATTGTATTTGCTATATTGATATCTTTTTTTTTTTTTTTTTTTTTCAAGTAAACATGCGAGCCTGTGCTGAGCATGAATGTAATTGGACACATAAGCCATTTGGCATTATGAAGAAACTCACAAGCGCCATCGAGGTGTGGACCACGTGAGATACGGGGAGGGTACAGGTAAGTACGAGAGCTGGTAAGCTTTGCGATTGGGCAGGTAAGCCGTATAAGAAAGAAGATGCTTTCGAAAAAAGGTCTGCTTTATACTAAAGCGGTAGTATATAAACAAGCATTAATATATTGGGCGTTTTGTATTGTAATTGGTCTGCTTCATACTAAAGTGGTAGTATATAAAGAAGCATTTTTTATGATCCGTGGACGATGCCACCACATTAGGACATTGGCACATCCCGAAGGGGCACTCCCTAGGGGCGTCCAATGCCTTCCTTTATTTAAACCGATCTTATGTCTGTTACAATAGCATATTCTACGGTTGTGGTCACAGCTAACTTAAAGCTTGAAATTGGCCGTTCGTCGCTAACGCGCCGGCAATGGTTTGGAGTAGTGTGGTGTAGTAGCAGTGCATCTAGTCTGGCACAAGCCAACCCAAGTATACCCCCAGGAGAGCCGATCCCAGCCCAGATGCACCTCTGGTCAATATGACCCGTTTCTAGATAGTGGCCAAGAAACCCTGTACTGCTTGCCAGGCAGACCGTGACTTGTAGGGAGGAGATAGTGTAGGGTTTACTGCAGAATTTATCCGCTGAAGGTAAGGAAGTGTCCATGTCGATGTGTGGACTAAGGATTTATTATAGGGAGCAAGAAAAATATAAGTGTCTGAGTAACGGATGCTGCTCACACACTTAAAACATTTTATGCAACTAATTAATTAGCTGCGGAAGAAGTATGAGGAGAAGAGATTATAGAGAAGTGTTTAGAAGAACTTGAAGAGTGTCTTGTTAGAGATTTAAAAAGTGTTGGGCGAAAAAATCGCCGAAAAGTCAGGAAAATGTGAATAGTGTTTTTGACATTTGATGCCGAAAGGGATGTATGAGGAATAAGTTGAAAGAGTTAGTGTTTGGAGGATGCATTATGGCAAATTTAGAGCAGAGTAGAGCTCCTGGGCAACTATATGGACACCAGACTACCAACCTAGAGACTGTGTAAATCTAAGGCTAATTGTATGGAAGTTTGTACAGAGTATTGTGTTGCTTAAGTTTAACAGAGTATTGTTCTTATATAGATAAATATACAATGTTTGCTAGATTAATATTGGTGTTTACAGATTTTGTGTGAAATATTATGATGTGTGTTTAAGATTCTAAATTATATTAGAATACGAGTTTGGTATTTTGATTGGTAGATTGGAGATGCATTGGATTTTGGGAAGGGTACATTAATTAACTGTGTGTACATTCCACATAGTAGAGTGTAACCAGTGTGGTTAATATAGATTGGGATACAAATATGGGTGTTGTGTAGAGTATGCAATAGAAGAACTTATTTAGATACAAATTTCAGTAGATTTAAATGATAAAACTAGAAATTGTTGTAGGTGAGAACAGTAGTGTGAAGCAATCCCTAGCTGAAGAGCAACAGTCAGCATTGGCTGATAGGTGTCAGGTTGGGTGTGGCAAGATTCTTTAATCGGTTCTAGCGTCTGATGTTGTCCTTTTTGCGGTAGCAAGAAGGAAGTCAGCAGCTGGTTGAGTAGTAGCCAGGTCATCAAGAATTTATGGTGGGTGTAGACTTCGGATTTCTGGTCTGGAGAGTCCCTCTATGGGCAGGTTATTAGAGTTGATTATAGGAGATAGAGGTGCTATAGGCGTCTGTATGTAGGTTGTTACAACAGCAGTTGGTGTGTGTTGTTCTGTTGTGAGAGCAGTTGGCGTATAATTGTTGGTTTCTTCTGGCGTTGTAGGTGGGCTGTTTGTTAAGTCAATGATGGCTAGTATACCATCACAAAGTTCAGTGCTATTTGCGTTAACGTTTGTGCCATTGGTTTGATTTGTGGCCTGCAAATAGGTCCTTGGATCTGGTAGAGGGGGAGGGCTGGAACGGAATCCGTAGCGCTTTTTGTGTAGTCGTCTCTTTCGAATGATTTTGTCAAAGCATTTGATGGCTGCATCCTTGTACCGCGGTTTTGAGATTCTTTCAAGCCAGCAAGCAGAGCTTGCAATTGCTCTGCCTACAGGATTTGGATGATTTACAATTCGGTGGGCGTAACTAGTAAGGGCACTGTTGTACATCTTGTCAACTGTGGGTATTTTAAGATCATTATGTATGGCGCTGTTTCTAATGTACCATGGAGCGTCTGTGATGAGTCTAAGAACTTTGTTTTGAAAGATTTGAAGTTTGTTGAATTGGTGTTTTGATGGAAGAGGTCCCCAGGTAGCAATTGAGTATCTGAAGATTGGAGCTATTAGTTGTTTGTAGAGTAGTACTTTGAGCTGCATTGGCAATTTGCTATGTTTATTTAGTAGCCATTCCAGTCTTCGAGTTCTGTGTTTAAGTTTTGTAATAAGTGTGTTTATGTGTGCGCATAGATTTAGTTTGGAGTCTAAAGTTACTCCTAGATATGTATGTTTGTTTGGATTGCTGATGGACTTATTTTTGTATTTTGGTGTGAACGGTGGATCTTGTCCAATTTGGCGTAGTGTGTACATGACGTGTGTTGTTTTCTTGATATTGACAATGATGCAGTATTTATCTGCCCACTTTGAGTAAATATCAAGGTAACGGTTCATGTTTAGGAGAGCTGCATGTGGATGATAGCCAGTCATCAGGATGGCAGTGTCATCTGCATATGTTGCAAGGTGACTATTTGTTTGAGTTAGGTATGGCATGAAGCTTGGGATATCAGCAGTGAAGATAGTATAGAGTATTGGCCCCAATACACTGCCTTGTGGGACACCTGCATTGATGTTCTTTACTGTGGATCGTACTTGGTCTTGACATTCAACTTGAAATGTGCGATTTGTGAGGTAGTTGCTAATGATGTTGTATAGTGATCCAGGTAGAATTGTTTTGAGTAGGCACTTTGAGCTTTCGCTGTTTCTATTGGTGGGTGAGCATAGTGTTTAATGGATGAGCGCACAAGTATAGCGGCTCCACCATGTCTAGTGTTATCAGGATGGTTTGCAAGGTAACTATGATACCCATCAATTTCTATTGAGTCAGTTGAGTTGTAATGAGTTTCACAGATGAGCATGATGTCTATATCGTTGTGGATTAGGAATGAATCTAGTTCAATGATTTTGTTTCTTAATCCGTCAGCATTCCATGATGCAATTTTTAGTGGATTTTTGTTGCAAGATGTTTGTTGATTATCCATTGATTAGAAGGTCATTAACGTGTTTATTTACTTTTGTTGTTTTATTTCTTCTGTATAGTAGTGTTTTAGTTCTATTCGCGAGTGTTGAGTTTAGGTTATATTTGATTATGTCTTGTAGGATTAGTAGAATCTCATTTATAAGTTTTTTAAGATTTGTTTGGATATGGTGTGTATTGTATACATGATGCTTTGAGGATGCCGTTGGAAAATTATTATTCTGGGTTCTGAGATTTGCATGGTTAACGATTTTATTCGCCGTCTTTTGCTTGAGGTTGTTATCGTCAAGATTAGTTGTGGGAGCAATGAACGATACATGATTGCCAGATTTATTTAGATTTGGCATGTTTGCATACGTGCTTTGTTGAGGCTTTTCTAATTTTTGTATTGCTAATGATTGTGGATATATTAATTGTTTAAGGTTTGCTGGGCGTCGTCGATTTTTAGCTTCTAAGATAGCTGGGCAGTTTGGTGAGTTTGCAGCGTGCGGGCCTGTGCAATTTTTACATTTGCGGAGAGATGTATTTATTTTATTGCATGTTTTTGTGTCGTGGTCTTCCGAACAGTAAAGACATGCAAATGGGTGATTGCAGTAATTTTTGGTATGGCCTATTTTTTGACATCGGTGGCATTGTATATACGTTGTTGGTCTAAGGCGTTCAATCTTTATTATTGGTTGGCAGAGCTGCTTTATATTGTAGATTTTGTTAGCATTGTCACAAGGGGAAAGGACAACTTTGAAGAGATTTAATGGTTGCTGTGTACCAGATTTTCTCATATTTGCAATGTAATTTGTAGGAAATCCTAGTTTGTCTAGATCAGATTTAATCCAATCGGTTGGCGTGGAGGAATGTAGGTTTTTTATAATTATTTAAAGGCCTCGTTGATGAATTTGTTGAAATGTATGTACGCTGGTATTTTTGCTTAATAGATGTGGTCCTAGTTTGTTGTAAGACTCAAGATTTTTGCAATAAATGTTAATGGAGTCCTTAGAGGTGGCTTTGACGGAGAAATTGTCCTTTGAGATGATTGTGATGATATCGTTAATTGTGTTCTGAATGTTTGTAATATTTTTTATTACATATGGTTTCTGCAGAATTGTTGTTGGCCTGTTCTGTTTTTTATTGGTTGGGCCAGTTGCGAAGAATGATGATTTAAGTGTGTCTTTATTGTTAAAAGGGTTATTATCGTGTTTATTTTGTTGCTTCAAAGAGTGTTGATAATTTTTGATGAAGTTGTGTACATCCTTGTGAGGAGTTGCAGTAGTCTTGGTTGGGGTTGTAGATGTGTCTGTAGGTTTTGGAATAAACACTGATGGTGGTTTTATGGCACTTTCCACGTTTATTTGATGGCAATTTTCAGAGTTTCCAGTATCTGAGTTAATTAAAGTGATTATATTATCAGTTATTGTTTCTGTAGTATTAATTCGTTGTTTTTCAGTTTTGTTTGTTGTTTTGTTTGTTGTGTCTTTTTTGTGAATAACATGGATTGGTATTTCAAGCTCAGATATTTGTTGTTGTTGAACTTGTATGTCTTTATTGACAGTATTCGATGAGTTGTCGGCAGCAATTTGTTTAGATGTATTCGGAGATTTTGCTTTTGACTTATTTTTCTTATTTATTATTCTCATTTGGTTTGGTGGAAATAACGTCGGGAAGTTTTCTTCAGTAAAGTGTAGAACTGCTTCTTCTTCAGAGTCAGATATAAGCATTTGTTTTTGTTTGTTTTGTTTTGATTCTGGATTTTCAGGTGAGACTGGACTACGATCTATATCGTAGGTGAAGGCTTGTAATGCATCGCAATATCGATACATCGTGTTTGTTATTTATTTATCGGTCAGCAACAGTATGTGGAGCCGTGGTGGAGTTTGTCTGCACACTAATACTAATGCAATTTGGTGAAATTCACCACACCGAAAATTTTTTCTTTTTCACAAAAGTGTAAATAATTCACTTAATTTGGAATTATTTAATGTTTTTTGATACTCCATTTGTAGCCCTTATAAAGGACTACGTTTTTATATACTTTTCACTATTTTTAGCACACTATTTCATACCGAAAATAAATTTTATTCAGAGAGCTTTTTTTTTTTTTTTTTTATGATCCGTGGACGATGCCACCACATTAGGACATTGGCACATCCCGAAGCGGCACTCCCTAGGGGCGTCCAATGCCTTCCTTTATTTAAACCGATCTTATGTCTGTAACAATAGCATATTCTACGGTTGTGGTCACAGCTAACTTTTTTTTATGATCCGTGGACGATGCCACCACATTAGGACATTGGCACATCCCGAAGGGGCACTCTCTAGGGGCGTCCAATGCCTTCCTTTATTTAAACCGATCTTATGTCTGTTACAATAGCATATTCTACGGTTGTGGTCACAGCTAACTTAAAGCTTGAAATTGGCCGTTCGTCGCTAACGCGCCGGCAATGGTTTGGAGTAGTGTGGTGTAGTAGCAGTGCATCTAGTCTGGCACAAGCCAACCCAAGTATACCCCCAGGAGAGCCGATCCCAGCCCAGATGCACCTCTGGTCAATATGACCCGTTTCTAGATAGTGGCCAAGAAACCCTGTACTGCTTGCCAGGCAGACCGTGACTTGTAGGGAGGAGATAGTGTAGGGTTTACTGCAGAATTTATCCGCTGAAGGTAAGGAAGTGTCCATGTCAATGTGTGGACTAAGGATTTATTATAGGGAGCAAGAAAAATATAAGTGTCTGAGTAACGGATGCTGCTCACACACTTAAAACATTTTATGCAACTAATTAATTAGCTGCGGAAGAAGTATGAGGAGAAGAGGATATAGAGAAGTGTTTAGAAGAACTTGAAGAGTGTCTTGTTGGAGATTTAAAAAAGTGTTGGGCGAAAAAATCGCCGAAAAGTCAGGAAAATGTGAATAGTGTTTTTGACATTTGATGCCGAAAGGGATGTATGAGGAATAAGTTGAAAGAGTTAGTGTTTGGAGGATGCATTATGGCAAATTTAGAGCAGAGTAGAGCTCCTGGGCAACTATATGGACACCAGACTACCAACCTAGAGACTGTGTAAATCTAAGGCTAATTGTATGGAAGTTTGTACAGAGTATTGTGTTGCTTAAGTTTAAACAGAGTGTTGCGCTTATATAGATAAATATACAATGTTTGCTAGATTAATATTGGTGTTTACAGATTTTGTGTGAAATATTATGATGTGTGTTTAAGATTCTAAATTATATTAGAATACGAGTTTGGTATTTTGATTGGTAGATTGGAGATGCATTGGATTTTGGGAAGGGTACATTAATTAACTGTGTGTACATTCCACATAGTAGAGTGTAACCAGTGTGGTTAATATAGATTGGGATACAAGTATGGGTGTTGTGTAGAGTATGCAATAGAAGAACTTATTTAGATACAAATTTCAGTAGATTTAAATGATAAAACTAGAAATTGTTGTATTTTTTTTTTTTTTTTTTTCAAGTAAACATGCGAGCCTGTGCTGAGCATGAATGTAATTGGACACATAAGCCATTTGGCATTATGCAGAAACTCACAAGCGCCATCGAGGTGTGGACCACGTGAGATACGGGGAGGGTACAGGTAAGTACGAGAGCTGGTAAGCTTTGCGATTGGGCAGGTAAGCCGTATAAGAAAGAAGATGCTTTCGAAAAAAGGTCTGCTTTATACTAAAGCGGTAGTATATATTGGGCGTTTTTTATTCTAATTGGTCTGCTTCATACTAAAGTGGTAGTATATAAAGAAGCATTAATGTATTGTATTGTATTGTATTTGGTATGTTGTATTTGGCATTATTGATAACTGGTATTATTTTTTTTTTTTTTTTTTTTTTTTTTTCAAATAAACATGCGAGCCTGTGCTGAGCATGAATGTAATTGGACACATAAGCCATTTGGCATTACGCAGAAACTCACAAGCGCCATCGAGGTGTGGACCACGTGAGATACGGGGAGGGTACAGGTAAGTACGAGAGCTGGTAAGCTTTGCGATTGGGCAGGTAAGCCGTATAAGAAAGAAGATGCTTTCGAAAAAGGTTTTTTTTTTTTTTTTTTTTCAAGTAAACATGCGAGCCTGTGCTGAGCATGAATGTAATTGGACACATAAGCCATTTGGCATTATGCAGAAACTCACAAGCGCCATCGAGGTGTGGACCACGTGAGATACGGGGAGGGTACAGGTAAGTACGAGAGCTTTTTTTTTTTTTTTTTTTTTTTTTCAAGTAAACATGCGAGCCTGTGCTGAGCATGAATGTAATTGGACACATAAGCCATTTGGCATTATGCAGAAACTCACAAGCGCCATCGAGGTGTGGACCACGTGAGATACGGGGGGGGTACATTTTTTTTTTTTTTTCAAGTAAACATGCGAGCCTGTGCTGAGCATGAATGTAATTGGACACATAAGCCATTTGGCATTATGCAGAAACTCACAAGCGCCATCGAGGTGTGGACCACGTGAGATACGGGGAGGGTACAGGTAAGTACGAGAGCTGGTAAGCTTTGCGATTGGGCAGGTAAGCCGTATAAGAAAGAAGATGCTTTCGAAAAAAGGTCTGCTTTATACTAAAGCGGTAGTATATAAACAAGCATTAATATATTGGGCGTTTTGTATTGTAATTGGTCTGCTTTATACTAAAGTGGTAGTATATAAAGAAGCATTAATGTATTGTATTGTATTTGGTATGTTGTATTTGGCATTATTGATAACTAGTATTATTGATAAATTGGTTTTATTGGTACTTGATCTTATTGTTAATTGGTCTTAATGATATCTGGAAATTGTATTTGGTATATTGATAACTGGTATTATTGATATTTTTTTTTTTTTTTTTTTTTTTTTTTTTTTCAAGTAAACATGCGAGCCTGTGCTGAGCATGAATGTAATTGGACACATAAGCCATTTGGCATTATGAAGAAACTCACAAGCGCCATCGAGGTGTGGACCACGTGAGATACGGGGAGGGTACAGGTAAGTACGAGAGCTGGTAAGCTTTGCGATTGGGCAGGTAAGCCGTATAAGAAAGAAAATGCTTTCGAAAAAAGGTCTGCTTTATACTAAAGCGGTAGTATATAAACAAGCATTAATATATTGGGCGTTTTGTATTGTAATTGGTCTGCTTCATACTAAAGTGGTAGTATATAAAGAAGCATTGATGTATTGTATTGTATTTGGTATGTTGTATTTGGCATTATTGATAGCTAGTATTATTGATATATAGGTTTTATTGGTACTTGTTCTTGTTGTTAATTGGTCTTATTGATATCTGGAAATTGTCTTTGGTATATTGATAACCGGTATTATTGATTTTTTTTTTTTTTTTTTTTTTTTTTTCAAGTAAACATGCGAGCCTGTGCTGAGAATGAATTTAATTGGACACATAAGCCATTTGGCATTACGTTTTTTTTTTTTTTTTTTTTTTCAAGTAAACATGCGAGCCTGTGCTGAGCATGAATGTAATTGGACACATAAGCCATTTGGCATTATGCAGAAACTCACAAGCGCCATCGAGGTGTGGACCACGTGAGATACGGGGAGGGTACAGGTAAGTACGAGAGCTGGTAAGCTTTGCGATTGGGCAGGTAAGCCGTATAAGAAAGAAAATGCTTTCGAAAAAAGGTCTGCTTTATACTAAAGCGGTAGTATATAAACAAGCATTAATATATTGGGCGTTTTGTATTGTAATTGGTCTGCTTCATACAAAAGTGGTAGTATATAAAGAAGCATTAATGTATTGTATTGTATTTGGTATGTTGTATTTGGCATTATTGATAACTAGTATTATTGATATATAGGTCTTATTGGTACTTGATCTTGTTGTTAATTGGTCTTATTGATATCTGAAAATTGTTTTTTTTTTTTTTTTTTTTTTTTCAAGTAAACATGCGAGCCTGTGCTTTTTTTTTTTTCTTTTTTTTTTTTTCAAGTAAACATGCGAGCCTGTGCTGAGCATGAATGTTTTTTTTTTTTTTTTTTTTTTCAAGTAAACATGCGAGCCTGTGCTGAGCATGAATGTAATTGGACACATAAGCCATTTGGCATTATGCAGAAACTCACAAGCGCCATCGAGGTGTGGACCACGTGAGATACGGGTTTTTTTTTTTTTTTTTTCAAGTAAACATGCGAGCCTGTGCTGAGCATGAATTTAATTGGACACATAAGCCATTTGGCATTACGCAGAAACTCACAAGCGCCATCGAGGTGTGGACCACGTGAGATACGGGGAGGGTACAGGTAAGTACGAGAGCTGGTAAGCTTTGCGATTGGGCAGGTAAGCCGTATAAGAAAGAAGATGCTTTCGAAAAGGTCTGCTTTATACTAAAGCGGTAGTATATAAACAAGCATTAATATATTGGGCGTTTTGTATTGTAATTGGTCTGCTTCATACTAAAGTGGTAGTATATAAAGAAGCATTAATGTATTGTATTTGGTATTTGGTATTTTTTTTTTTTTTTTTTTTTTTTTTTTTTTTCAAGTAAACATGCGAGCCTGTGCTGAGCATGAATGTAATTGGACACATAAGCCATTTGGCATTATGCAGAAACTCACAAGCGCCATCGAGGTGTGGACCACGTGAGATACGGGGAGGGTACAGGTAAGTACGAGAGCTGGTAAGCTTTGCGATTGGGCAGGTAAGCCGTATAAGAAAGAAGATGCTTTCGAAAAAGGTCTGCTTTATACTAAAGCTGTAGTATATAAACAAGCATTAATATATTGGGCGTTTTGTATTGTAATTGGTCTGCTTCATACTAAAGTGGTAGTATATAAAGAAGCATTAATGTATTGTATTGTATTTGGTATGTTGTATTTGGCATTATTGATAACTAGTATTATTGATAAATTGGTTTTATTGGTACTTGATCTTATTGTTAATTGGTCTTAATGATATCTGGAAATTGTATTTGGTATATTGATAACTGGTATTATTGATAAATTGGTCTTATTGGTACTTGATCTTGTTGTTAATTGGTCTTATTGATATCTGGAGATTTATTGTATTTGGTATGCTGTATTTGGTTTTACTGATAACTGGAATTATTGATATATTTTTTTTTTTTTTTTTTTTTTTTCAAGTGAACATGCGAGCCTGTGCTGAGCATGAATGTAATTGGACACATAAGCCATTTGGCATTATGCGGAAACTCACAAGCGCCATCGAGGTGTGGACCACGTGAGATACGGGGAGGGTACAGGTAAGTACGAGAGTTTTTTTTTTTTTTTTTTTTTTCTAGTAAACATGCGAGCCTGTGCTGAGCATGAATGTAATTGGACACATAAGCCATTTGGCATTATGCAGAAACTCACAAGCGCCATCGAGGTGTGGACCACGTGAGATACGGGGATGGTACAGGTAAGTACGAGAGCTGGTAAGCTTTGTGATTGGGCAGGTAAGCCGTATAAGAAAGAAGATGCTTTCGAAAAAAGGTCTGCTTTATACTAAAGCGGTAGTATATAAACAAGCATTAATAAATTGGGCGTTTTGTATTGTAATTGGTCTGCTTCATACTAAAGTGGTAGTATATAAAGAAGCATTAATGTATTGTATTGTATTTGGTATGTTGTATTTGGCATTATTGATAACTAGTATTATTGATATATTGGTTTTATTGGTACTTGATCTTATTGTTAATTGGTTTTTTTTTTTTTTTTTTTCAAGTAAACATGCGAGCCTGTGCTGAGCATGAATTTAATTGGACACATAAGCCATTTGGCATTACGCAGAAACTCACAAGCGCCATCGAGGTGTGGACCACGTGAGATACGGGGAGGGTACAGGTAAGTACGAGAGCTGGTAAGCTTTGCGATTGGGCAGGTAAGCCGTATAAGAAAGAAGATGCTTTCGAAAAAAGGTCTGCTTTATACTAAAGCGGTAGTATATAAACAAGCATCAATATATTGGTTTTTTTTTTTTTTTTTTTTTTTTCAAGTAAACATGCGAGCCTGTGCTGAGCATGAATGTAATTTGACACATAAGCCATTTGGCATTATGCAGAAACTCACAAACGCCATCGAGGTGTGGACCACGTGAGATACGGGTTTTTTTTTTTTTTTTTTTTTTCAAGTAAACATGCGAGCCTGTGCTGAGCATGAATGTAATTGGACACATAAGCCATTTGGCATTATGAAGAAACTCACAAGCGCCATCGAGGTGTGGACCACGTGAGATACGGGGAGGGTACAGGTAAGTACGAGAGCTGGTAAGCTTTGCGATTGGGCAGGTAAGCCGTATAAGAAAGAAAATGCTTTCGAAAAAAGGTCTGCTTTATACTAAAGCGGTAGTATATAAACAAGCATTAATATATTGGGCTTTTTTTTTTTTTTTTTTTTTCAAGTAAACATGCGAGCCTGTGCTGAGCATGAATGTAATTGGACACATAAGCCATTTGGCAGTATGCAGAAACTCACAAGCGCCATCGAGGTGTGGACCACGTGAGATACGGGGAGGGTACAGGTAAGTACGAGAGCTGGTAAGCTTTGCGATTGGGCAGGTAAGCCGTATAAGAAAGAAAATGCTTTCGAAAAAAGGTCTGCTTTATACTAAAGCGGTAGTATTTTTTTTTTTTTTTTTTTTTTTTCAAGTAAACATGCGAGCCTGTGCTGAGCATGAATGTAATTGGACACATAAGCCATTTGGCATTATGCAGAAACTCACAAGCGCCATCGAGGTGTGGACCACGTGAGATACGGGGAGGGTACAGGTAAGTACGAGAGCTGGTAAGCTTTGCGATTGGGCAGGTAAGCCGTATAAGAAAGAAAATGCTTTCGAAAAAAGGTCTGCTTTATACTAAAGCGGTAGTATATAAACAAGCATTAATATATTGGGCGTTTTGTATTGTAATTGGTCTGCTTCATACTAAAGTGGTAGTATATAAAGAAGCATTAATGTATTGTATTGTATTTGGTATGTTGTATTTGGCATTATTGATAACTTTTTTTTTTTTTTTTTTTTTTTTTCAAGTAAACATGCGAGCCTGTGCTGAGCATGAATGTAATTGGACACATAAGCCATTTGGCATTATGCAGAAACTCACAAGCGCCATCGAGGTGTGGACCACGTGAGATACGGGGAGGGTACAGGTAAGTACGAGAGCTGGTAAGCTTTGCGATTGGGCAGGTAAGCCGTATAAGAAAGAAGATGCTTTCGAAAAAAGGTCTGCTTTATACTAAAGTGGTAGTATATTTTTTTTTTTTTTTTTTTTTTCAAGTAAACATGCGAGCCTGTGCTGAGCATGAATGTAATTGGACACATAAGCCATTTGGCATTATGAAGAAACTCACAAGCGCCATCGAGGTGTGGACCACGTGAGATACGGGGAGGGTACAGGTAAGTACGAGAGCTGGTAAGCTTTGCGATTGGGCAGGTTTTTTTTTTTTTTTTTTTCAAGTAAACATGCGAGCCTGTGCTGAGCATGAATGTAATTGGACACATAAGCCATTTGGCATTATGCAGAAACTCACAAGCGCCATCGAGGTGTGGACCACGTGAGATACGGGGAGGGTACAGGTAAGTACGAGAGCTGGTAAGCTTTGCGATTGGGCAAGTAAGCCGTATAAGAAAGAAGATGCTTTCGAAAAAGGTCTGCTTTATACTAAAGCGGTTTTTTTTTTTTTTTTTTTTTTTTTTCAAGTAAACATGCGAGCCTGTGCTGAGCATGAATGTAATTGGACACATAAGCCATTTGGCATTATGCAGAAACTCACAAGCGCCATCGAGGTGTGGACCACGTGAGATACGGGGAGGGTACAGGTAAGTACGAGAGCTGGTAAGCTTTGCGATTGGGCAGGTAAGCCGTATAAGAAAAAAATGCTTTCGAAAAAAGGTCTGCTTTATACTAAAGCGGTAGTATATATTGGGCGTTTTGTATTCTAATTGGTTTTTTTTTTTTTTTTTTTTTTTTCAAGTAAACATGCGAGCCTGTGCTGAGCATGAATGTAATTGGACACATAAGCCATTTGGCATTATGCAGAAACTCACAAGCGCCATCGAGGTGTGGACCACGTGAGATACGGGGAGGGTACAGGTAAGTACGAGAGCTGGTAAGCTTTGCGATTGGGCAGGTAAGCCGTATAAGAAAAAAAATGCTTTCGAAAAAAGGTCTGCTTTATACTAAAGCGGTAGTATATATTGGGCGTTTTGTATTCTAATTGGTCTGTTTCATACTGAAGTGGTAGTATATAAAGAAGCATTAATGTATTGTATTGTGTTTGGTATTTGGTATGTTGTATTTGGCATTTTTTTTTTTTTTTTTTTTTTTCAAGTAAACATGCGAGCCTGTGCTGAGCATGAATGTAATTGGACACATAAGCCATTTGGCATTATGCAGAAACTCACAAGCGCCATCGAGGTGTGGACCACGTGAGATACGGGGAGGGTACAGGTAAGTACGAGAGCTGGTAAGCTTTGCGATTGGGCAGGTAAGCCGTATAAGAAAGAAGATGCTTTCGAAAAAAGGTCTGCTTTATACTAAAGCGGTAGTATATAAACAAGTTTTTTTTTTTTTTTTTTCAAGTAAACATGCGAGCCTGTGCTGAGCATGAATGTAATTGGACACATAAGCCATTTGGCATTATGCAGAAACTCACAAGCGCCATCGAGGTGTGGACCACGTGAGATACGGGGAGGGTACAGGTAAGTACGAGAGCTGGTAAGCTTTGCGATTGGGCAGGTAAGCCGTATAAGAAAAAAATGCTTTCGAAAAAGGTCTGCTTTATACTAAAGCGGTAGTATATATTGGGCGTTTTGTATTCTAATTGGTCTGTTTCATACTGAAGTGGTAGTATATAAAGAAGCATTAATGTA
Organism: Drosophila quadrilineata; assembly: GCA_018150725.1. Taxonomy (NCBI): domain Eukaryota; kingdom Metazoa; phylum Arthropoda; class Insecta; order Diptera; family Drosophilidae; genus Drosophila; species Drosophila quadrilineata. Next base: position 389,001 of record JAECWN010000402.1, read on the forward strand.
TTGTATTGTGTTTGGTATTTGGTATGTTGTATTTGGCATTATTGATAATTGGTATTATTGATAATTGGTATTATTGATATATTGGTTTTATTGGTACTTGATCTTATTGTTAATTGGTCTTATTGATATCTGGAGATTGTATTTGGTATATTGTATTTGGTATATTGATAACTGGTATTATTGATAAATTGGTCTTATTGGTACTTGATCTTGTTGTTAATTGGTCTTTTTTTTTTTTTTTTTTTTTTTTTTTTCAAGTAAACATGCGAGCCTGTGCTGAGCATGAATGTAATTGGACACATAAGCCATTTGGCATTATGCAGAAACTCACAAGCGCCATCGAGGTGTGGACCACGTGAGATACGGGGAGGGTACAGGTAAGTACGAGAGCTGGTAAGCTTTGCGATTGGGCAGGTAAGCCGTATAAGAAAGAAAATGCTTTCGAAAAAGGTCTGCTTTATACTAAAGCGGTAGTATATAAACAAGCATTAATATATTGGGCGTTTTGTATTGTAATTGGTCTGCTTCATACTAAAGTGGTAGTATATAAAGAAGCATTAATGTATTGTATTGTATTTGGTATGTTGTATTTGGCATTATTGATAACTAGTATTATTGATAAATTGGTTTTATTGGTACTTGATCTTATTGTTAATTGGTCTTATTGATATCTGGAAATTGTATTTGGTATATTGTATTTGCTATATTGATATCTGATATTATTGATAAATTGGTCTTATTGGTACTTGATCTTGTTGTTAATTGGTCTTAATGATATCTTTTTTTTTTTTTTTTTTTTTTTTTTTTTCAAGTAAACATGCGAGCCTGTGCTGAGCATGAATGTAATTGGACACATAAGCCATTTGGCATTATGCAGAAACTCACAAGCGCCATCGAGGTGTGGACCACGTGAGATACGGGGAGGGTACAGGTAAGTACGAGAGCTGGTAAGCTTTGCGATTGGGCAGGTAAGCCGTATAAGAAAGAAGATGCTTTCGAAAAAAGGTCTGCTTTATACTAAAGCGGTAGTATATAAACAAGCATTAATATATTGGGCGTTTTGTATTGTAATTGGTCTGCTTCATTCTAAAGTGGTAGTATATAAAGAAGCATTAATGTATTGTATTGTATTTGGTATGTTGTATTTGGCATTATTGATAGCTAGTATTATTGATATATAGGTTTTATTGGTACTTGATCTTGTTGTTAATTGGTCTTATTGATATCTGGAAATTGTCTTTGGTATATTGATAACCGGTATTATTGATAAATTGGTCTTATTGGTACTTGATCTTGTTGTTAATTGGTCTTATTGATATCTGAAAATTGTATTTGGTATTTTTTTTTTTTTTTTTTCAAGTAAACATGCGAGCCTGTGCTGAGCATGAATGTAATTGGACACATAAGCCATTTTTTTTTTTTTTTTTTTTTTCAAGTAAACATGCGAGCCTGTGCTGAGCATGAATGTAATTGGACACATAAGCCATTTGGCATTATGCAGAAACTCACAAGCGCCATCGAGGTGTGGACCACGTGAGATACGGGGAGGGTACAGGTAAGTACGAGAGCTGGTAAGCTTTGCGATTGGGCAGGTAAGCCGTATAAGAAAGAAGATGCTTTCGAAAAAGGTCTGCTTTATACTAAAGCGGTAGTATATAAACAAGCATTAATATATTGGGCGTTTTGTATTGTAATTGGTCTGCTTCATACTAAAGTGGTAGTATATAAAGAAGCATTGATTTTTTTTTTTTTTTTCAAGTAAACATGCGAGCCTGTGCTGAGCATGAATGTAATTGGACACATAAGCCATTTGGCATTATGCAGAAACTCACAAGCGCCATCGAGGTGTGGACCACGTGAGATACGGGGAGGGTACAGGTAAGTACGAGAGCTGGTAAGCTTTGCGATTGGGCAGGTAAGCCGTATAAGAAAAAAAAATGCTTTCGAAAAAAGGTCTGCTTTATACTAAAGCGGTAGTATATATTTTTTTTTTTTTTTTTTTTTTTTTCAAGTAAACATGCGAGCCTGTGCTGAGCATGAATGTAATTGGACACATAAGCCATTTGGCATTATGCAGAAACTCACAAGCGCCATCGAGGTGTGGACCACGTGAGATACGGGGGAGGGTACAGGTAAGTACGAGAGCTGGTAAGCTTTGCGATTGGGCAGGTAAGCCGTATAAGAAAGAAAATGCTTTCGAAAAAGGTCTGCTTTATACTAAAGCGGTAGTATATAAACAAGCATTAATATATTGGGCGTTTTGTATTGTAATTGGTCTGCTTCATACTAAAGTGGTAGTATATAAAGAAGCATTAATGTATTGTATTGTATTTGGTATGTTGTATTTGGCATTATTGATAACTAGTATTATTGATAAATTGGTTTTATTGGTACTTGATCTTATTGTTAATTGGTCTTATTGATATCTGGAAATTGTATTTGGTATATTGTATTTGCTATATTGATATCTGATATTATTGATAAATTGGACTTATTGTTTTTTTTTTTTTTTTTCAAGTAAACATGCTTTTTTTTTTTTTTTTTTTTTTTTTCAAGTAAACATGCTTTTTTTTTTTTTTTTTTTCAAGTAAACATGCGAGCCTGTGCTGAGCATGAATGTAATTGGACACATAAGCCATTTGGCATTATGAAGAAACTCACAAGCGCCATCGAGGTGTGGACCACGTGAGATACGGGGAGGGTACAGGTAAGTACGAGAGCTGGTAAGCTTTGCGATTGGGCAGGTAAGCCGTATAAGAAAGAAAATGCTTTCGAAAAAAGGTCTGCTTTATACTAAAGCGGTAGTATATAAACAAGCATTAATATATTGGGCGTTTTGTATTGTAATTGGTCTGCTTCATACTAAAGTGGTAGTATATAAAGAAGCATTAATGTATTGTATTGTATTTGGTATGTTGTATTTGGCATTATTGATAGCTAGTATTATTTTTTTTTTTTTTTTTTTTTTTTTCAAGTAAACATGCGAGCCTGTGCTGAGCATGAATGTAAATGGACACATAAGCCATTTGGCATTATGCAGAAACTCACAAGCGCCATCGAGGTGTGGACCACGTGAGATACGGGGAGGGTACAGGTAAGTACGAGAGCTGGTAAGCTTTGCGATTGGGCAGGTAAGCCGTATAAGAAAGAAAATGCTTTCGAAAAAAGGTCTGCTTTATACTAAAGCGGTAGTATATAAACAAGCATTAATATATTGGGCGTTTTGTATTGTAATTGGTCTGCTTCATACTAAAGTGGTAGTATATAAAGAAGCATTAATGTATTGTATTGTATTGTATTTGGTATGTTGTATTTGGCATTATTGATAACTGGTATTATTGATATATTGGTTTTATTGGTACTTGATCTTATCGTTAATTGGTCTTATTGATATCTGGAGATTGTATTTGGTATATTGTATTTGGTATATTGTATTTGGTATATGGATAACTGGTATTATTGATAAATTGGTCTTATTGGTACTTGATCTTGTTGTTAATTGGTCTTAATGATGTCTGGAAATTGTATTTGGTATATTGTATTTGGTATATTGATAACTGGTATTATTGATAAATTGGTTTTATTGGTACTTGATCTTGTTGTTAATTGGTCTTATTGATATCTGGAAATTGTATTTGGTATATTGATAACTGGTATTATTGATAAATTGATCTTATTGGTACTTGATCTTGTTGTTAATTGGTCTTAATGATATCTGGAAATTGTTTTTTTTTTTTTTTTTTTTTCAAGTAAACATGCGAGCCTGTGCTGAGCATGAATGTAATTGGACACATAAGCCATTTGGCATTATGCAGAAACTCACAAGCGCCATCGAGGTGTGGACCACGTGAGATACGGGGAGGGTACAGGTAAGTACGAGAGCTGGTAAGCTTTGCGATTGGGCAGGTAAGCCGTATAAGAAAGAAGATTCTTTCGAAAAAAGGTCTGCTTTATACTAAAGCGTTTTTTTTTTTTTTTTTTTTTTTTTTCAAGTAAACATGCGAGCCTGTGCTGAGCATGAATGTAATTGGACACATAAGCCATTTGGCATTATGCAGAAACTCACAAGCGCCATCGAGGTGTGGACCACGTGAGATACGGGGAGGGTACAGGTAAGTACGAGAGCTGGTAAGCTTTGTGATTGGGCAGGTAAGCCGTATAAGAAAGAAGATGCTTTCGAAAAAGGTCTGCTTTATACTAAAGCGGTAGTATATAAACAAGCATTAATATATTGGGCGTTTTGTATTGTAATTGGTCTGCTTCATACTAAAGTGGTAGTATATAAAGAAGCATTAATGTATTGTATTGTATTTGGTATTTGGTATGTTGTATTTGGCATTATTGATAACTAGTTTTATTGATATATTGGTTTTATTGGTACTTGATCTTATTGTTAATTGGTCTTATTGATATCTGGAAATTGTATTTGGTATATTGTATTTGGTATATTGATATCTGGTATTATTGATAAATTGGTCTTTTTTTTTTTTTTTTTTTTTTTTTTCAAGTAAACATGCGAGCCTGTGCTGAGCATGAATGTAATTGGACACATAAGCCATTTGGCATTATGAAGAAACTCACAAGCGCCATCGAGGTGTGGACCACGTGAGATACGGGGAGGGTACAGGTAAGTACGAGAGCTGGTAAGCTTTGCGATTGGGCAGGTAAGCCGTATAAGAAAGAAGATGCTTTCGAAAAAGGTCTGCTTTATACTAAAGCGGTAGTATATAAACAAGCATTAATATATTGGGCGTTTTGTATTGTAATTGGTTTTTTTTTTTTTTTTTTCAAGTAAACATGCGAGCCTGTGCTGAGCATGAATGTAATTGGACACATAAGCCATTTGGCATTATGCAGAAACTCACAAGCGCCATCGAGGTGTGGACCACGTGAGATACGGGGAGGGTACAGGTAAGTACGAGAGCTGGTAAGCTTTGCGATTGGGCAGGTAAGCCGTATAAGAAAAAAATGCTTTCGAAAAAAGGTCTGCTTTATACTAAAGCGGTAGTATATATTGGGCGTTTTGTATTCTAATTGGTCTGTTTCATACTGAAGAGGTAGTATATAAAGAAGCATTAATGTATTGTATTGTGTTTGGTATTTGGTATGTTGTATTTGGCATTATTGATAATTGGTATTATTGATAATTGGTATTATTGATAATTGGTATTATTGATATATTGGTTTTATTGGTACTTGATCTTATTGTTAATTGGTCTTATTGATATCTGGAGATTGTATTTGTTTTTTTTTTTTTTTTTTTTTTTTCAAGTAAACATGCGAGCCTGTGCTGAGCATGAATGTAATTGGACACATAAGCCATTTGGCATTATGCAGAAACTCACAAGCGCCATCGAGGTGTGGACCACGTGAGATACGGGGAGGGTACAGGTAAGTACGAGAGCTGGTAAGCTTTGTGATTGGGCAGGTAAGCCGTATAAGAAAGAAAATGCTTTCGAAAAGGTCTGCTTTATACTAAAGCGGTAGTATATAAACAAGCATTAATATATTGGGCGTTTTGTATTGTAATTGGTCTGCTTCATACTAAAGTGGTAGTATATAAAGAAGCATTAATGTATTGTATTGTATTTGGTATTTGGTATGTTGTATTTGGCATTATTGATAACTAGTATTATTGATATATTGGTTTTATTGGTACTTGATCTTATTGTTAATTGGTCTTATTGATATCTGGAAATTGTATTTGGTATATTGTATTTGGTATATTGATATCTGGTATTATTGATAAATTGGTCTTATTGGTACTTGATTTTTTTTTTTTTTTTTTTTTTCAAGTAAACATGCGAGCCTGTGCTGAGCATGAATGTAATTGGACACATAAGCCATTTGGCATTATGAAGAAACTCACAAGCGCCATCGAGGTGTGGACCACGTGAGATACGGGGAGGGTACAGGTAAGTACGAGAGCTGGTAAGCTTTGCGATTGGGCAGGTAAGCCGTATAAGACAGAAAATGCTTTCGAAAAAAGGTCTGCTTTATACTAAAGCGGTAGTATATAAACAAGCATTAATATATTGGGCGTTTTGTATTGTAATTGGTCTGCTTCATACTAAAGTGGTAGTATATAAAGAAGCATTGATGTATTGTATTGTATTTGGTATGTTGTATTTGGCATTATTGATAGCTAGTATTATTGATATATAGGTTTTATTGGTACTTGTTCTTGTTGTTAATTGGTCTTATTGATATCTGGAAATTGTCTTTGGTATATTGATAACCGGTATTATTGATAAATTGGTCTTATTGGTACTTGATCTTGTTGTTAATTGGTTTTTTTTTTTTTTTTTTTTTTTTTTTTTTTTTTTTTTTTTTTTTTTTTTTTTTTTTTTTTTTTTTTTTTTTTTCAAGTAAACATGCGAGCCTGTGCTGAGCATGAATGTAATTGGACACATAAGCCATTTGGCATTATGCAGAAACTCACAAGCGCCATCGAGGTGTGGACCACGTGAGATACGGGGAGGGTACAGGTAAGTACGAGAGCTGGTAAGCTTTGCGATTGGGCAGGTAAGCCGTATAAGAAAGAAAATGCTTTCGAAAAAAGGTTTTTTTTTTTTTTTTTTTTTTCAAGTAAACATGCGAGCCTGTGCTGAGCATGAATGTAATTGGACACATAAGCCATTTGGCATTATGCAGAAACTCACAAGCGCCATCGAGGTGTGGACCACGTGAGATACGGGGAGGGTACAGGTAAGTACGAGAGCTGGTAAGCTTTGCGATTGGGCAGGTAAGCCGTATAAGAAAGAAGATGCTTTCGAAAAAAGGTCTGCTTTATACTAAAGTGGTAGTATATTTTTTTTTTTTTTTTTCAAGTAAACATGCGTTTTTTTTTTTTTTTCAAGTAAACATGCGAGCCTGTGCTGAGCATGAATGTAATTGGACACATAAGCCATTTGGCACTATGCAGAAACTCACAAGCGCCATCGAGGTGTGGACCACGTGAGATACGGGGAGGGTACAGGTAAGTACGAGAGCTGGTAAGCTTTGCGATTGGGCAGGTAAGCCGTATAAGAAAGAAAATGCTTTCGAAAAAAGGTCTGCTTTATACTAAAGCGGTAGTATATAAACAAGCATTAATATATTGGGCGTTTTGTATTGTAATTGGTCTGCTTCATACAAAAGTGGTAGTATATAAAGAAGCATTAATGTATTGTATTGTATTTGGTATGTTGTATTTGGCATTATTGATAACTAGTATTATTGATATATAGGTCTTATTGGTACTTGATCTTGTTGTTAATTGGTCTTATTGATATCTGAAAATTGTATTTGGTATATTGTATTTGGTATATTGATAACTGGTATTATTGATAAATTGGTCTTATTGGTACTTGATCTTGTTGTTAATTGGTCTTAATGATATCTTTTTTTTTTCTTTTTTTTTTCAAGTTTTTTTTTTTTTTTTTTTTTTTTCAAGTAAACATGCGAGCCTGTGCTGAGCATGAATGTAATTGGACACATAAGCCATTTGGCATTATGCAGAAACTCACAAGCGCCATCGAGGTGTGGACCACGTGAGATACGGGGAGGGTACAGGTAAGTACGAGAGCTGGTAAGCTTTGCGATTGGGCAGGTAAGCCGTATAAGAAAAAAAAAATGCTTTCGAAAAAAGGTCTGCTTTATACTAAAGCGGTAGTATATATTGGGCGTTTTGTATTCTAATTGGTCTGTTTCATACTGAAGAGGTAGTATATAAAGAAGCATTAATGTATTGTATTGTGTTTTTTTTTTTTTTTTTTTTTCAAGTAAACATGCGAGCCTGTGCTGAGCATGAATGTAATTGGACACATAAGCCATTTGGCATTATGCAGAAACTCACAAGCGCCATCGAGGTGTGGACCACGTGAGATACGGGGAGGGTACAGGTAAGTACGAGAGCTGGTAAGCTTTGCGATTGGGCAGGTAAGCCGTATAAGAAAAAAAATGCTTTCGAAAAAAGGTCTGCTTTATACTAAAGCGGTAGTATATATTGGGCGTTTTGTATTCTAATTGGTCTGTTTCATACTGAAGTGGTAGTATATAAAGAAGCATTAATGTATTGTATTGTGTTTGGTATTTGGTATGTTGTATTTGGCATAATTGATAATTGGTATTATTGATAATTGGTATTATTGATATATTGGTTTTTTTTTTTTTTTTTTTTTTTTTTTTTCAAGTAAACATGCGAGCCTGTGCTGAGCATGAATGTAATTGGACACATAAGCCATTTGGCATTATGCAGAAACTCACAAGCGCCATCGAGGTGTGGACCACGTGAGATACGGGGAGGGTACAGGTAAGTACGAGAGCTGGTAAGCTTTGCGATTGGGCAGGTAAGCCGTATAAGAAAAAAAATGTTTTCGAAAAAAGGTCTGCTTTATACTAAAGCGGTAGTATATATTGGGCGTTTTGTATTCTAATTGGTCTGTTTCATACTGAAGTGGTAGTATATAAAGAAGCATTAATGTATTGTATTGTGTTTGGTATTTGGTATGTTGTATTTGGCATTATTGATAATTTTTTTTTTTTTTTTTTTTTTTTTTTTTCAAGTAAACATGCGAGCCTGTGCTGAGCATGAATGTAATTGGACACATAAGCCATTTGGCATTATGCAGAAACTCACAAGCGCCATCGAGGTGTGGACCACGTGAGATACGGGGAGGGTACAGGTAAGTACGAGAGCTTTTTTTTTTTTTTTTTTTTTTCAAGTAAACATGCGAGCCTTTTTTTTTTTTTTTTTTTTTTTTTCAAGTAAACATGCGAGCCTGTGCTGAGCATGAATGTAATTGGACACATAAGCCATTTGGCATTATGCAGAAACTCACAAGCGCCATCGAGGTGTGGACCACGTGAGATACGGGGAGGGTACAGGTAAGTACGAGAGCTGGTAAGCTTTGCGATTGGGCAGGTAAGCCGTATAAGAAAGAAGATGCTTTCGAAAAAAGGTCTGCTTTATACTAAAGCGGTTTTTTTTTTTTTTTTTTTTTCTTTCAAGTAAACATGCGAGCCTGTGCTGAGCATGAATGTAATTGGACACATAAGCCATTTGGCATTATGCAGAAACTCACAAGCGCCATCGAGGTGTGGACCACGTGAGATACGGGGAGGGTACAGGTAAGTACGAGAGCTGGTAAGCTTTGCGATTGGGCAGGTAAGCCGTATAAGAAAAAAAATGCTTTCGAAAAAAGGTCTGCTTTATACTAAAGCGGTAGTATATATTGGGCGTTTTGTATTCTAATTGGTCTGTTTCATACTGAAGTGGTAGTATATAAAGAAGCATTAATGTATTGTATTGTGTTTGGTATTTGGTATGTTGTATTTGGCATTATTGATAATTGGTATTATTGATAATTTTTTTTTTTTTTTTTTTTTTTCAAGTAAACATGCGAGCCTGTGCTGAGCATGAATGTAATTGGACACATAAGCCATTTGGCATTATGCAGAAACTCACAAGCGCCATCGAGGTGTGGACCACGTGAGATACGGGGAGGGTACAGGTAAGTACGAGAGCTGGTAAGCTTTGCGATTGGGCAGGTAAGCCGTATAAGAAAGAAGATGCTTTCGAAAAAAGGTCTGCTTTATACTAAAGCGGTAGTATATATTGGGCGTTTTTTATTCTAATTGGTCTGCTTCATACTAAAGTGGTAGTATATAAAGAAGCATTAATGTATTGTATTGTATTGTATTTGGTATGTTGTATTTGGCATTATTGATAACTGGTATTATTGATATATTGTTTTTTTTTTTCAAGTAAACATGCGAGCCTGTGCTGAGCATGAATGTAATTGGACACATAAGCCATTTGGCATTATGCAGAAACTCACAAGCGCCATCGAGGTGTGGACCACGTGAGATACGGGGAGGGTACAGGTAATTTTTTTTTTTTTTTTTTTTTTTTCAAGTAAACATGCGAGCCTGTGCTGAGCATGAATGTAATTGGACACATAAGCCATTTTTTTTTTTTTTTTTTTTTTCAAGTAAACATGCGAGCCTGTGCTGAGCATGAATGTAATTGGACACATAAGCCATTTGGCATTATGCAGAAACTCATTTTTTTTTTTTTTTTCAAGTAAACATGCGAGCCTGTGCTGAGCATGAATGTAATTGGACACATAAGCCATTTGGCATTATGCAGAAACTCACAAGCGCCATCGAGGTGTGGACCACGTGAGATACGGGGAGGGTACAGGTAAGTACGAGAGCTGGTAAGCTTTGCGATTGGGCAGGTAAGCCGTATAAGAAAGAAAATGCTTTCGAAAAAAGGTCTGCTTTATACTAAAGCGGTAGTATATAAACAAGCATTAATATATTGGGCGTTTTGTATTGTAATTGGTCTGCTTCATACTAAAGTGGTAGTATATAAAGAAGCATTAATGTATTGTATTGTATTTGGTATGTTGTATTTGGCATTATTGATAACTAGTATTATTGATAAATTGGTTTTATTGGTACTTGATCTTATTGTTAATTGGTCTTATTGATATCTGGAAATTGTATTTGGTATATTGTATTTGCTATATTGATATCTGATATTATTGATAAATTGGTCTTATTGGTACTTGATCTTGTTGTTAATTGGTCTTAATGATATCTGGAAATTGTATTTGGTATATTGATAACTGGTTTTTTTTTTTTTTTTTTTTTTTTTTTTCAAGTAAACATGCGAGCCTGTGCTGAGCATGAATGTAATTGGACACATAAGCCATTTGGCATTATGCAGAAACTCACAAGCGCCATCGAGGTGTGGACCACGTGAGATACGGGGAGGGTACAGGTAAGTACGAGAGCTGGTAAGCTTTGCGATTGGGCAGGTAAGCCGTATAAGAAAAAAAATGCTTTCGAAAAAAGGTCTGCTTTATACTAAAGCGGTAGTATATATTGGGCGTTTTGTATTCTAATTGGTCTGTTTCATACTGAAGTGGTAGTATATAAAGAAGCATTAATGTATTGTATTGTGTTTGGTATTTGGTATGTTGTATTTGGCATTATTGATAATTGGTATTATTGATAATTGGTATTATTGATATATTGGTTTTATTGTTTTTTTTTTTTTTTTTTTCAAGTAAACATGCGAGCCTGTGCTGAGCATGAATGTAATTGGACACATAAGCCATTTGGCATTATGCAGAAACTCACAAGCGCCATCGAGGTGTGGACCACGTGAGATACGGGGAGGGTACAGGTAAGTACGAGAGCTGGTAAGCTTTGCGATTGGGCAGGTAAGCCGTATAAGAAAAAAAATGCTTTCGAAAAAAGGTCTGCTTTATACTAAAGCGGTAGTATATATTGGGCGTTTTGTATTCTAATTGGTCTGTTTCATACTGAAGTGGTAGTATATAAAGAAGCATTAATGTATTGTATTGTGTTTGGTATTTGGTATGTTGTATTTGGCATTATTGATAATTGGTATTATTGATAATTGGTATTATTGATATATTGGTTTTATTGGTACTTGATCTTATTGTTAATTGGTCTTATTGATATCTGGAGATTGTATTTGGTATATTGTATTTGGTATATTGTATTTGGTATATTGATAACTGGTATTATTGATAAATTGGTCTTATTGGTACTTGATCTTGTTGTTAATTGGTCTTATTGATATCTGAAAATTCTGTTTGGTATATTGTATTTGGTATTTTTTTTTTTTTTTTTTTTTTTCAAGTAAACATGCGAGCCTGTGCTGAGCATGAATTTAATTGGACACATAAGCCATTTGGCATTACGCAGAAACTCACAAGCGCCATCGAGGTGTGGACCACGTGAGATACGGGGAGGGTACAGGTAAGTACGAGAGCTTTTTTTTTTTTTTTTTTTTTTTCAAGTAAACATGCGAGCCTGTGCTGAGCATGAATGTAATTGGACACATAAGCCATTTGGCATTATGCAGAAACTCACAAGCGCCATCGAGGTGTGGACCACGTGAGATACGGGTTTTTTTTTTTTTTTTTTTCAAGTAAACATGCGAGCCTGTGCTGAGCATGAATGTAATTGGACACATAAGCCATTTGGCATTATGCAGAAACTCACAAGCGCCATCGAGGTGTGGACCACGTGAGATACGGGGAGGGTACAGGTAAGTACGAGAGCTGGTAAGCTTTGCGATTGGGCAGGTAAGCCGTATAAGAAAGAAAATGCTTTCGAAAAAAGGTCTGCTTTATACTAAAGCGGTAGTATATAAACAAGCATTAATATATTGGGCGTTTTGTATTGTAATTGGTCTGCTTCATACTAAAGTGGTAGTATATAAAGAAGCATTAATGTATTGTATTGTATTTGGTATGTTGTATTTGGCATTATTGATAACTAGTATTATTGATTTTTTTTTTTTTTTTTTTTTTTCAAGTAAACATGCGAGCCTGTGCTGAGCATGAATGTAATTGGTTTTTTTTTTTTTTTTTTTTTTTTTTTTCAAGTAAACATGCGAGCCTGTGCTGAGCATGAATTTAATTGGACACATAAGCCATTTGGCATTACGCAGAAACTCACAAGCGCCATCGAGGTGTGGACCACGTGAGATACGGGGAGGGTACAGGTAAGTACGAGAGCTGGTAAGCTTTGCGATTGGGCAGGTAAGCCGTATAAGAAAGAAGATGCTTTCGAAAAAGGTCTGCTTTATACTAAAGCGGTAGTATATAAACAAGCATTTTTTTTTTTTTTTTTTTTTTTTTTTTTTTTTTTTTTTTTCAAGTAAACATGCGAGCCTGTGCTGAGCATGAATGTAATTGGACACATAAGCCATTTGGCATTATGCAGAAACTCACAAGCGCCATCGAGGTGTGGACCACGTGAGATACGGGGAGGGTACAGGTAAGTACGAGAGCTGGTAAGCTTTGCGATTGGGCAGGTAAGCCGTATAAGAAAGAAAATGCTTTCGAAAAAAGGTCTGCTTTATACTAAAGCGGTAGTATATAAACAAGCATTAATATATTGGGCGTTTTGTATTGTAATTGGTCTGCTTCATACTAAAGTGTTTTTTTTTTTTTTTTTTTTTTTCTCAAGTAAACATGCGAGCCTGTGCTGAGCATGAATGTAATTGGACACATAAGCCATTTGGCATTATGCAGAAACTCACAAGCGCCATCGAGGTGTGGACCACGTGAGATACGGGGAGGGTACAGGTAAGTACGAGAGCTGGTAAGCTTTGCGATTGGGCAGGTAAGCCGTATAAGAAAGAAGATGCTTTCGAAAAAAGGTCTGCTTTATACTAAAGTGGTAGTATATAAACAAGCATTAATATATTGGCCGTTTTGTATTGTAATTGGTTTTTTTTTTCAAGTAAACATGCGAGCCTGTGCTGAGCATGAATGTAATTGGACACATAAGCCATTTGGCATTATGCAGAAACTCACAAGCGCCATCGAGGTGTGGACCACGTGAGATACGGGGAGGGTACAGGTAAGTACGAGAGCTGGTAAGCTTTGCGATTGGGCAGGTAAGCCGTATAAGAAAAAAAATGCTTTCGAAAAAAGGTCTGCTTTATACTAAAGCGGTAGTATATATTGGGCGTTTTGTATTCTAATTGGTCTGTTTCATACTGAAGAGGTAGTATATAAAGAAGCATTAATGTATTGTATTGTGTTTGGTATTTGGTATGTTGTATTTGGCATTATTGATAATTGGTATTATTGATATATTGGTTTTATTGGTACTTGATCTTATTGTTAATTGGTCTTATTGATATCTGGAGATTGTATTTGGTATATTGTATTTGGTATATTGATAACTGGTATTATTGATAAATTGGTCTTATTGGTACTTGATCTTGTTGTTAATTGGTCTTATTGATATCTGAAAATTCTGTTTGGTATATTGTATTTGGTATATTGATAACTGGTATTATTGATAAATTGGTCTTATTGGTACTTGATCTTGTTGTTAATTGGTCTTTTTGATATCTGAAAATTGTATTTGGTATATTGTATTTGGTATATTGATAACTGGTATTATTGATAAATTGGTCTTATTGGTACTTGATCTTGTTGTTAATTGGTCTTTTTGATATCTGAAAATTGTATTTGGTTTTTTTTTTTTTTTTTTTTTTCAAGTAAACATGCGAGCCTGTGCTGAGCATGAATGTAATTGGACACATAAGCCATTTGGCATTATGCAGAAACTCACAAGCGCTTTTTTTTTTCAAGTAAACATGCGAGCCTGTGCTGAGCATGAATGTAATTGGACACATAAGCCATTTGGCATTATGCAGAAACTCACAAGCGCCATCGAGGTGTGGACCACGTGAGATACGGGGAGGGTACAGGTAAGTACGAGAGCTGGTAAGCTTTGCGATTGGGCAGGTAAGTCGTATAAGAAAGAAGATGCTTTCGAAAAAAGGTCTGCTTTATACTAAAGCGGTAGTATATAAACAAGCATTAATATATTGGGCGTTTTGTATTGTAATTGGTCTGCTTCATACTAAAGTGGTAGTATATAAAGAAGCATTAATGTATTGTATTGTATTTGGTATGTTGTATTTGGCATTATTGATAACTAGTATTATTGATAAATTGGTTTTATTGGTACTTGATCTTATTGTTAATTGGTCTTAATGATATCTGGAAATTGTATTTGGTATATTGATAACTGGTATTATTGATATTTTTTTTTTTTTTTTTTTTTTTTTTTCAAGTAAACATGCGAGCCTGTGCTGAGCATGAATGTAATTGGACACATAAGCCATTTGGCATTATGAAGAAACTCACAAGCGCCATCGAGGTGTGGACCACGTGAGATACGGGGAGGGTACAGGTAAGTACGAGAGCTGGTAAGCTTTGCGATTGGGCAGGTAAGCCGTATAAGAAAGAAGATGCTTTCGAAAAAGGTCTTTTTTTTTTTTTCAAGTAAACATGCGAGCCTGTGCTGAGCATGAATGTAATTGGACACATAAGCCATTTGGCATTATGCAGAAACTCACAAGCGCCATCGAGGTGTGGACCACGTGAGATACGGGGAGGGTACAGGTAAGTACGAGAGCTGGTAAGCTTTGCGATTGGGCAGGTAAGCCGTATAAGAAAGAAAATGCTTTCGAAAAAGGTCTGCTTTATACTAAAGCGGTAGTATATAAACAAGCATTAATATATTGGGCGTTTTGTATTGTAATTGGTCTGCTTCATACTAAAGTGGTAGTATATAAAGAAGCATTAATGTATTGTATTGTATTTGGTATGTTGTATTTGGCATTATTGATAACTAGTATTATTGATAAATTGGTTTTATTGGTACTTGATCTTATTGTTAATTGGTCTTATTGATATCTGGAAATTGTATTTGGTATATTGTATTTGCTATATTGATATCTGATATTATTGATAAATTGGTCTTATTGGTACTTGATCTTGTTGTTAATTGGTCTTTTTTTTTTTTTTTTTTTTTCAAGTAAACATGCGAGCCTGTGCTGAGC
Source organism: Drosophila quadrilineata (assembly GCA_018150725.1). Lineage (NCBI taxonomy): Eukaryota > Metazoa > Arthropoda > Insecta > Diptera > Drosophilidae > Drosophila > Drosophila quadrilineata. Next base: position 404,398 of record JAECWN010000402.1, read on the forward strand.
ATGAATGTAATTGGACACATAAGCCATTTGGCATTATGCAGAAACTCACAAGCGCCATCGAGGTGTGGACCACGTGAGATACGGGGAGGGTACAGGTAAGTACGAGAGCTGGTAAGCTTTGCGATTGGGCAGGTAAGCCGTATAAGAAAAAAAAATGCTTTCGAAAAAGGTCTGCTTTATACTAAAGCGGTAGTATATATTGGGCGTTTTGTATTCTAATTGGTCTGTTTCATACTGAAGTGGTTTTTTTTTTTTTTTTTTTTTTTTTCAAGTAAACATGCGAGCCTGTGCTGAGCATGAATGTAATTGGACACATAAGCCATTTGGCATTATGCAGAAACTCACAAGCGCCATCGAGGTGTGGACCACGTGAGATACGGGGAGGGTACAGGTAAGTACGAGAGCTGGTAAGCTTTGCGATTGGGCAGGTAAGCCGTATAAGAAAGAAGATGCTTTCGAAAAAGGTCTGCTTTATACTAAAGCGGTAGTATATAAACAAGCATTAATATATTGGGCGTTTTGTATTGTAATTGGTCTGCTTCATACTAAAGTGGTAGTATATAAAGAAGCATTAATGTATTGTATTGTATTTGGTATGTTGTATTTGGCATTATTGATAACTTTTTTTTCAAGTAAACATGCGAGCCTGTGCTGAGCATGAATGTAATTGGACACATAAGCCATTTGGCATTATGCAGAAACTCACAAGCGCCATCGAGGTGTGGACCACGTGAGATACGGGGAGGGTACAGGTAAGTACGAGAGCTGGTAAGCTTTGCGATTGGGCAGGTAAGCCGTATAAGAAAGAAGATGCTTTCGAAAAAAGGTCTGCTTTATACTAAAGCGGTAGTATATATTGGGCGTTTTTTATTCTAATTGGTCTGCTTCATACTAAAGTGGTTTTTTTTTTTTTTTTTTTTTTTTTTTTTCAAGTAAACATGCGAGCCTGTGCTGAGCATGAATGTAATTGGACACATAAGCCATTTGGCATTATGCAGAAACTCACAAGCGCCATCGAGGTGTGGACCACGTGAGATACGGGGAGGGTACAGGTAAGTACGAGAGCTGGTAAGCTTTGCGATTGGGCAGGTAAGCCGTATAAGAAAGAAGATGCTTTCGAAAAAAGGTCTGCTTTATACTAAAGCGGTAGTATATATTGGGCGTTTTTTATTCTAATTGGTCTGCTTCATACTAAAGTGGTAGTATATAAAGAAGCATTAATGTATTGTATTGTATTGTATTTGGTATGTTGTATTTGGCATTATTGATAACTGGTATTATTGATATATTGGTTTTATTGGTACTTGATCTTATCGTTAATTGGTCTTATTGATATCTGGAGATTGTATTTGGTATATTGTATTTGGTTTTTTTTTTTTTTTTTTTTTTTTTCAAGTAAACATGCGAGCCTGTGCTGAGCATGAATGTAATTGGACACATAAGCCATTTGGCATTATGCAGAAACTCACAAGCGCCATCGAGGTGTGGACCACGTGAGATACGGGGAGGGTACAGGTAAGTACGAGAGCTGGTAAGCTTTGCGATTGGGCAGGTAAGCCGTATAAGAAAGAAGATGCTTTCGAAAAAAGGTCTGCTTTATACTAAAGCGGTAGTATATAAACAAGCATTAATATATTGGGCGTTTTGTATTGTAATTGGTCTGCTTCATACTAAAGTGGTAGTATATAAAGAAGCATTAATGTATTGTATTGTATTTGGTATGTTGTATTTGGCATTATTGATAACTAGTATTATTGATAAATTGGTTTTATTGGTACTTTTTTTTTTTTTTTTTTTTTTCAAGTAAACATGCGAGCCTGTGCTGAGCATGAATGTAATTGGACACATAAGCCATTTGGCATTATGCAGAAACTCACAAGCGCCATCGAGGTGTGGACCACGTGAGATACGGGGAGGGTACAGGTAAGTACGAGAGCTGGTAAGCTTTGCGATTGGGCAGGTAAGCCGTATAAGAAAGAAAATGCTTTCGAAAAAAGGTCTGCTTTATACTAAAGCGGTAGTATATAAACAAGCATTAATATATATATTTTTTTTTTTTTTTTTTTCAAGTAAACATGCGAGCCTGTGCTGAGCATGAATGTAATTGGACACATAAGCCATTTGGCATTATGCAGAAACTCACAAGCGCCATCGAGGTGTGGACCACGTGAGATACGGGGAGGGTACAGGTAAATACGAGAGCTGGTAAGCTTTGTGATTGGGCAGGTAAGCCGTATAAGAAAGAAGATGCTTTCGAAAAAGGTCTGCTTTATACTAAAGCGGTAGTATATAAACAAGCATTAATATATTGGGTTTTTTTTTTTTTTTTTTTTTTTTTTCAAGTAAACATGCGAGCCTGTGCTGAGCATGAATGTAATTGGACACATAAGCCATTTGGCATTATGCAGAAACTCACAAGCGCCATCGAGGTGTGGTTTTTTTTTTTTTTTTTTTTTCAAGTAAACATGCGAGCCTGTGCTGAGCATGAATGTAATTGGACACATAAGCCATTTGGCATTATGCAGAAACTCACAAGCGCCATCGAGGTGTGGACCACGTGAGATACGGGGAGGGTACAGGTAAGTACGAGAGCTGGTAAGCTTTGCGATTGGGCAGGTAAGCCGTATAAGAAAGAAAATGCTTTCGAAAAAAGGTCTGCTTTATACTAAAGCGGTAGTATATAAACAAGCATTAATATATTGGGCGTTTTGTATTGTAATTGGTCTGCTTCATACTAAAGTGGTAGTATATAAAGAAGCATTAATGTATTGTATTGTATTTGGTATGTTGTATTTGGCATTATTGATAACTAGTATTATTGATATATAGGTCTTATTGGTACTTGATCTTTTTTTTTTTTTTTTTTTTTTTTTTTTCAAGTAAACATGCGAGCCTGTGCTGAGCATGAATGTAATTGGACACATAAGCCATTTGGCATTATGAAGAAACTCACAAGCGCCATCGAGGTGTGGACCACGTGAGATACGGGGAGGGTACAGGTAAGTACGAGAGCTGGTAAGCTTTGCGATTGGGCAGTTTTTTTTTTTTTTTTTTTTTTCAAGTAAACATGCGAGCCTGTGCTGAGCATGAATGTAATTGGACACATAAGCCATTTGGCATTATGCAGAAACTCACAAGCGCCATCGAGGTGTGGACCACGTGAGATACGGGGAGGGTACAGGTAAGTACGAGAGCTGGTAAGCTTTGCGATTGGGCAGGTAAGCCGTATAAGAAAGAAAATGCTTTCGAAAAAAGGTCTGCTTTATACTAAAGCGGTAGTATATAAACAAGCATTAATATATTGGGCGTTTTGTATTGTAATTGGTCTGCTTCATACTAAAGTGGTAGTATATAAAGAAGCATTAATGTATTGTATTGTATTTGGTATGTTGTATTTGGCATTATTGATAACTAGTATTATTGATATATAGGTCTTATTGGTACTTGATCTTATTGTTAATTGGTCTTATTGATATCTGGAAATTGTATTTGGTATATTGTATTTGCTATATTGATATCTGATATTATTTTTTTTTTTTTTTTTTTTTTTTTTTTTTTTTTTCAAGTAAACATGCGAGCCTGTGCTGAGCATGAATGTAATTGGACACATAAGCCATTTGGCATTATGCAGAAACTCACAAGCGCCATCGAGGTGTGGACCACGTGAGATACGGGGAGGGTACAGGTAAGTACGAGAGCTGGTAAGCTTTGCGATTGGGCAGGTAAGCCGTATAAGAAAGAAAATGCTTTCGAAAAAAGGTCTGCTTTATACTAAAGCGGTTTTTTTTTTTTTTTTTTTTTTTTCAAGTAAACATGCGAGCCTGTGCCTTTTTTTTTTTTTTTTTTCAAGTAAACATGCGAGCCTGTGCTTTTTTTTTTTTTTTTTTTTTTCAAGTAAACATGCTAGCCTGTGCTGAGCATGAATGTAATTGGACACATAAGCCATTTGGCATTATGCAGAAACTCACAAGCGCCATCAAGGTGTGGACCACGTGAGATACGGGGAGGGTACAGGTAAGTACGAGAGCTGGTAAGCTTTGCGATTGGGCAGGTAAGCCGTATAAGAAAAAAAATGCTTTCGAAAAAAGGTCTGCTTTATACTAAAGCGGTAGTATATATTGGGCGTTTTGTATTCTAATTGGTCTGTTTCATACTGAAGTGGTAGTATATAAAGAAGCATTAATGTATTGTATTGTGTTTGGTATTTGGTATGTTGTATTTGGCATTATTGATAATTGGTATTATTGATAATTGGTATTATTGATATATTGGTTTTATTGGTACTTGATCTTCTTATTGATATCTGGAGATTGTATTTGGTATATTGTATTTGGTATATTGTATTTGGTATATTGATAACTGGTATTATTGATAAATTGGTCTTATTGGTACTTGATCTTGTTGTTAATTGGTCTTATTGATATCTGAAAATTCTGTTTGGTATATTTTTTTTTTTTTTTTTTTTTTCAAGTAAACATGCGAGCCTGTGCTGAGCATGAATGTAATTGGACACATAAGCCATTTGGCATTTTTTTTTTTTTTTTTTTCAAGTAAACATGCGAGCCTGTGCTGAGCATGAATGTAATTGGACACATAAGCCATTTGGCATTATGCAGAAACTCACAAGCGCCATCGAGGTGTGGACCACGTGAGATACGGGTTTTTTTTTTTTTTTTTTTCAAGTAAACATGCGAGCCTTTTTTTTTTTTTTTTTTTTTTTCAAGTAAACATGCGAGCCTGTGCTGAGCATGAATGTAATTGGACACATAAGCCATTTGGCATTATGCAGAAACTCACAAGCGCCATCGAGGTGTGGACCACGTGAGATACGGGGAGGGTACAGGTAAGTACGAGAGCTGGTAAGCTTTGCGATTGGGCAGGTAAGCCGTATAAGAAAAAAAATGCTTTCGAAAAAAGGTCTGCTTTATACTAAAGCGGTAGTATATATTGGGCGTTTTGTATTCTAATTGGTCTGTTTCATACTGAAGTGGTAGTATATAAAGAAGCATTAATGTATTGTATTGTGTTTGGTATTTGGTTTTTTTTTTTTTTTTTTTTTTTTTTTTTCAAGTAAACATGCGAGCCTGTGCTGAGCATGAATGTAATTGGACACATAAGCCATTTGGCATTATGCAGAAACTCACAAGCGCCATCGAGGTGTGGACCACGTGAGATACGGGGAGGGTACAGGTAAGTACGAGAGCTGGTAAGCTTTGCGATTGGGCAGGTAAGCCGTATAAGAAAAAAAATGCTTTCGAAAAAAGGTCTGCTTTATACTAAAGCGGTAGTATATATTGGGCGTTTTGTATTCTAATTGGTCTGTTTCATACTGAAGTGGTAGTATATAAAGAAGCATTAATGTATTGTATTGTGTTTGGTATTTGGTATGTTGTATTTGGCATTATTGATAATTGGTATTATTGATAATTGGTATTATTGATATATTGGTTTTATTGTTTTTTTTTTTTTTTTTTCAAGTAAACATGCGAGCCTGTGCTGAGCATGAATGTAATTGGACACATAAGCCATTTGGCATTATGCAGAAACTCACAAGCGCCATCGAGGTGTGGACCACGTGAGATACGGGGAGGGTACAGGTAAGTACGAGAGCTGGTAAGCTTTGCGATTGGGCAGGTAAGCCGTATAAGAAAAAAAATGCTTTCGAAAAAAGGTCTGCTTTATACTAAAGCGGTAGTATATATTGGGCGTTTTGTATTCTAATTGGTCTGTTTCATACTGAAGTGGTAGTATATAAAGAAGCATTAATGTATTGTATTGTGTTTGGTATTTGGTATGTTGTATTTGGCATTATTGATAATTGGTATTATTGATAATTGGTATTATTGATATATTGGTTTTATTGGTACTTGATCTTATTGTTAATTGGTCTTATTGATATCTGGAGATTGTATTTGGTATATTGTATTTGGTATATTGTATTTGGTATATTGATAACTGGTATTATTGATTTTTTTTTTTTTTTTTTCAAGTAAACATGCGAGCCTGTGCTGAGCATGAATGTAATTGGACACATAAGCCATTTGGCATTATGCAGAAACTCACAAGCGCCATCGAGGTGTGGACCACGTGAGATACGGGGAGGGTACAGGTAAGTACGAGAGCTGGTAAGCTTTGCGATTGGGCAGGTAAGCCGTATAAGAAAAAAAATGCTTTCGAAAAAAGGTCTGCTTTATACTAAAGCGGTAGTATATATTGGGCGTTTTGTATTCTAATTGGTCTGTTTCATACTGAAGTGGTAGTATATAAAGAAGCATTAATGTATTGTATTGTGTTTGGTATTTGGTATGTTGTATTTGGCATTATTGATAATTGGTATTATTGATAATTGGTATTATTGATATATTGGTTTTATTGGTACTTGATCTTATTGTTAATTGGTCTTATTGATATCTGGAGATTGTATTTGGTATATTGTATTTGGTATATTGTATTTGGTATATTGATAACTGGTATTATTGATAATTTTTTTTTTTTTTTCAAGTAAACATGCGAGCCTGTGCTGAGCATGAATGTAATTGGACACATAAGCCATTTGGCATTATGGAGAAACTCACAAGCGCCATCGAGGTGTGGACCACGTGAGATACGGGGAGGGTACAGGTAAGTACGAGAGCTGGTAAGCTTTGCGATTGGGCAGGTAAGCCGTATAAGAAAAAAAATGCTTTCGAAAAAAGGTCTGCTTTATACTAAAGCGGTAGTATATATTGGGCGTTTTGTATTCTAATTGGTCTGTTTCATACTGAAGTGGTAGTATATAAAGAAGCATTAATGTATTGTATTGTGTTTGGTATTTGGTATGTTGTATTTGGCATTATTGATAATTGGTATTATTGATAATTGGTATTATTGATATATTGGTTTTATTGGTACTTGATCTTATTGTTAATTGGTCTTATTGATATCTGGAGATTGTATTTGGTATATTGTATTTGGTATATTGATAACTGGTATTATTGATAAATTGGTCTTATTGGTACTTGATCTTGTTTTTTTTTTTTTTTTTTTTTTTTTTTTTTCAAGTTTTTTTTTTTTTTTTTTTTCAAGTAAACATGCGAGCCTGTGCTGAGCATGAATGTAATTGGACACATAAGCCATTTGGCATTATGCAGAAACTCACAAGCGCCATCGAGGTGTGGACCACGTGAGATACGGGGAGGGTACAGGTAAGTACGAGAGCTGGTAAGCTTTGCGATTGGGCAGGTAAGCCGTATAAGAAAGAAAATGCTTTCGAAAAAAGGTCTGCTTTATACTAAAGCGGTAGTATATAAACAAGCATTAATATATTGGGCGTTTTGTATTGTAATTGGTCTGCTTCATACTAAAGTGGTAGTATATAAAGAAGCATTAATGTATTGTATTGTATTTGGTATGTTGTATTTGGCATTATTGATAACTAGTATTATTGATATATAGGTCTTATTGGTTCTTGATCTTATTGTTAATTGGTCTTATTGATATCTGGAAATTGTATTTGGTATATTGTATTTGCTATATTGATATCTGATATTATTGATAAATTGGTCTTATTGGTACTTGATCTTGTTGTTAATTGGTCTTAATGATATCTTTTTTTTTTTTTTTTTTCAAGTAAACATGCTTTTTTTTTTTTTTTTTTTCAAGTAAACATGCGAGCCTGTGCTGAGCATGAATGTAATTGGACACATAAGCCATTTGGCATTATGCAGAAACTCACAAGCGCCATCGAGGTGTGGACCACGTGAGATACGGGGAGGGTACAGGTAAGTACGAGAGCTGGTAAGCTTTGCGATTGGGCAGGTAAGCCGTATAAGAAAAAAAATGCTTTCGAAAAAAGGTCTGCTTTATACTAAAGCGGTAGTATATATTGGGCGTTTTGTATTCTAATTGGTCTGTTTCATACTGAAGTGGTAGTATATAAAGAAGCATTAATGTATTGTATTGTGTTTGGTATTTGGTATGTTGTATTTGGCATTATTGATAATTGGTATTATTGATAATTGGTATTATTGATATATTGGTTTTATTGGTACTTGATCTTATTGTTAATTGGTCTTATTGATATCTGGAGATTGTATTTGGTATATTGTATTTGGTATATTGTATTTGGTATATTGATAACTGGTATTATTGATAAATTGGTCTTATTGGTACTTGATCTTGTTGTTAATTGGTCTTATTGATATCTGAAAATTCTGTTTGGTATATTGTATTTGGTATATTGATAACTGGTATTATTGATAAATTGGTCTTATTGGTACTTGATCTTGTTGTTAATTGGTCTTTTTGATATCTGAAAATTGTATTTGGTTTTTTTTTTTTTTTTTTTTTTTTCAAGTAAACATGCGAGCCTGTGCTGAGCATGAATGTAATTGGACACATAAGCCATTTGGCATTATGCAGAAACTCACAAGCGCCATCGAGGTGTGGACCACGTGAGATACGGGGAGGGTACAGGTAAGTACGAGAGCTGGTAAGCTTTGCGATTGGGCAGGTAAGCCGTATAAGAAAGAAAATGCTTTCGAAAAAAGGTTTTTTTTTTTTTTTTTCAAGTAAACATGCGAGCCTGTGCTGAGCATGAATGTAATTGGACACATAAGCCATTTGGCATTATGCAGAAACTCACAAGCGCCATCGAGGTGTGGACCACGTGAGATACGGGGAGGGTACAGGTAAGTACGAGAGCTGGTAAGCTTTGCGATTGGGCAGGTAAGCCGTATAAGAAAAAAAATGCTTTCGAAAAAAGGTCTGCTTTATACTAAAGCGGTAGTATATATTGGGCGTTTTGTATTCTAATTGGTCTGTTTCATACTGAAGTGGTAGTATATAAAGAAGCATTAATGTATTGTATTGTGTTTGGTATTTGGTATGTTGTATTTGGCATTATTGATAATTGGTATTATTGATAATTGGTATTATTGATATATTGGTTTTATTGGTACTTGATCTTATTGTTAATTGGTTTTTTTTTTTTTCAAGTAAACATGCGAGCCTGTGCTGAGCATGAATGTAATTGGACACATAAGCCATTTGGCATTATGCAGAAACTCACAAGCGCCATCGAGGTGTGGACCACGTGAGATACGGGGAGGGTACAGGTAAGTACGAGAGCTGGTAAGCTTTGCGATTGGGCAGGTAAGCCGTATAAGAAAAAAATGCTTTCGAAAAAAGGTCTGCTTTATACTAAAGCGGTAGTATATATTGGGCGTTTTGTATTCTAATTGGTCTGTTTCATACTGAAGTGGTAGTATATAAAGAAGCATTAATGTATTGTATTGTGTTTGGTATTTGGTATGTTGTATTTGGCATTATTGATAATTGGTATTATTGATTTTTTTTTTTTTTTTTTTTTTTTTTTTTCAAGTAAACATGCGAGCCTGTGCTGAGCATGAATGTAATTGGACACATAAGCCATTTGGCATTATGCAGAAACTCACAAGCGCCATCGAGGTGTGGACCACGTGAGATACGGGGAGGGTACAGGTAAGTACGAGAGCTGGTAAGCTTTGCGATTGGGCAGGTAAGCCGTATAAGAAAGAAAATGCTTTCGAAAAAAGGTCTGCTTTATACTAAAGCGGTAGTATATAAACAAGCATTAATATATTGGGCGTTTTGTATTGTAATTGGTCTGCTTCATACTAAAGTGGTAGTATATAAAGAAGCATTAATGTATTGTATTGTATTTGGTATGTTGTATTTGGCATTATTGATAACTAGTATTATTGATATATAGGTCTTATTGGTACTTGATCTTATTGTTAATTGGTCTTATTGATATCTGGAAATTGTATTTGGTATATTGTATTTGCTATATTGATATCTTTTTTTTTTTTTTTTTTTTTCAAGTAAACATGCGAGCCTGTGCTGAGCATGAATGTAATTGGACACATAAGCCATTTGGCATTATGCAGAAACTCACAAGCGCCATCGAGGTGTGGACCACGTGAGATACGGGGAGGGTACAGGTAAGTACGAGAGCTGGTAAGCTTTGCGATTGGGCAGGTAAGCCGTATAAGAAAAAAAATGCTTTCGAAAAAAGGTCTGCTTTATACTAAAGCGGTAGTATATATTGGGCGTTTTGTATTCTAATTGGTCTGTTTCATACTGAAGTGGTAGTATATAAAGAAGCATTAATGTATTGTATTGTGTTTGGTATTTGGTATGTTGTATTTGGCATTATTGATAATTGGTATTATTGATAATTGGTATTATTGATATATTGGTTTTATTGGTACTTGATCTTATTGTTAATTGGTCTTATTGATATCTGGAGATTGTATTTGGTATATTGTATTTGGTTTTTTTTTTTTTTTTTTTTTTTTTTTCAAGTAAACATGCGAGCCTGTGCTGAGCATGAATGTAATTCGACACATAAGCCATTTGGCATTATGCAGAAACTCACAAGCGCCATCGAGGTGTGGACCACGTGAGATACGGGGAGGGTACAGGTAAGTACGAGAGCTGGTAAGCTTTGCGATTGGGCAGGTAAGCCGTATAAGAAAAAAAAAATGCTTTCGAAAAAAAGGTCTGCTTTATACTAAAGCGGTAGTATATATTGGGCGTTTTGTATTCTAATTGGTCTGTTTCATACTGAAGTGGTAGTATATAAAGAAGCATTAATGTATTGTATTGTGTTTGGTATTTGGTATGTTGTATTTGGCATTATTGATAATTGGTATTATTGATAATTGGTATTATTGATATATTGGTTTTATTGGTACTTGATCTTATTGTTAATTGGTCTTATTGATATCTGGAGATTGTATTTGGTATATTGTATTTGGTATATTGATAACTGGTATTATTGATAAATTGGTCTTATTGGTACTTGATCTTGTTGTTAATTGGTCTTATTGATATCTGAAAATTCTGTTTGGTATATTGTATTTGGTATATTGATAACTGGTATTATTGATAAATTTTTTTTTCAAGTAAACATGCGAGCCTGTGCTGAGCATGAATGTAATTGGACACATAAGCCATTTGGCATTATGCAGAAACTCACAAGCGCCATCGAGGTGTGGACCACGTGAGATACGGGGAGGGTACAGGTAATTTTTTTTTTTTTTTTTTTTCTTCAAGTAAACATGCGAGCCTGTGCTGAGCATGAATGTAATTGGACACATAAGCCATTTGGCATTATGCAGAAACTCACAAGCGCCATCGAGGTGTGGACCACGTGAGATACGGGGAGGGTACAGGTAAGTACGAGAGCTGGTAAGCTTTGCGATTGGGCAGGTAAGCCGTATAAGAAAAAAAATGCTTTCGAAAAAAGGTCTGCTTTATACTAAAGCGGTAGTATATATTGGGCGTTTTGTATTCTAATTGGTCTGTTTCATACTGAAGTGGTAGTATATAAAGAAGTTTTTTTTTTTTTTTTTTTTTTCAAGTAAACATGCGAGCCTGTGCTGAGCATGAATGTAATTGGACACATAAGCCATTTGGCATTATGCAGAAACTCACAAGCGCCATCGAGGTGTGGACCACGTGAGATACGGGGAGGGTACAGGTAAGTACGAGAGCTGGTAAGCTTTGCGATTGGGCAGGTAAGCCGTATAAGAAAGAAAATGCTTTCGAAAAAAGGTCTGCTTTTTTTTTTTTTTTTTTTTTTTTCAAGTAAACATGCGAGCCTGTGCTGAGCATGAATGTAATTGGACACATAAGCCATTTGGCATTATGCAGAAACTCACAAGCGCCATCGAGGTGTGGACCACGTGAGATACGGGGAGGGTACAGGTAAGTACGAGAGCTGGTAAGCTTTGCGATTGGGCAGGTAAGCCGTATAAGAAAGAAGATGCTTTCGAAAAAAGGTCTGCTTTTTTTTTTTTTTTTTTTCAAGTAAACATGCGAGCCTGTGCTGAGCATGAATGTAATTGGACACATAAGCCATTTGGCATTATGCAGAAACTCACAAGCGCCATCGAGGTGTGGACCACGTGAGATACGGGTTTTTTTTTTTTTTTTTCAAGTAAACATGCGAGCCTGTGCTGAGCATGAATGTAAATGGACACATAAGCCATTTGGCATTATGCAGAAACTCACAAGCGCCATCGAGGTGTGGACCACGTTTTTTTTTTTTTTTTTTTTCAAGTAAACATGCGAGCCTGTGCTGAGCATGAATGTAATTGGACACATAAGCCATTTGGCATTATGCAGAAACTCACAAGCGCCATCGAGGTGTGGACCACGTGAGATACGGGGAGGGTACAGGTAAGTACGAGAGCTGGTAAGCTTTGCGATTGGGCAGGTAAGCCGTATAAGAAAGAAAATGCTTTCGAAAAAAGGTCTGCTTTATACTAAAGCGGTAGTATATAAACAAGCAATAATATATTGGGCGTTTTGTATTGTAATTGGTCTGCTTCATACAAAAGTGGTAGTATATAAAGAAGCATTAATGTATTGTATTGTATTTGGTATGTTGTATTTGGCATTATTGATAACTAGTATTATTGATATATAGGTCTTATTGGTACTTGATCTTGTTGTTAATTGGTCTTATTGATATCTGAAAATTGTTTTTTTTTTTTTTTTTTTTTTTTCAAGTAAACATGCGAGCCTTTGCTGAGCATGAATGTAATTGGACACATAAGCCATTTGGCATTATGCAGAAACTCACAAGCGCCATCGAGGTGTGGACCACGTGAGATACGGGGAGGGTACAGGTAAGTACGAGAGCTGGTAAGCTTTGTGATTGGGCAGGTAAGCCGTATAAGAAAGAAGATGCTTTCGAAAAAGGTCTGCTTTATACTAAAGCGGTAGTATATAAACAAGCATTAATATATTGGGCATTTTGTATTGTAATTGGTCTGCTTCATACTAAAGTGGTAGTATATAAAGAAGCATTAATGTATTGTATTGTATTTGGTATTTGGTATGTTGTATTTGGCATTATTGATAACTAGTTTTATTGATATATTGGTTTTATTGGTACTTGATCTTATTGTTAATTGGTCTTATTGATATCTGGAAATTGTATTTGGTATATTGTATTTGGTTTTTTTTTTTTTTTTTTTTTTTTTCAAGTAAACATGCGAGCCTGTGCTGAGCATGAATGTAATTGGACACATAAGCCATTTGGCATTATGCAGAAACTCACAAGCGCCATCGAGGTGTGGACCACGTGAGATACGGGGAGGGTACAGGTAAGTACGAGAGCTGGTAAGCTTTTTTTTTTTTTTTTTTTTTTTTTTTTTCAAGTAAACATGCGAGCCTGTGCTGAGCATGAATGTAATTGGACACATAAGCCATTTGGCATTATGCAGAAACTCACAAGCGCCATCGAGGTGTGGACCACGTGAGATACGGGGAGGGTACAGGTAAGTACGAGAGCTGGTAAGCTTTGTGATTGGGCAGGAAAGCCGTATAAGAAAGAAGATGCTTTCGAAAAAAGGTCTGCTTTATACTAAAGCGGTAGTATATAAACAAGCATTAATAAATTGGGCGTTTTGTATTGTAATTGGTCTGCTTCATACTAAAGTGGTTTTTTTTTTTTTTTCAAGTAAACATGCGAGCCTGTGCTGAGCATGAATGTAATTGGACACATAAGCCATTTGGCATTATGCAGAAACTCACAAGCGCCATCGAGGTGTGGACCACGTGAGATACGGGGAGGGTACAGGTAAGTACGAGAGCTGGTAAGCTTTGCGATTGGGCAGGTAAGCCGTATAAGAAAGAAGATGCTTTCGAAAAAGGTCTGCTTTATACTAAAGCGGTAGTATATATTGGGCATTTTTTATTCTAATTGGTTTTTTTTTTTTTTTTTTCAAGTAAACATGCGAGCCTGTGCTGAGCATGAATGTAATTGGACACATAAGCCATTTGGCATTATGCAGAAACTCACAAGCGCCATCGAGGTGTGGACCACGTGAGATACGGGGAGGGTACAGGTAAGTACGAGAGCTGGTAAGCTTTGCGATTGGGCAGGTAAGCCGTATAAGAAAAAAAATGTTTTCGAAAAAAGGTCTGCTTTATACTAAAGCGGTAGTATATATTGGGCGTTTTGTATTCTAATTGGTCTGTTTCATACTGAAGTGGTAGTATATAAAGAAGCATTAATGTATTGTATTGTGTTTGGTATTTGGTATGTTGTATTTGGCATTATTGATAATTGGTATTATTGATAATTGGTATTATTGATATATTGGTTTTATTGGTACTTGATCTTATTGTTAATTGGTCTTATTGATATCTGGAGATTGTATTTGGTATATTGTATTTGGTATATTGTATTTGGTATATTGATAACTGGTATTATTGATAAATTGGTCTTATTGGTACTTGATCTTGTTGTTAATTGGTCTTATTGATATCTGAAAATTCTGTTTGGTATATTGTATTTGGTATATTGATAACTGGTATTATTGATAAATTGGTCTTATTGGTACTTGATCTTGTTGTTAATTGGTTTTTTTTTTTTTTTTTTTTTTTTTTTTCAAGTAAACATGCGAGCCTGTGCTGAGCATGAATGTAATTGGACACATAAGCCATTTGGCATTATTTTTTTTTTTTTTTTTTTTTTTTTTCAAGTAAACATGCGAGCCTGTGCTGAGCATGAATGTTTTTTTTTTTTTTTTTTTCAAGTAAACATGCGAGCCTGTGCTGAGCATGAATGTAATTGGACACATAAGCCATTTGGCATTATGCAGAAACTCACAAGCGCCATCGAGGTGTGGACCACGTGAGATACGGGGAGGGTACAGGTAAGTACGAGAGCTGGTAAGCTTTGCGATTGGGCAGGTAAGCCGTATAAGAAAAAAATGCTTTCGAAAAAAGGTCTGCTTTATACTAAAGTTGTTTTTTTTTTTTTTCAAGTAAACATGCGAGCCTGTGCTGAGCATGAATGTAATTGGACACATAAGCCATTTGGCACTATGCAGAAACTCACAAGCGCCATCGAGGTGTGGACCACGTGAGATACGGGGAGGGTACAGGTAAGTACGAGAGCTGGTAAGCTTTGCGATTGGGCAGGTAAGCCGTATAAGAAAGAAAATGCTTTCGAAAAAAGGTCTGCTTTATACTAAAGCGGTAGTATATAAACAAGCATTAATATATTGGGCGTTTTGTATTGTAATTGGTCTGCTTCATACAAAAGTGGTAGTATATAAAGAAGCATTAATGTATTGTATTGTATTTGGTATGTTGTATTTGGCATTATTGATAACTAGTATTATTGATATATAGGTCTTATTGGTACTTGATCTTGTTGTTAATTGGTCTTATTGATATCTGAAAATTGTATTTGGTATATTGTATTTGGTATATTGATTTTTTTTTTTTTTTTTTTTTTTTTCAAGTAAACATGCGAGCCTGTGCTGAGCATGAATGTAATTGGACACATAAGCCATTTGGCATTATGCAGAAACTCACAAGCGCCATCGAGGTGTGGACCACGTGAGATACGGGGAGGGTACAGGTAAGTACGAGAGCTGGTAAGCTTTGCGATTGGGCAGGTAAGCCGTATAAGAAAGAAAATGCTTTCGAAAAAAGGTCTGCTTTATACTAAAGCGGTAGTATATAAACAAGCATTAATATATTGGGCGTTTTGTATTGTAATTGTTTTTTTTTTTTCTCAAGTAAACATGCGAGCCTGTGCTGAGCATGAATGTAATTGGACACATAAGCCATTTGGCATTATGCAGAAACTCACAAGCGCCATCGAGGTGTGGACCACGTGAGATACGGGGAGGGTACAGGTAAGTACGAGAGCTGGTAAGCTTTGCGATTGGGCAGGTAAGCCGTATAAGAAAGAAGATGCTTTCGAAAAAAGGTCTGCTTTATACTAAAGTGGTAGTATATAAACAAGCATTAATATATTGGCCGTTTTGTATTGTAATTGGTTTTTTTTTTTCAAGTAAACATGCGAGCCTGTGCTGAGCATGAATGTAATTGGACACATAAGCCATTTGGCATTATGCAGAAACTCACAAGCGCCATCGAGGTGTGGACCACGTGAGATACGGGGAGGGTACAGGTAAGTACGAGAGCTGGTAAGCTTTGCGATTGGGCAGGTAAGCCGTATAAGAAAAAAAATGCTTTCGAAAAAAGGTCTGCTTTATACTAAAGCGGTAGTATATATTGGGCGTTTTGTATTCTAATTGGTCTGTTTCATACTGAAGAGGTAGTATATAAAGAAGCATTAATGTATTGTATTGTGTTTGGTATTTGGTATGTTGTATTTGGCATTATTGATAATTGGTATTATTGATAATTGGTATTATTGATATATTGGTTTTATTGGTACTTGATCTTATTGTTAATTGGTCTTATTGATATCTGGAGATTGTATTTGTTTTTTTTTTTTTTTTTTTTTTTTTCAAGTAAACATGCGAGCCTGTGCTGAGCATGAATGTAATTGGACACATAAGCCATTTGGCATTATGCAGAAACTCACAAGCGCCATCGAGGTGTGGACCACGTGAGATACGGGGAGGGTACAGGTAAGTACGAGAGCTGGTAAGCTTTGCGATTGGGCAGGTAAGCCGTATAAGAAAAAAAATGCTTTCGAAAAAAGGTCTGCTTTATACTAAAGCGGTAGTATATATTGGGCGTTTTGTATTCTAATTGGTCTGTTTCATACTGAAGAGGTAGTATATAAAGAAGCATTAATGTATTGTATTGTGTTTGGTATTTGGTATGTTGTATTTGGCATTATTGATAATTGGTATTATTGATAATTGGTATTATTGATATATTGGTTTTATTGGTACTTGATCTTATTGTTAATTGGTCTTATTGATATCTGGAAATTGTATTTGGTTTTTTTTTTTTTTTTTTTTTTTTTTCAAGTAAACATGCGAGCCTGTGCTGAGCATGAATGTAATTGGACACATAAGCCATTTGGCATTATGAAGAAACTCACAAGCGCCATCGAGGTGTGGACCACGTGAGATACGGGGAGGGTACAGGTAAGTACGAGAGCTGGTAAGCTTTGCGATTGGGCTTTTTTTTTTTTTTTTTTTCAAGTAAACATGCGAGCCTGTGCTGAGCATGAATGTAATTGGACACATAAGCCATTTGGCATTATGCAGAAACTCACAAGCGCCATCGAGGTGTGGACCACGTGAGATACGGGGAGGGTACAGGTAAGTACGAGAGCTGGTAAGCTTTGCGATTGGGCAGGTAAGCCGTATAAGAAAGAAGATGCTTTCGTTTTTTTTTTTTTTTTTAAGTAAACATGCGAGCCTGTGCTGAGCATGAATGTAATTGGACACATAAGCCATTTGGCATTATGCAGAAACTCACAAGCGCCATCGAGGTGTGGACCACGTGAGATACGGGGAGGGTACAGGTAAGTACGAGAGCTGGTAAGCTTTGCGATTGGGCAGGTAAGCCGTATAAGAAAAAAATGCTTTCGAAAAAGGTCTGCTTTATACTAAAGCGGTAGTATATATTGGGCGTTTTGTATTCTAATTGGTCTGTTTCATACTTTTTTTTCAAGTAAACATGCGAGCCTGTGCTGAGCATGAATGTAATTGGACACATAAGCCATTTGGCATTATGAAGAAACTCACAAGCGCCATCGAGGTGTGGACCACGTGAGATACGGGGAGGGTACAGGTAAGTACGAGAGCTGGTAAGCTTTGCGATTGGGCAGGTAAGCCGTATAAGAAAGAAAATGCTTTCGAAAAAGGTCTGCTTTATACTAAAGCGGTAGTATATAAACAAGCATTAATATATTGGGCGTTTTGTATTGTAATTGGTCTGCTTCATTCTAAAGTGGTAGTATATAAAGAAGCATTAATGTATTGTATTGTATTTGGTATGTTGTATTTGGCATTATTGATAGCTAGTATTATTGATATATAGGTTTTATTGGTACTTGATCTTGTTGTTAATTGGTCTTATTGATATCTGGAAATTGTCTTTGGTATATTGATAACCGGTATTATTGATAAATTGGTCTTATTGGTACTTGATCTTGTTGTTAATTGGTCTTATTGATATCTTTTTTTTTTTTTTTTTTTTTTCAAGTAAACATACGAGCCTGTGCTGAGCATGAATGTAATTGGACACATAAGCCATTTGGCATTATGCAGAAACTCACAAGCGCCATCGAGGTGTGGACCACGTGAGATACGGGGAGGGTACAGGTAAGTACGAGAGCTGGTAAGCTTTGCGATTGGGCAGGTAAGCCGTATAAGAAAGAAGATGCTTTCGAAAAAAGGTCTGCTTTATACTAAAGCGGTAGTATATATTGGGCGTTTTTTATTCTAATTGGTCTGCTTCATACTAAAGTGGTAGTATATAAAGAAGCATTAATGTATTGTATTGTATTGTATTTGGTATGTTGTATTTGGCATTATTGATAACTGGTATTATTGATATATTGGTTTTATTGGTACTTGATCTTATCGTTAATTGGTCTTATTGATATCTGGAGATTGTATTTGGTATATTGTATTTGGTATATTGTATTTGGTATATTGATAACTGGTATTATTGATAAATTGGTCTTATTGGTACTTGATCTTGTTGTTAATTGGTCTTAATGATGTCTGGAAATTGTATTTGGTATATTGTATTTGGTATATTGATAACTGGTATTATTGATAAATTGGTTTTATTGGTACTTGATCTTGTTGTTAATTGGTCTTATTGATATCTGGAAATTGTATTTGGTATATTGATAACTGGTATTATTGATAAATTGATCTTATTGGTACTTGATCTTGTTGTTAATTGGTCTTAATGATATCTGGAAATTGTTTTTTTTTTTTTTTTTTTTTTCAAGTAAACATGCGAGCCTGTGCTGAGCATGAATGTAATTGGACACATAAGCCATTTGGCATTATGCAGAAACTCACAAGCGCCATCGAGGTGTGGACCACGTGAGATACGGGGAGGGTACAGGTAAGTACGAGAGCTGGTAAGCTTTGCGATTGGGCAGGTAAGCCGTATAAGAAAAAAAATGCTTTCGAAAAAAGGTCTGCTTTATACTAAAGCGGTAGTATATATTGGGCGTTTTGTATTCTAATTGGTCTGTTTCATACTGAAGTGGTAGTATATAAAGAAGCATTAATGTATTGTATTGTGTTTGGTATTTGGTATGTTGTATTTGGCATTATTGATAATTGGTATTATTGATAATTGGTATTATTGATATATTGGTTTTATTGGTACTTGATCTTATTGTTAATTGGTCTTATTGATATCTGGAGATTGTATTTGGTATATTGTATTTTTTTTTTTTTTTTTTTTTTTCAAGTAAACATGCGAGCCTGTGCTGAGCATGAATGTAATTGGACACATAAGCCATTTGGCATTATGCAGAAACTCACAAGCGCCATCGAGGTGTGGACCACGTGAGATACGGGGAGGGTACAGGTAAGTACGAGAGCTGGTAAGCTTTGTGATTGGGCAGGTAAGCCGTATAAGAAAGAAGATGCTTTCGAAAAAAGGTCTGCTTTATACTAAAGCGGTAGTATATAAACAAGCATTAATAAATTGGGCGTTTTGTATTGTAATTGGTCTGCTTCATACTAAAGTGGTAGTATATAAAGAAGCATTATTTTTTTTTTTTTTTTTTTTCAAGTAAACATGCGAGCCTGTGCTGAGCATGAATGTAATTGGACACATAAGCCATTTGGCATTATGCAGAAACTCACAAGCGCCATCGAGGTGTGGACCACGTGAGATACGGGGAGGGTACAGGTAAGTACGAGAGCTGGTAAGCTTTGCGATTGGGCAGGTAAGCCGTATAAGAAAGAAAATGCTTTCGAAAAAAGGTCTGCTTTATACTAAAGCGGTAGTATATAAACAAGCATTAATATATTGGGCGTTTTGTATTGTAATTGGTCTGCTTCATACTAAAGTGGTAGTATATAAAGAAGCATTAATGTATTGTATTGTATTTGGTATGTTGTATTTGGCATTATTGATAACTAGTATTATTGATAAATTGGTTTTATTGGTACTTGATCTTATTGTTAATTGGTCTTATTGATATCTGGAAATTGTATTTGGTATATTGTATTTGCTATATTGATATCTGATATTATTGATAAATTGGTCTTATTGGT
This sequence comes from Drosophila quadrilineata, assembly GCA_018150725.1. Classification (NCBI taxonomy): domain Eukaryota; kingdom Metazoa; phylum Arthropoda; class Insecta; order Diptera; family Drosophilidae; genus Drosophila; species Drosophila quadrilineata. The sequence goes on from JAECWN010000402.1 coordinate 424,413, forward strand.
ACTTGATCTTGTTGTTAATTGGTCTTTTTTTTTTTTTTTTTTTTTTTTTTCAAGTAAACATGCGAGCCTGTGCTGAGCATGAATGTAATTGGACACATAAGCCATTTGGCATTATGCAGAAACTCACAAGCGCCATCGAGGTGTGGACCACGTGAGATACGGGGAGGGTACAGGTAAGTACGAGAGCTGGTAAGCTTTGCGATTGGGCAGGTAAGCCGCATAAGAAAAAAAATGCTTTCGAAAAAAGGTCTGCTTTATACTTTTTTTTTTTTTTTTTTTCAAGTAAACATGCGAGCCTGTGCTGAGCATGAATGTAATTGGACACATAAGCCATTTGGCATTATGCAGAAACTCACAAGCGCCATCGAGGTGTGGACCACGTGAGATACGGGGAGGGTACAGGTAAGTACGAGAGCTGGTAAGCTTTGCGATTGGGCAGGTAAGCCGTATAAGAAAGAAGATGCTTTCGAAAAAGGTCTGCTTTATACTAAAGCGGTAGTATATATTGGGCGTTTTTATTCTAATTGGTCTGCTTCATACTAAAGTGGTAGTATATAAAGAAGCATTAATGTATTGTATTGTATTGTATTTGGTATGTTGAATTTGGCATTATTGATAACTGGTATTATTGATATATTGGTTTTATTGGTACTTGATCTTATCGTTAATTGGTCTTATTGATATCTGGAGATTGTATTTGGTATATTGTATTTGGTATATTGTATTTGGTATATTGATAACTGGTATTATTGAGAAATTGGTCTTATTGGTACTTGATCTTGTTGTTAATTAGTCTTAATGATGTCTGGAAATTGTATTTGGTATATTGATAACTGGTATTTTTTTTTTTTTTTTTTTTTTTTCAAGTAAACATGCGAGCCAGTGCTGAGCATGAATGTAATTGGACACATAAGCCATTTGGCATTATGCAGAAACTCACAAGCGCCATCGAGGTGTGGACCACGTGAGATACGGGGAGGGTACAGGTAAGTACGAGAGCTGGTAAGCTTTGCGATTGGGCAGGTAAGCCGTATAAGAAAAAAATGCTTTCGAAAAAAGGTCTGCTTTATACTAAAGCGGTAGTATATATTGGGCGTTTTGTATTCTAATTGGTCTGTTTCATACTGAAGTGGTAGTATATAAAGAAGCATTAATGTATTGTATTGTGTTTGGTATTTGGTATGTTGTATTTGGCATTATTGATAATTGGTATTATTGATAATTGGTATTATTGATATATTGGTTTTATTGGTACTTGATCTTATTGTTAATTGGACTTATTGATATCTGGAGATTGTATTTGGTATATTGTATTTGGTATATTGATAACTGGTATTATTGATAAATTGGTCTTATTGGTACTTGATCTTGTTGTTAATTGGTCTTATTGATATCTGAAAATTCTTTTTTTTTTTTTTTTTTTTTTTCAAGTAAACATGCGAGCCTGTGCTGAGCATGAATGTAATTGGACACATAAGCCATTTGGCATTATGCAGAAACTCACAAGCGCCATCGAGGTGTGGACCACGTGAGATACGGGGAGGGTACAGGTAAGTACGAGAGCTGGTAAGCTTTGCGATTGGGCAGGTAAGCCGTATAAGAAAGAAGATGCTTTCGAAAAAAGGTCTGCTTTATACTAAAGCGGTAGTATATAAACAAGCATTAATATATTGGGCGTTTTGTATTGTAATTGGTCTGCTTCATACTAAAGTGGTAGTATATAAAGAAGCATTAATGTATTGTATTGTATTTGGTATGTTGTATTTGGCATTATTGATAACTAGTATTATTGATAAATTGGTTTTATTGGTACTTGATCTTATTGTTAATTGGTCTTAATGATATCTGGAAATTGTATTTGGTATATTGATAACTGGTTTTTTTTTTTTTCAAGTAAACATGCGAGCCTGTGCTGAGCATGAATGTAATTGGACACATAAGCCATTTGGCATTATGCAGAAACTCACAAGCGCCATCGAGGTGTGGACCACGTGAGATACGGGGAGGGTACAGGTAAGTACGAGAGCTGGTAAGCTTTGCGATTGGGCAGGTAAGCCGTATAAGAAAGAAGATGCTTTCGAAAAAAGGTCTGCTTTATACTAAAGCGGTAGTATATAAACAAGCATTAATATATTGGGCGTTTTGTATTGTAATTGGTTTTTTTTTTTTTTTTTTTTTTTCAAGTAAACATGCGAGCCTGTGCTGAGCATGAATGTAATTGGACACATAAGCCATTTGGCATTATGCAGAAACTCACAAGCGCCATCGAGGTGTGGACCACGTGAGATACGGGGAGGGTACAGGTAAGTACGAGAGCTGGTAAGCTTTGCGATTGGGCAGGTAAGCCGTATAAGAAAAAAAATGCTTTCGAAAAAAGGTCTGCTTTATACTAAAGCGGTAGTATATATTGGGCGTTTTGTATTCTAATTGGTCTGTTTCATACTGAAGAGGTAGTATATAAAGAAGCATTAATGTATTGTATTGTGTTTGGTATTTGGTATGTTGTATTTGGCATTATTGATAATTGGTATTATTGATAATTGGTATTATTGATATATTGGTTTTATTGGTACTTGATCTTATTGTTAATTGGTCTTATTGATATCTGGAGATTGTATTTGGTTTTTTTTTTTTTTTTTTTTTTTCAAGTAAACATGCGAGCCTGTGCTGAGCATGAATGTAAGTGGACACATAAGCCATTTGGCATTATGCAGAAACTCACAAGCGCCATCGAGGTGTGGACCACGTGAGATACGGGGAGGGTACAGGTAAGTACGAGAGCTGGTAAGCTTTGTGATTGGGCAGGTAAGCCGTATAAGAAAGAAAATGCTTTCGAAAAGGTCTGCTTTATACTAAAGCGGTAGTATATAAACAAGCATTAATATATTGGGCGTTTTGTATTGTAATTGGTCTGCTTCATACTAAAGTGGTAGTATATAAAGAAGCATTAATGTATTGTTTTTTTTTTTTTTTTTTTTTTTTCAAGTAAACATGCGAGCCTGTGCTGAGCATGAATGTAATTGGACACATAAGCCATTTGGCATTATGCAGAAACTCACAAGCGCCATCGAGGTGTGGACCACGTGAGATACGGGGAGGGTACAGGTAAGTACGAGAGCTGGTAAGCTTTGCGATTGGGCAGGTAAGCCGTATAAGAAAGAAAATGCTTTCGAAAAAGGTCTGCTTTATACTAAAGCGGTAGTATATAAACAAGCATTAATATATTGGGCGTTTTGTATTGTAATTGGTCTGCTTCATACTAAAGTGGTAGTATATAAAGAAGCATTAATGTATTGTATTGTATTTGGTATGTTGTATTTGGCATTATTGATAACTAGTATTATTGATAAATTGGTTTTATTGGTACTTGATCTTATTGTTAATTGGTCTTATTGATATCTGGAAATTGTATTTGGTATATTGTATTTGCTATATTGATATCTGATATTATTGATAAATTGGTCTTATTGGTACTTGATCTTGTTGTTAATTGGTCTTTTTTTTTTTTTTTTTTTTTTTTTTTTTTTTTTCAAGTAAACATGCGAGCCTGTGCTGAGCATGAATGTAATTGGACACATAAGCCATTTGGCATTATGAAGAAACTCACAAGCGCCATCGAGGTGTGGACCACGTGAGATACGGGGAGGGTACAGGTAAGTACGAGAGCTGGTAAGCTTTGCGATTGGGCAGGTAAGCCGTATAAGAAAGAAAATGCTTTCGAAAAAAGGTCTGCTTTATACTAAAGCGGTAGTATATAAACAAGCATTAATATATTGGGCGTTTTGTATTGTAATTGGTCTGCTTCATACTAAAGTGGTAGTATATAAAGAAGCATTGATGTATTGTATTGTATTTGGTATGTTGTATTTGGCATTATTGATAGCTAGTATTATTGATATATAGGTTTTATTGGTACTTGTTCTTGTTGTTAATTGGTCTTATTGATATCTGGAAATTGTCTTTGGTATATTGATAACCGGTATTATTGATAAATTGGTCTTATTGGTACTTGATCTTGTTGTTAATTGGTCTTATTGATATCTGAAAATTGTATTTGGTATATTGTATTTGGTATATTGATTACTGGTATTATTGATAAATTGGTTTTATTGGTACTTGATCTTATTGTTGATTGGTCTTAATGATATCTGGAAATTGTATTTGGTATATTGATAACTGGTATTATTGATAAATTGGTCTTATTGGTACTTGATCTTGTTGTTAATTGGTCTTAATGATATCTTTTTTTTTCTTTTTTTTTTCAAGTAAACATGCGAGCCTGTGCTGAGCATGAATGTAATTGGACACATAAGCCATTTAGCATTATGCAGAAACTCACAAGCGCCATCGAGGTGTGGACCACGTGTGATACGGGGAGGGTAACCCGTATAAGAAAGAAAATGCTTTCGAAAAAAGGTTTTTTTTTTTTTTTTTTTTCAAGTAAACATGCGAGCCTGTGCTGAGCATGAATGTAATTGGACACATAAGCCATTTGGCATTATGCAGAAACTCACAAGCGCCATCGAGGTGTGGACCACGTGAGATACGGGGAGGGTACAGGTAAGTACGAGAGCTGGTAAGCTTTGCGATTGGGCAGGTAAGCCGTATAAGAAAGAAGATGCTTTCGAAAAAAGGTCCGCTTTATACCAAAGCGGTAGTATATAAACAAGCATTAATATATTGGGCGTTTTGTATTGTAATTGGTCTGCTTCATACTAAAGTGGTAGTATATAAAGAAGCATTAATGTATTGTATTGTATTTGGTATGTTGTATTTGGCATTATTGATAACTAGTATTATTGATAAATTGGTTTTATTGGTACTTGATCTTATTGTTAATTGGTCTTAATGATATCTGGAAATTGTATTTGGTATATTGTTTTTTTTTTTTTTTTTTTCAAGTAAACATGCGAGCCTGTGCTGAGCATGAATGTAATTGGACACATAAGCCATTTGGCATTATGCAGAAACTCACAAGCGCCATCGAGGTGTGGACCACGTGAGATACGGGGAGGGTACAGGTAAGTACGAGAGCTGGTAAGCTTTGCAATTGGGCAGGTAAGCCGTATAAGAAAGAAGATGCTTTCGAAAAAAGGTCTGCTTTATACTAAAGTGGTAGTATATAAACAAGCATTAATATATTGGCCGTTTTGTATTGTAATTGGTCTGCTTCATACTAAAGTGGTAGTATATAAACAAGCATTAATATATTGGCCGTTTTGTATTGTAATTGGTCGGCTTCATACTAAAGTGGTAGTATATAAAGAAGCATTAATGTATTGTATTGTATTGTATTTGGTATGTTGTATTTGGCATTATTGATAACTGGTATTATTGATATATTGGTTTTATTGGTACTTGATCTTATTGTTAATTGGTCTTATTGATATCTGGAGATTTTTTTTTTTTGTTTAAGTCCGTTTTTTTTTTTTTTTTTTTTTTCAAGTAAACATGCGAGCCTGTGCTGAGCATGAATGTAATTGGACACATAAGCCATTTGGCATTATGCAGAAACTCACAAGCGCCATCGAGGTGTGGACCACGTGAGATACGGGGAGGGTACAGGTAAGTACGAGAGCTGGTAAGCTTTGCGATTGGGCAGGTAAGCCGTATAAGAAAAAAATGCTTTCGAAAAAAGGTCTGCTTTATACTAAAGCGGTAGTATATATTGGGCGTTTTGTATTCTAATTGGTCTGTTTCATACTGAAGAGGTAGTATATAAAGAAGCATTAATGTATTGTATTGTGTTTGGTATTTGGTATGTTGTATTTGGCATTATTGATAATTGGTATTATTGATAATTGGTATTATTGATATATTGGTTTTATTGGTACTTGATCTTATTGTTAATTGGTCTTATTGATATCTGGAAATTGTATTTGGTATATTGTATTTGGTATATTGATATCTGGTATTATTGATAAATTGTTTTTTTTTTTTTTTTTTTTTTTTTTCAAGTAAACATGCGAGCCTGTGCTGAGCATGAATGTAATTGGACACATAAGCCATTTGGCATTATGCAGAAACTCACAAGCGCCATCGAGGTGTGGACCACGTGAGATACGGGGAGGGTACAGGTAAGTACGAGAGCTTTTTTTTTTTTTTTTTTTTTTTTTTTCAAGTAAACATGCGAGCCTGTGCTGAGCATGAATGTAATTGGACACATAAGCCATTTGGCATTATGAAGAAACTCACAAGCGCCATCTATTTTTTTTTTTTTTTTTTTCAAGTAAACATGCGAGCCTGTGCTGAGCATGAATGTAATTGGACACATAAGCCATTTGGCATTATGCAGAAACTCACAAGCGCCATCGAGGTGTGGACCACGTGAGATACGGGGAGGGTACAGGTAAGTACGAGAGCTGGTAAGCTTTGCGATTGGGCAGGTAAGCCGTATAAGAAATTTTTTTTTTTTTTTTTTTTTTTTCAAGTAAACATGCGAGCCTGTGCTGAGCATGAATGTAATTGGACACATAAGCCATTTGGCATTATGCAGAAACTCACAAGCGCCATCGAGGTGTGGACCACGTGAGATACGGGGAGGGTACAGGTAAGTACGAGAGCTGGTAAGCTTTGCGATTGGGCAGGTAAGCCGTATAAGAAAGAAAATGCTTTCGAAAAAAGGTCTGCTTTATACTAAAGCGGTAGTATATAAACAAGCATTAATATATTGGGCGTTTTGTATTGTAATTGGTTTTTTTTTTCAAGTAAACATGCGAGCCTGTGCTGAGCATGAATGTAATTGGACACATAAGCCATTTGGCATTATGAAGAAACTCACAAGCGCCATCGAGGTGTGGACCACGTGAGATACGGGGAGGGTACAGGTAAGTACGAGAGCTGGTAAGCTTTGCGATTGGGCAGGTAAGCCGTATAAGAAAGAAAATGCTTTCGAAAAAAGGTCTGCTTTATACTAAAGCGGTAGTATATAAACAAGCATTAATATATTGGGCGTTTTGTATTGTAATTGGTCTGCTTCATTCTAAAGTGGTAGTATATAAAGAAGCATTAATGTATTGTATTGTATTTGGTATGTTGTATTTGGCATTATTGATAGCTAGTATTATTGATATATAGGTTTTATTGGTACTTGATCTTGTTGTTAATTGGTCTTATTGATATCTGGAAATTGTCTTTGGTATATTGATAACCGGTATTATTGATAAATTGGTCTTATTGGTACTTGATCTTGTTGTTATTTTTTTTTTTTTTTTTTTTTCAAGTAAACATGCGAGCCTGTGCTGAGCATGAATGTAATTGGACACATAAGCCATTTGGCATTATGCAGAAACTCACAAGCGCCATCGAGGTGTGGACCACGTGAGATACGGGGAGGGTACAGGTAAGTACGAGAGCTGGTAAGCTTTGCGATTGGGCAGGTAAGCCGTATAAGAAAGAAGATGCTTTCGAAAAAGGTCTGCTTTATACTAAAGCGGTAGTATATAAACAAGCATTAATATATTGGGCGTTTTGTATTGTAATTGGTCTGCTTCATTCTAAAGTGGTAGTATATAAAGAAGCATTAATGTATTGTATTGTATTTGGTATGTTGTATTTGGCATTATTGATAGCTAGTATTATTGATATATAGGTTTTATTGGTACTTGATCTTGTTGTTAATTGGTCTTATTGATATCTGGAAATTGTCTTTGGTATATTGATAACCGGTATTATTGATAAATTGGTTTTTTTTTTTTTTTCAAGTAAACATGCGAGCCTGTGCTGAGCATGAATGTAATTGGACACATAAGCCATTTGGCATTATGCAGAAACTCACAAGCGCCATCGAGGTGTGGACCACGTGAGATACGGGGAGGGTACAGGTAAGTACGAGAGCTGGTAAGCTTTGTGATTGGGCAGGTAAGCCGTATAAGAAAGAAAATGCTTTCGAAAAAGGTCTGCTTTATACTAAAGCGGTAGTATATAAACAAGCATTAATATATTGGGCGTTTTGTATTGTAATTGGTCTGCTTCATACTAAAGTGGTAGTATATAAAGAAGCATTAATGTATTGCATTGTATTTGGTATTTGGTATGTTGTATTTGGCATTATTGATAACTAGTATTATTGATATATTGGTTTTATTGGTACTTGATCTTATTGTTAATTGGTCTTATTGATATCTGGAAATTGTATTTGGTATATGTTTTTTTTTTTTTTTTTTTTTTTTTTTTTCAAGTAAACATGCGAGCCTGTGCTGAGCATGAATGTAATTGGACACATTTTTTTTTTTTTTTTTTTTTTTTTTCAAGTAAACATGCGAGCCTGTGCTGAGCATGAATGTAATTGGACACATAAGCCATTTGGCATTATGCAGAAACTCACAAGCGCCATCGAGGTGTGGACCACGTGAGATACGGGGAGGGTACAGGTAAGTACGAGAGCTGGTAAGCTTTGCGATTGGGCAGGTAAGCCGTATAAGAAAGAAGATGCTTTCGAAAAAGGTCTGCTTTATACTAAAGCGGTAGTATATAAACAAGCATTAATATATTGGGCGTTTTGTATTGTAATTGGTCTGCTTCATACTAAAGTGGTAGTATATAAAGAAGCATTAATGTATTGTATTGTATTTGGTATGTTGTATTTGGCATTTTTGATAACTAGTATTATTGATAAATTGGTTTTATTGGTACTTGATCTTATTGTTAATTGGTCTTATTGATATCTGGAAATTGTATTTGGTATATTGTATTTGGTATATTGATAACTGGTATTATTTTTTTTTTTTTTTTTTTTTTTTTTTTTTTTTTTTTTTTTTTTTTTTCAAGTAAACATACGAGCCTGTGCTGAGCATGAATGTAATTGGACACATAAGCCATTTGGCATTATGCAGAAACTCACAAGCGCCATCGAGGTGTGGACCACGTGAGATACGGGGAGGGTACAGGTAAGTACGAGAGCTGGTAAGCTTTGCGATTGGGCAGGTAAGCCGTATAAGAAAGAAAATGCTTTCGAAAAAAGGTCTGCTTTATACTAAAGCGGTAGTATATAAACAAGCATTAATATATTGGGCGTTTTGTATTGTAATTGGTCTGCTTCATACTAAAGTGGTAGTATATAAAGAAGCATTAATGTATTGTATTGTATTTGGTATGTTGTATTTGGCATTATTGATAACTAGTATTATTGATAAATTGGTTTTATTGGTACTTGATCTTATTGTTAATTGGTCTTATTGATATCTGGAAATTGTATTTGGTATATTGTATTTGCTATATTGATATCTGATATTATTGATAAATTGGTCTTATTGGTACTTGATCTTGTTGTTAATTGGTCTTAATGATATCTGGAAATTGTATTTGTTTTTTTTTTTTTTTTTTTTTTTTTTCAAGTAAACATGCGAGCCTGTGCTGAGCATGAATGTAATTGGACACATAAGCCATTTGGCATTATGAAGAAACTCACAAGCGCCATCGAGGTGTGGACCACGTGAGATACGGGGAGGGTACAGGTAAGTACGAGAGCTGGTAAGCTTTGCGATTGGGCAGGTAAGCCGTATAAGAAAGAAAATGCTTTCGAAAAAGGTCTGCTTTATACTAAATTTTTTTTTTTTTTTTTTTTTTTTTTCAAGTAAACATGCGAGCCTGTGCTGAGCATGAATGTTTTTTTTTTTTTTTTTTTTTCAAGTAAACATGCGAGCCTGTGCTGAGCATGAATGTAATTGGACACATAAGCCATTTGGCATTATGCAGAAACTCACAAGCGCCATCGAGGTGTGGACCACGTGAGATACGGGGAGGGTACAGGTAAGTACGAGAGCTGGTAAGCTTTGCGATTGGGCAGGTAAGCCGTATAAGAAAAAAAATGCTTTCGAAAAAAGGTCTGCTTTATACTAAAGCGGTAGTATATATTGGGCGTTTTGTATTCTAATTGGTCTGTTTCATACTGAAGTGGTAGTATATAAAGAAGCATTAATGTATTGTATTGTGTTTGGTATTTGGTATGTTGTATTTGGCATTATTGATAATTGGTATTATTGATAATTGGTATTATTGATATATTGGTTTTATTGGTACTTGATCTTCTTGTTAATTGGTCTTATTGATATCTGGAGATTGTATTTGGTATATTGTATTTGGTATATTGTATTTGGTATATTGATAACTTTTTTTTTTTTTTTTTTTTTTTTTTTTTTTCAAGTAAACATGCGAGCCTGTGCTGAGCATGAATGTAATTGGACACATAAGCCATTTGGCATTATGCAGAAACTCACAAGCGCCATCGAGGTGTGGACCACGTGAGATACGGGGAGGGTACAGGTAAGTACGAGAGCTGGTAAGCTTTGCGATTGGGCAGGTAAGCCGTATAAGAAAGAAAATGCTTTCGAAAAAAGGTCTGCTTTATACTAAAGCGGTAGTATATAAACAAGCATTAATATATTGGGCGTTTTGTATTGTAATTGGTCTGCTTCATACTTTTTTTTTTTTTTTTCAAGTAAACATGCTTTTTTTTTTTTTTTTTTTTTCAAGTAAACATGCGAGCCTGTGCTGAGCATGAATGTAATTGGACACATAAGCCATTTGGCATTATGCAGAAACTCACAAGCGCCATCGAGGTGTGGACCACGTGAGATACGGGGAGGGTACAGGTAAGTACGAGAGCTGGTAAGCTTTGCGATTGGGCAGGTAAGCCGTATAAGAAAAAAAATGCTTTCGAAAAAAGGTCTGCTTTATACTAAAGCGGTAGTATATATTGGGCGTTTTGTATTCTAATTGGTCTGTTTCATACTGAAGTGGTAGTATATAAAGAAGCATTAATGTATTGTATTGTGTTTGGTATTTGGTATGTTGTATTTGGCATTATTGATAATTGGTATTATTGATAATTGGTATTATTGATATATTGGTTTTATTGGTACTTGATCTTATTGTTAATTGGTCTTATTGATATCTGGAGATTGTATTTGGTATATTGTATTTGGTATATTGTATTTGGTATATTGATAACTGGTATTATTGATAAATTGTTTCAAGTAAACATGCGAGCCTGTGCTGAGCATGAATGTAATTGGACACATAAGCCATTTGGCATTATGCAGAAACTCACAAGCGCCATCGAGGTGTGGACCACGTTTTTTTTTTTTTTTTTTTTTCAAGTAAACATGCGAGCCTGTGCTGAGCATGAATGTAATTGGACACATAAGCCATTTGGCATTATGCAGAAACTCACAAGCGCCATCGAGGTGTGGACCACGTGAGATACGGGGAGGGTACAGGTAAGTACGAGAGCTGGTAAGCTTTGTGATTGGGCAGGTAAGCCGTATAAGAAAGAAGATGCTTTCGAAAAAGGTCTGCTTTGTACTAAAGCGGTAGTATATAAACAAGCATTAATATATTGGGCGTTTTGTATTGTAATTGGTCTGCTTCATACTAAAGTGGTAGTATATAAAGAAGCATTAATGTATTGTATTGTATTTGGTATTTGGTATGTTGTATTTGGCATTATTGATAACTAGTTTTATTGATATATTGGTTTTATTGGTACTTGATCTTATTGTTAATTGGTCTTATTGATATCTGGAAATTGTATTTGGTATATTGTATTTGGTATATTGATATCTGGTATTATTGATAAATTGGTTTTTTTTTTTTTTTTTTTTTTTTTTTTTTCAAGTAAACATGCGAGCCTGTGCTGAGCATGAATGTAATTGGACACATAAGCCATTTGGCATTATGCAGAAACTCACAAGCGCCATCGAGGTGTGGACCACGTGAGATACGGGGAGGGTACAGGTAAGTACGAGAGCTGGTAAGCTTTGCGATTGGGCAGGTAAGCCGTATAAGAAAGAAGATGCTTTCGAAAAAAGGTCTGCTTTATACTAAAGCGGTAGTATATAAACAAGCATTAATATATTGGGCGTTTTGTATTGTAATTGGTTTTTTTTTTTTTTTTTTTTTTCAAGTAAACATGCGAGCCTGTGCTGAGCATGAATGTAATTGGACACATAAGCCATTTGGCATTATGCAGAAACTCACAAGCGCCATCGAGGTGTGGACCACGTGAGATACGGGGAGGGTACAGGTAAGTACGAGAGCTGGTAAGCTTTGCGATTGGGCAGGTAAGCCGTATAAGAAAGAAGATGCTTTCGAAAAAAGGTCTGCTTTATACTAAAGCGGTAGTATATAAACAAGCATTAATATATTGGGCGTTTTGTATTGTAATTGGTCTGCTTCATACTAAAGTGGTAGTATATAAAGAAGCATTAATGTATTGTATTGTATTTGGTATGTTGTATTTGGCATTATTGATAACTAGTATTATTGATAAATTGGTTTTATTGGTACTTGATCTTATTGTTAATTGGTCTTAATGATATCTGGAAATTGTATTTGGTATATTGATAACTGGTATTATTGATAAATTGGTCTTATTGGTACTTGATCTTGTTGTTAATTGGTCTTATTGATATCTGGAGATTTATTGTATTTGGTATGCTGTATTTGGTTTTACTGATAACTGGAATTATTGATATATTGTTTTTTTTTTTTTTTTTTTTTTCAAGTGAACATGCGAGCCTGTGCTGAGCATGAATGTAATTGGACACATAAGCCATTTGGCATTATGCGGAAACTCACAAGCGCCATCGAGGTGTGGACCACGTGAGATACGGGGAGGGTACAGGTAAGTACGATAGTTTTTTTTTTTTTTTTTTTTTTTTTTTTTTTTTCTAGTAAACATGCGAGCCTGTGCTGAGCATGAATGTAATTGGACACATAAGCCATTTGGCATTATGCAGAAACTCACAAGCGCCATCGAGGTGTGGACCACGTGAGATACGGGGAGGGTACAGGTAAGTTTTTTTTTTTTTTTTTTTTTTTTCAAGAAAACATGCGAGCCTGTGCTGAGCATGAATGTAATTGGACACATAAGCCATTTGGCATTATGCAGAAACTCACAAGCGCCATCGAGGTGTGGACCACGTGAGATACGGGGAGGGTACAGGTAAGTACGAGAGCTGGTAAGCTTTGCGATTGGGCAGGTAAGCCGTATAAGAAAGAAAATGCTTTCGAAAAAAGGTCTGCTTTATACTAAAGCGGTAGTATATAAACAAGCATTAATATATTGGGCGTTTTGTATTGTAATTGGTCTGCTTCATACTAAAGTGGTAGTATATAAAGAAGCATTAATGTATTGTATTGTATTTGGTATGTTGTATTTGGCATTATTGATAACTAGTATTATTGATAAATTGGTTTTATTGGTACTTGATCTTATTGTTAATTGGTCTTATTGATATCTGGAAATTGTATTTGGTATATTGTATTTGCTATATTGATATCTGATATTATTGATAAATTGGTCTTATTGGTACTTGATCTTGTTGTTAATTGGTCTTAATGATATCTGTTTTTTTCTCAAGTAAACATGCGAGCCTGTGCTGAGCATGAATGTAATTGGACACATAAGCCATTTGGCATTATGCAGAAACTCACAAGCGCCATCGAGGTGTGGACCACGTGAGATACGGGGAGGGTACAGGTAAGTACGAGAGCTGGTAAGCTTTGCGATTGGGCAGGTAAGCCGTATAAGAAAGAAGATGCTTTCGAAAAAAGGTCTGCTTTATACTAAAGTGGTAGTATATAAACAAGCATTAATATATTGGCCGTTTTGTATTGTAATTGGTTTTTTTTTTTTTTTTTTTTTTTTTTTTTTTTTTTCAAGTAAACATGCGAGCCTGTGCTGAGCATGAATTTAATTGGACACATAAGCCATTTGGCATTTTTTTTTTTTTTTTTTTTTTTTCAAGTAAACATGCGAGCCTGTGCTGAGCATGATTTTTTTTTTTTTTTTTTCAAGTAAACATGCGAGCCTGTGCTGAGCATGAATGTAATTGGACACATAAGCCATTTGGCATTATGCAGAAACTCACAAGCGCCATCGAGGTGTGGACCACGTGAGATACGGGGAGGGTACAGGTAAGTACGAGAGCTGGTAAGCTTTGTGATTGGGCAGGTAAGCCGTATAAGAAAGAAGATGCTTTCGAAAAGAGGTCTGCTTTATACTAAAGCGGTAGTATATAAACAAGCATTAATATATTGGGCTTTTTTTTTTTTTTTTTCAAGTAAACATGCGAGCCTGTGCTGAGCATGAATGTAATTGGACACATAAGCCATTTGGCATTATGCAGAAACTCACAAGCGCCATCGAGGTGTGGACCACGTGAGATACGGGGAGGGTACAGGTAAGTACGAGAGCTGGTAAGCTTTGCGATTGGGCAGGTAAGCCGTATAAGAAAAAAATGCTTTCGAAAAAAGGTCTGCTTTATATTAAAGCGGTAGTATATATTGGGCGTTTTGTATTCTAATTGGTCTGTTTCATACTGAAGTGGTAGTATATAAAGAAGCATTAATGTATTGTATTGTGTTTGGTATTTGGTATGTTGTATTTGGCATTATTGATAATTGGTATTATTGATAATTGGTATTATTGATATATTGTTTTTTTTTTTTTTTTTTTTTCAAGTAAACATGCGAGCCTGTGCTGAGCATGAATGTAATTGGACACATAAGCCATTTGGCATTATGCAGAAACTCACAAGCGCCATCGAGGTGTGGACCACGTGAGATACGGGGAGGGTACAGGTAAGTACGAGAGCTGGTAAGCTTTGTGATTGGGCAGGTAAGCCGTATAAGAAAGAAGATGCTTTCGAAAAGAGGTCTGCTTTATACTAAAGCGGTAGTATATAAACAAGCATTAATATATTGGGCGTTTTGTATTGTAATTGGTCTGCTTCATACTAAAGTGGTAGTATATAAAGAAGCATTAATGTATTGTATTGTATTTGGTATTTGGTATGTTGTATTTGGCATTATTGATAACTAGTATTATTGATATATTGGTTTTATTGGTACTTGATCTTATTGTTAATTGGTCTTATTGATATCTGGAAATTGTATTTGGTATATTGTATTTGGTATATTGATATCTGGTATTATTGATAAATTGGTTTTTTTTTTTTTTTTTTCAAGTAAACATGCGAGCCTGGGCTGAGCATGAATGTAATTGGACACATAAGCCATTTGGCATTATGCAGAAACTCACAAGCGCCATCGAGGTGTGGACCACGTGAGATACGGGGAGGGTACAGGTAAGTACGAGAGCTGGTAAGCTTTGCGATTGGGCAGGTAAGCCGTATAAGAAAAAAAATGCTTTCGAAAAAAGGTCTGCTTTATACTAAAGCGGTAGTATATATTGGGCGTTTTGTATTCTAATTGGTCTGTTTCATACTGAAGTGGTAGTATATAAAGAAGCATTAATGTATTGTATTGTGTTTGGTATTTGGTATGTTGTATTTGGCATTATTGATAATTGGTATTATTGATAATTGGTATTATTGATATATTGTTTTTTTTTTTTTTTTTTTTTTTTTTTTTTTTTTTTTTTTTTTCAAGTAAACATGCTTTTTTTTTTTTTTTTTTTTTCAAGTAAACATGCGAGCCTGTGCTGAGCATGAATGTAATTGGACACATAAGCCATTTGGCATTATGCAGAAACTCACAAGCGCCATCGAGGTGTGGACCACGTGAGATACGGGGAGGGTACAGGTAAGTACGAGAGCTGGTAAGCTTTGTGATTGGGCAGGTAAGCCGTATAAGAAAGAAGATGCTTTCGAAAAGAGGTCTGCTTTATACTAAAGCGGTAGTATATAAACAAGCATTAATATATTGGGCGTTTTGTATTGTAATTGGTTTTTTTTTTTTTTTTTTTTTTTCAAGTAAACATGCGAGCCTGTGCTGAGCATGAATGTAATTGGACACATAAGCCATTTGGCATTATGCAGAAACTCACAAGCGCCATCGAGGTGTGGACCACGTGAGATACGGGGAGGGTACAGGTAAGTACGAGAGCTGGTAAGCTTTGCGATTTTTTCAAGTAAACATGCGAGCCTGTGCTGAGCATGAATGTAATTGGACACATAAGCCATTTGGCATTATGCAGAAACTCACAAGCGCCATCGAGGTGTGGACCACGTGAGATACGGGGAGGGTACAGGTAAGTACGAGAGCTTTTTTTTTTTTTTTCAAGTAAACATGCGAGCCTGTGCTGAGCATGAATATAATTGGACACATAAGCCATTTGGCATTATGCAGAAACTCACAAGCGCCATCGAGGTGTGGACCACGTGAGATACGGGGAGGGTACAGGTAAGTACGAGAGCTGGTAAGCTTTGTGATTGGGCAGGTAAGCCGTATAAGAAAGAAGATGCTTTCGAAAAGAGGTCTGCTTTATACTAAAGCGGTAGTATATAAACAAGCATTAATATATTGGGCGTTTTGTATTGTAATTGGTCTGCTTCATACTAAAGTGGTAGTATATAAAGAAGCATTAATGTATTGTATTGTATTGTATTTGGTATGTTGTATTTGGCATTATTGATAACTGGTATTATTGATATATTGGTTTTATTGGTACTTGATCTTATCGTTAATTGGTCTTATTGATATCTGGAGATTGTATTTGGTATATTGTATTTGGTATATTGTATTTGGTATATTGATAACTGGTATTATTGATAAATTGGTCTTATTGGTACTTGATCTTGTTTTTTTTTTTTTTTTTTTCAAGTAAACATGCGAGCCTGTGCTGAGCATGAATGTAATTGGACACATAAGCCATTTGGCATTATGCAGAAACTCACAAGCGCCATCGAGGTGTGGACCACGTGAGATACGGGGAGGGTACAGGTAAGTACGAGAGCTGGTAAGCTTTGCGATTGGGCAGGTAAGCCGTATAAGAAAAAAATGCTTTCGAAAAAGGTCTGCTTTATACTAAAGCGGTAGTATATATTGGGCGTTTTGTATTCTAATTGGTCTGTTTCATACTGAAGAGGTAGTATATAAAGAAGCATTAATGTATTGTATTGTGTTTGGTATTTGGTATGTTTTTTTTTTTTTTTTCAAGTAAACATGCGAGCCTGTGCTGAGCATGATTTTTTTTTTTTTTTTTTTTCAAGTAAACATACGAGCCTGTGCTGAGCATGAATGTAATTGGACACATAAGCCATTTGGCATTATGCAGAAACTCACAAGCGCCATCGAGGTGTGGACCACGTGAGATACGGGGAGGGTACAGGTAAGTACGAGAGCTGGTAAGCTTTGCGATTGGGCAGGTAAGCCGTATAAGAAAGAAAATGCTTTCGAAAAAGGTCTGCTTTATACTAAAGCGGTAGTATATAAACAAGCATTAATATATTGGGCGTTTTGTATTGTAATTGGTCTGCTTCATACTAAAGTGGTAGTATATAAAGAAGCATTAATGTATTGTATTGTATTTGGTATGTTGTATTTGGCATTATTGATAACTAGTATTATTGATAAATTGGTTTTATTGGTACTTGATCTTATTGTTAATTGGTCTTATTGATATCTGGTTTTTTTTTTTTTTTTTTTTTTTTCAAGTAAACATGCGAGCCTGTGCTGAGCATGAATGTAATTGGACACATAAGCCATTTGGCATTATGCAGAAACTCACAAGCGCCATCGAGGTGTGGACCACGTGAGATACGGGGAGGGTACAGGTAAGTACGAGAGCTGGTAAGCTTTGCGATTGGGCAGGTAAGCCGTATAAGAAAAAAAATGCTTTCGAAAAAAGGTCTGCTTTATACTAAAGCGGTAGTATATATTGGGCGTTTTGTATTCTAATTGGTCTGTTTCATACTGAAGTGGTAGTATATAAAGAAGCATTAATGTATTGTATTGTGTTTGGTATTTGGTATGTTGTATTTGGCATTATTGATAATTGGTATTATTGATAATTGGTATTATTGATATATTGGTTTTATTGGTACTTGATCTTATTGTTAATTTTTTTTTTTTTTTTTTTTTTTTCAAGTAAACATGCGAGCCTGTGCTGAGCATGAATGTAATTGGACACATAAGCCATTTGGCATTATGCAGAAACTCACAAGCGCCATCGAGGTGTGGACCACGTGAGATACGGGGAGGGTACAGGTAAGTACGAGAGCTGGTAAGCTTTGCGATTGGGCAGGTAAGCCGTATAAGAAAAAAAATGCTTTCGAAAAAAGGTCTGCTTTATACTAAAGCGGTAGTATATATTGGGCGTTTTGTATTCTAATTGGTCTGT